>CM047814.1:70914282-71426773 GCA_026214975.1 Gentiana macrophylla
AACGTGACTATATGAATGACGTTTTATACGGAACACCTTTTTATTGCCAAGTACATTTTGAGGCGGAGATAATGGAACAAGATCCCATGTATCATTTTGGACCAAAGCATTTAACTCATCCCTCATGGCATCCATCCATTCAAGGTGTTTTAAGGCTTCGGTAAAGAAGTTGGTTTAACCAGGTCAAGGGAGGCGGTGAAAGCTTTTGGTGGAGGGTGTCGAACGAAGTCAGGAGGTAACTGCTTCGGTTTGAGAATGTTTGTTTGGAGTGGGTGATCATTTGATAAGGAGCAGGAGGGGAAGAAGGGGAGGAATCTGAGGATGATGTAGAGGATGAGGCGGGGGAGGGGCTCGGGTTGGATTAAGGACTTGCGGTTGGAGTTGTAGGAGATGGAGAAGATGGTGATGGAAATGAATCCAGAAATATTGAAGATGCGGCCGGGAGGAAGGGACGTTCAGAGTGGAGGGGAGAAGAGGCTGTATTTAAGAAAGCCCCAATGATGGTAATTGGCCTGAGTAATCCTTCACAAGAAAATAATCACGATGAAATTCGAAATAAACAAAATTGCTTAGCAAATAGAGAAACAGACATAAGATTAGTATAAAGTGAGAGAGCGACAAGAACATCTTTAAGTATAGAGTTGGTAGGTGCAGTAAAAGAGAAGAACCATGGTGTGTAATAGCCAAACCTGAACCATCACCGAAGTGGATTTTGCTAGGACCATCATAGGAATCAGCAGAAACATTCAAATTTCGGGGGTTGTTGGTAATATGATGAGTTGCACCCGTATCAACACCAATCGAGACGCTCGATCATGCACAACGGAAACTACGAATAAATTCACATGCGATTTTACCACGATTCAATTCATATAAACAATTAATCTAACTATGAGAAGGTTGAAGACTTACCTAAACGGAGAGGGATAGTAAATCGACAGAAAGGGAGAAGCCGTGATCTTCCGGATTGTATCTCCAAGGGACGACTGGTGGACGTCGATCCTCATCGTAGAACCTCCTCGAATATGCACAAGAAAAACCCTAGGTTTTTCTTCTCTTAATGACTAGAACAAGATACTAACTTTTCTCTCCTTTATTTGATATGTAGCGCAAATTGTGATTATTATTGAGCTAGGAGGAACTCTCTTTATATAGGAAAATAACTAGTCAAGAGAGTTATCCTTTTCATACCACAATTACATATTCCCATAAGGAAAAGATGTTTTTGCCATAATATAAGAGATAATTCCCAAAAAATCAATCTCTTTATCTCTTTTCCATTAATTATCTAACAAATATAATTAATTAATTACACATATGAGATAATCTAGGAAATTTCTTCTCCCAATTTATCCATAATGTGGCGCCACCAATTTGTCATTTTTTTAATAGAAAATGTCTTTTCTATTTAACATATTATTTACCAAATAAATAATATTGCATATTCATTAAATAGACCAACTATTTAATTTATTCTCGATGTTCCATAAAACGAGAAAACACTCGTGTGTTAGAGCCAACCCGGGGACCATGGACCTATAACCAGTAGCTACAATAAATTGAATAAAATATTCATCGAATGTAATATTTCTACTCAACTTATTAATTCGGATTTACGCCACCATAAATCAAATCCGAACTCTATCGATTATAGATATAACTTATTCTCAAAACGTCGAGTCGAGTCGATAACTGTCCATTGATATAATCATTACATATAAACTAACCCTTCATAGAGTATCCGTAAAGAAGCAGGATTATTTCCGTAAACTTTCTTCAATACATCTTATCCTTATTTACCATTAACCCACTAGTGATCAATTAGTTCATAACCAATACGAACTCCCAGGATCGATCAGTTTCTAGGATCAACAAATAAGGGGATTGTCTTCTACTTCCCGTATGAAGGAATGGATTTCATATCTATGAGACACACACTTCTCACTCATTCCAGAATAGTGCCAACATGAAAGTGACTCGGACCGCGCCTCTTAGCAATCCTTAACGAACACATCAAACCCTATCTTGAAACAAGCAGAAGTCTATAATCACTTCAGGATTAAGGTTAATCCATATATGATCATCTTGTGATTTAATAAGATTTCTCAACCACAGAATTATATGAGAAATGCAAATTAAATCGGTCCAGTCCTATATGAATACATCATATATAAATGCCCCACTTAGACAACCAATGTCGACCGTCCGGATAAGACGATCACACCATAAAGTGTTCTGGAGGCATTAATGGTGGTTTAATCAATAGACCCCGTACTTTGATTAACTTCACCACGGACTAACATTTCAAATGTGTCACCATAAACTTAATCCTCGCGTACGTCACACACTAAGTTATATGGCTACATATGATACGACTTAAGGTTTTCAGTAGTGTATTACTTACAAGCACGAAGCAAGTAATAAGATGAGAATAAATCTGTCATTTATTAATTTTAAGAACAATTACATAAATTGTCTTCCGTGCGTTACTTCCAACAATCTCCCACTTGCCCGTATAGACAAGCAACAATTGTCTTTCGGGCACACTATATCTAACAATCTCCCACTTTCCCATAAAGACAAGCAATGATTGTTTTTAGAACACCACACCCTTATTCTATCTATCCACAACATTCTCCCACTTGCTCTAAAGCAGATGAGACATATCTCCCAAATCCACACCCATCAAGCGCTTATCTGTGACACTAGATGTCACGCAACTTGGTAAACTGATCAGCTAGGTTGTCGGCTCGAGGCGATCTTTTAGGACCGAAATGTCGCCTCTCTACACGGTCTGTAAGATCATGTGGTATTTACTTTCAATATGCTTTTGACCTCTTGTGATTGCGAAGATCTTTTACATAAGCTACCTCTTCACTGTTTTCACAGCAAAGTGATATCGACTTACGAGACCTGGAATCACTTCCCGATCCAACAAAGAACTTCTCAAGCCACATTGCCTCTTTAGCTGCTTCGAAAGCTGCTATGTATTCGACTAACAGAGTGAAATTGGCAATGTTGGATTGCTCTAGACTGTAGCTCCATCACAATGAGTAAACATTGAGCCCGAGATCGACTAACGATCATCCTTAATCTGACTGAAAGTCAGAATTAATGTAGTCAACAACACTCAGGTTTGCACCCGAATACACAAGCATATGATTCCTCGTTCTCTAAAGTTACTTGAGGATGCACTATACTACTACTCAATATTCGAATCCATGATTCGATTTTAATTTGACTTTATATTCTGACTTTCTCTATCCAAAAGAGAATATATCCCATTTTCTCTATATCTGAAGATTGAGAGAATTATTCCGTGAGGAGTTGGGTAGGATACCTCTCGTTGAATCTAGCATTCAAAAATACATCATCATCTTAACCAATAAGATGGATGGGATGCGGCCAACAACTTGTTCTCATGAATTCAACCGAATCAAATTCTAGGAATATAGTCTACTTCTCTGGTTTCGAGAGAAGTTTTGGCGCACAAGATTTGACTTCAGATAACACACTCATGTTGCTTACAACTGTTGCAGTGTCAACTTTTGTTAACACTAGCGTTTACTACTTTACCAATATTGATCTTCTGGTCTACAAAAGACTCATCAATATTCTGGTCAAGCCCACACATTTCAAAACATGTGACTTTAATGACCTAGAGGTTTGGTTTAATCCACCAATGGATATAAGCATATGTCATTTTCTTTAAGCTAAAACCCTTCCGTTCCGAATGAATTCAACCACCTTTGTTCGGCAAGAAAGTTTCAGGGCATCACCCCTGGTAATCTTCCTACTTTCCATGGAGTCAAGAAAGGCTGAATAGTGAGAGAGTTCAGGGCATCACCCCTATTGAACTATCTACTTCTCAGGGAATTATCCCTAGACCACTTGGCTTTGCCTAGAAAGATAAACTTTCTCATTCATTCGACTCTTTTCCATGTAGGTCCAATTACTCCCACTGGGCCTGAGACACTCAGGCGGTTCTATAAGAGTGTGAACAGACATGGAGTGCCAAAATTCCTTATTCAGGATTAATGGCTTTAAACCAACCTCTTTTATCAGAATCCTATACAGTCTTTGCAAAAGACCATAGGTTATCAATCACCCCCAGCAGACTGTAAAGTCTGCATAATCACAGCGAGTCAATGGATAAAACCATACTCCCACTGCATTTGAGTGGTTTGATATTCTGATCTGGTTCAGTAGTATTTATCGGTGTCATCCCCAACAACCAATGTTGGATGTGGTCTGATTAAATCAGATAGTAACTCCGTGAGTATCTGTACTTCAAGGTCCAAGGTTGTTATTTAAACATTCTTTTAGAAGGGATGTAACAGTGTAACCGTCACTATCCAATCTTAAGAATCATATAACTACCCTTTACTCATAGCATTAAGATATTTCATAAACAGTCACCATCTAAACGTGTATGCAAAATATCCAGTCCTACCTTCAAGCACGAAGTGCTAAACGCCTCTATTTACGGAAGTGAAGTAATTGTAGTTCACTCCTTATCCATAAATTCACAAGCAATTTCAAGGTAGACTTCTCGGTATTTACATAATAAGGTATACCGTTATTTTGCAACCAATATCTTAAATTATTTAAGCAGTGTATTGTAGCATAACAATAACTATACATGACAATCTATGGTTTATCCTTTCAGTGAAATCATTTCACTCGGAGGTAGACCAAGCATCAGTGCCAAAACCATGCCATAGCCTATATCTGAGCATGGAATACTCGTTTCTCTGCTAATATCAGAGATTCCTCCAAATATTTAGATAAACTATCAGCATTTCGAGTAGTCATTAGACAAAATGTCTATTACTCAGAATCTCCCACTAGCTTGTATCCTTCATAAGGCCCCGAAGGTCAATATGAACAATCTATAATACTTCTTTAGCTCCATTACCCTTTCACAATTGAAAGGTTACTTAGTCATTTTTCCTTTGAGATAGTGTTCTTAGACTGGGAGATAGGAATCAACCTTAGCCAGCCTTCAGATCTTATCTCTAGGATATATGCTCTAATTAATAGATGCTGAAGAATCATTTATCAAAATACAGAAACCATTTGTCTTAATAGTTTATGATGTGTTACATATACCTTTTCAGCATTACTTAGTGGTTCTGACTCTATCAAACAAAAGTCCGAGTCTCAGAATCGTATACAAATGTCATATTCACTTTCTTTAAGGCAACTATATTATCGATGTGAAAGTGAATCCATTTGTTCTAACGAATCTGAAAACAGAAATTAAATTTCTGTGATATTCAAGGATTAAATTTCGAAATTTATTTCCTTATATCACTCCTACTATCTTAGCTGAAATAACTGCCCGTTGTCTACTATTCATCATGAATGCCCAGCTACCTTGTTCTTACAAAGGAACTTTAGCTTTTGAGTCAAATTACTCGGTTAAGAAAGTCTATAAGGATCCATAAGTTAGTGATCCAAAATCACTTTCCTTATCCTTTACTTTCTTTAATTAATATTTCGGTTTAGCCTTTAACTTATTTAGTTTAGACGACTTATACTTGTAGACATTTACCTTCCCATTCTTGGATTTCTTTAAAGGAAATGGCCGTGAACTAGCAGTTCATTTGAGTAGGCATTACTCGTGAACTGTGGGATGCCTAGTGAGATTAATACCAAATCATTCTCGTCGTCTTTGAACTAATTTTGTTTTGTCTCTCGCTTATCACGAGTCACAGCAGTGACTTTCTTGTCACTTAAGTTTGAAGGCTCAAGAAGAGAATCCTCTACCAAAGATTACTGCATTCTCGATTTATGAGTTCAACGTTCTTGTTACTTTTCCACTTTTACGAAGTCGATATTAGTCAATATGTTTAGCAGTTTAGATTCCTTGAGATGATATGTAGTTGCAAAAATAAATTATGACCAAAATATAAATCAAATCATACACAACAACATATAATAATTTTAGGAATAATAAACGTGATGTCATGCATGCAGTTAATCCTACCATTCCAAGGATTTAATCTCACACCTCAGTGCCACCGTAGGATATGTCAAAGAGGTGACGATAAAATTGAGACAATCTCTCTCAACAATTAAACCATTTAAGAATCGAACATCTCCTATTTAATTGTTGATTACCTTCCTTTTTCAGCCAAGATATTTCCAATAATATAATTTGTGTGTGTGACCTACTGTTTTAGATTTTTAAGTACGCCCCAAGTATACCTCCGTAGGGTAGGTCAGTGATCCGACGAGTACTCAAAATCCTATCCTTTCGGAAACCAAGCCTTGAATTTTGATAGCGGTGAAGGCCATCCGTATGGGGCCGAAATCAAAGCGGCACGAGGCGTCACCATTCTCTCACGTGCTTGCATCAATAGTAGAGGCCGAGGGGTCGGTTGTCACCTTCCCCGCTCCCACTCGTTATTTTGAAAATTAGGTAGTCTTATTAGGATTTTAAGAATTTATTTACAATCCGAAAAACAATAAATCATGAATATTTAAATTTTTAATCCTCCCACTAGTTCATCGGTTCCAAATACCGTCTAACTAGTGTCACTATATTCATGATTTTACAATTTTATGAGGATTTATAAAAATTATTTGTGTAGTCGCTACACAATTGAAATTCACCAATAATTTTAAAATCCTAATATATTAGGACTTATGAATTTCCCAATAATTTGAAAACAATAAATCACGAAATTTAAAGCTTCCACTAGTTTATAGGTTCCAAATACCGTCTAACTAGTGACACTATATTCATGATTTTCCAATTTATCGATTATTTAGAAAATCTCTTGTGTAGTCACTACACAATTAAAATTCACTAAAAGAATTTTATAGTCCTAATATCGTAATGATAAAATTTTAGGATCGTAGAATTTTATCTCAATAATTTGAAAACAATAAATCTTGAAAAGCAATCACCAACTTATCGGTATTAAACTCTAGCTGAGCTTTAACCGAGTTCACCGAACGGTGTCAGGATTGGCTAAGCCGACCCGTCCTCTTCGTTGGTTCATATCGATCATTCTTTGGATGAATCGGGCTAAAATGTCGCCTATCGAGCGAAACTTCGCCGGATAGCTTGACCTTGCTGCACCCCGATGCTAACGTCGCGCGTGTGCGGGTGCTGGGTTGAAAATTGGGTTAAGGTTGCCCCATTGAGCCTCAGCTCGCCGGATAGCTTGACCTTGCCGGACCCCCGTGGCTAACCCCGCACTTGGACGGACAAGTCGAGTCGAGCCGAAGCCCTGTTGACCACCCGAACCAATTTTCGAACCTTTTGCTCAATTGGTGTCCAACTTTTCCGTATTTTCCAATTTTTCAATTATTAAAATTCTTTTATGTAGTCACTACATAATCAAAATCCACGAATGATTTTTAGACCCCAAAATTAAATTTACCAAGTAAAATTTTATTTTATAATGTGAATTTTATATCCCGATAAAATTCCGTTCATTTTAATTTATTTAATTTATTTTTAATCTAAATTAATTATCGTGTTGATACATGTCTAATTAATTTCAATATTAATTTCCTACATGTATGCATATGCTAGGAATGGAATTCATGAATATGATGCATGGCATGGTTATATCACATAAATAATCACAAAATAAAATAAATGCGAAAAATAAACCACTGAGATGGACCGTTGGTACCCCCGTATCTAATCTATAAACCTAAAATTAATTAAATTGATAAACCCTAATTTTTAAAGGATTTACTAATTTCTAATGCACATCAGCCGCCGATTGCCATATCCATTTTCTGATGTGTTTCTGTACAAGAAAGGTTCTAGTTGATTTGGTGTAGAGCTCTTCCTTCCATTGCAGCATCCCAGGTTCAAATCCTTTTAGGTGCATCTTTTTCTCCTTTATTTTTCAAAACAATGAACTTTTTCTGAAATAAATCCCAATAAAAAAAACACAACCAGAGACTCGAACCTGGGTCTTCAAGATGTTAAACTTGCGTCTTCACCATTAAGCCACCGCCCCGCTTTGTTGTTCTTCGTTTTCTCCTTTATTTTTCAAAATAAGGAACTTTTTCTGGAATAAATCCCAATAAAAAAACACATCCAGAGACTCAAACTTAGGTCTTCAAGATGCTAAACTTGCGTCTTCACCATTAAGCCGCCGCCCCGCTTTGTTGTTCTTCTTCGAATATATAATTAAATAGTGCAGCCGAAATCAAAACAATTACTAAAAAATTAAATTACAACAAAGAAATTATATAATTCCTTATACCTAGAAAAATATGTGTTTAATGTAGATCTAACAGTAAAAGCATCTAACTCCAATCCATCTCACAACCAAAACATTCAACCACGCATATATATTATAAACATATAAAAGATGCAATATTTATTCAATTTCACTCCTTATTAATTAATAATGCAATCAAGATCGCAAAATCGCTTTAACCTGTCTCTGATACCACATGCTGGATATACAAAAACCCGAATTCGAATCCGATCCATAATTAGATCGTCGGATCTGATTCTCAGCACCGATCGAGACGCTCGATCATGCACAGCGGAAGCTACGAATAAATTCGCATGCGATTTACCACGATTCGATTCGCATAAACAATTAATCTAACTATGAGAAGGTTGAAGATTTACCTAAACGGAGAGGGATAGTAAATCGACAGAAATGGAGAAGCCGTGATCTTCCGGATTGTATTTCCAAGCGACGACTGGTGGACATCGATCCTCACCGTAGAACCTCCTCGAATATGCACAAGAAAAACCCTAGGTTTTTCTTCTCTTAATGACTAGAACAAGAAACTAGTTTTTCTCTCCTTTATTTGATATGTGGCGCAAATTGTGATTATTATTGTGCTAGGAGGAACTCTCTTTATATAGGAAAATAACTAGTCAAGAGAGTTATCTTTTTCACACCACAATTACCTATTCCCATAACGAAAAGATATTTTTGCCATAAGATAAGAGATAATTCCCAAAAAATCAATCTCTTTATCTCTTTTCCATTAATTATCCAACAAATAAACAATTACTCCCTCCGTACCTATTTATCTGAAGCAGTTGCCAAAATTCATACATAAATTTATTGAATGAATCTAGACACTTTTTAATTCAAGATTAGTTGTTATTTAAATGTACCAAGACACTTAGACTTTTGGCAACTGTTTCAGATAAATAGGTACGGAGGGAGTAATTAATTACACATATGAGATAATCTAGGAAAATTTCTTCTCCCAATTTATCCATAATGTGGCGCCACCAATTTGTCATTTTTTAATAGAAAATGTCTTTTCTACTTTACATATTATTTACCAAATAAATAATATCAGCGTATTCATTAAATAGACAAGTATTTAATTTATTCTATGCCCATAAAACGAAAACACTTTCGCGTGTTAGAGCCAACCCTAACCATGGACTTATAACCAAGTAGAGTACAATAAATTGAATAAAATATTCATCGAACATAATATTTCTACTCAACTTATTAATTCGGAATTACGCCACCATAAATTCGAAACTGAACTCTATCGATTATAGATATAACTTATTCTCAAAAAGTCGAGTCGAGTCGATAAGTGTCCATTGATATAATCATTACATATAAACTAACCCTCCATGAGTATCCGTAAAAGTAAGTATGATTATTTCCGTAAACCTTCTTCAATACATCTTATCCTTATTTACCATTAACCCACTAGTGATCAATTAGTTCATAACCAATACGAACTCCCAGGATCGATCAGTTTCTAGGATCAACAAATAAGGAGATTATCTTTCTACTTCCCACAGGAAGGAATGGATTCCATATCTGTGAGACACACACTTCTCACTCATTCCAGAATAGTGCTAACGTGAAAGTGACTCGGACCGCGCCTTAGCAATCCTCCTAACGAACACATCAAACCCTATCTTGAAACAAGCGTAAGTCTATAATCACTTCGAGATTAAGGTTAATCCATATATGATCATCTTGTGATTTAATAAGATTTCTCAACCACAGAATTATATGAGAAATGCAAACCTTCTTAACTAAAGAATCTTTTAATTATACCTTTTTTATTTTCCGTTTATTTACGTTGGGTGTAAAATTTAAATTTTACCTTGAATGGCATCATGGCAGGTAAAAAGAGAAGACATTCAATCAAGGTTCATGGAGCTGAAGGAAATGGACCCAAAGTACCTGAAAGATATAATACTGAGCTTCATAATTGCTGGGAAGGACACAACAGCTATCACCCTTTCATGGTTCTTTTACTTGATGTGCAAGCATCCTCACCTTCAGGAAAAGATTGCTGAAGAAGTAATAGTGAAGGCAACAAAGATTAAAAACAGTTCAAACATTCCTGAATTACCAAACTGTGTCAATGAAGAAGCACTCGCCGAAATGCATTACCTTCATGCTGCTTTGACAGAGACACTAAGACTCTATCCTGCTGTTCCTATGGTACTTCAAATGTTTTTTTTTTTTTTTAAACACACACACACACATCATTGTTTGGATAATTGGATTGGTGTAAAACAGAGAGAAATCGGTTTCATAGTGACAAGACACAAAGAAAAATCAATCTACACAGAAATGTCCATGCACGTAGAAAAAACTACTTAACAATAAGCCGGGTTCTCAAAGCAGAGGATCTGACTAAGTGAAAAAATCTGCCAAAAGTCACTATTCTCTTCGCAACAACAATTTCTGTCACTTTTCTCGAGGATTGAAATTCTTTGGAAATCAGGACATTTTTAGTATAAACACACATTGTCCCGATTGAAATGGGCGACCATGATCTCGCCACGTCTCCCAAAATAGGGTACGTAGAAGCCGGCATCTCAAAGCAAAGGATCCGACCAAGTGAAAAAACTTTGAGTTTAGAAATTTTCTCGATCAAATTAATTTCCAGACCTTTTTTTGAGGAGTGACACAACCACAACTATTTGACACAACATTTATCTGCATCATTGATTATTGTGGGATCCAGATCAATCAGTATAGGTCCACAATAATCAATAGTATAGATCAATGTTGTATGATTTGATTGTTGTTGTATCATTTCACTTTTTTTTTTTGTAACAATAACTCTAACTAGCCAATATATATCCCACAATAATCAGTGGTAGTTATTGTAGCCCTTAACTTGAAAAATCTAGATTCGAGTCCCAGTGGGGATAGAAACAGAAACGTGTACGTATATTTAGAATATCAATACAACATTCATTATTTTTTTTCAATTTTGTTTTTTTGAGAAGCGGGAATAAACATTTTAATACTTCAATATAATGACGGTAATACAAATGGGTAGAGAATATTTGAAAACATAAAATGAAGGATAATTTAGTCATTTTACGTGATATTTCACACACAATTAATAATTTTCTTAATCTGTATGATTTTTCTATTCAATCGCTTAAAAAAAAAAAGGGAAGGAGTACTTGATAAGACAAATTTGGCTACTTTTGTCAATTGACACAGGATGGGAAGGTATGCTTTGCAGATGATACTCTCCCTGATGGTTTTCGCATCAGAAAAGGTAGCATCATAGCTTACACTCCTTGGGCGATGGGGAGAATGAAGTATATTTGGGGTGATGATGCTGAAGAGTTCAAACCCGAAAGATGGCTCGATGAAAATGGAGTTTTCCAACAACAAAGTTCTTTCAAATTCACAACCTTCCAGGTAAGAAATCAATTTGAATATTATACACACAAAATTGTCAACCTCTTCAAGTAAGTCCGATAGATGAAACATATATAGAATCTGTCGGCTATGTTAATTATCCCGGACTTTTGAACCAGTATTGTAAGTCGTAAGGGAACAAGTAAGTGGATACGTAATGTGTGAGTGCGAGATTCAGTTCGGTGCATATTGTAAAGTAATAATCTCATTGAATAATGTTGTGTTTACAAGAGCTATTATATAGGCCTCATCTATCTTGGCCAACAAGTAAACTACTACTACTACTAATTAATAACTCGAATCGTGGACGGGCAAGCGGCTTAGTAAGCAGGTCGCGAGCTGATCAATTGAGCTGAGAAAGGAAATGGAAAGGCACTTGGACGCCACTAGTTCACGGACACGATGTAAATCGACCTCGATGTGCTTGGTGCGAGCATGAAACACAGGGTTGTGGGCAAGATAAGTGGCCTTGATGTTGTCACACCACAAAGTAGGTGGAGAAGGAAGTGAAATATGCATCTCGGCAAGAAGACTACATAACCATTGGACTTCGATAGCAGTGTTGGATAAAGTCTTGTATTCGGCTTCGGTACTACTCTTGGAAACCGTAAGGTGTTGTTTGGAGTGCCAACTGATTAGATTATTACCAAGAAAAATACAATAGGCATCGACTGAGCGACGATTATCAGGATCAACTGCCCAATCAGAATCAGAGTATGCATGAAGAGTAAGCGGTGTGTGACGGGAGAGAAACAAGCCATCGGAGATCATGTGCTTGAGGTAGCGTAAGATGCGTTTGACGGCAGCCAGTGATCATCGGTAGGGGCATGCATGAACTTGTTGACCTTATGGAAAACAAAGGCAATGTCGGGACATGTGAAGTCGAGATATCGTAAGCCGCCAACGATATAGTGCAAGATAAAAGAGAGTCGGCAAAAAGGGAGTACGAGTTGAAGCCGATAGAGGGTTGGGGCATGGCTTAGATTTATCCATGTTGGCTTGCTGAACAAGCTGAAGAATGTACTTACGCTAAGTGAGATATAAGCCATCATCGGTGGGGAGGGCCTCAATGTCCAAGAAATGGGTCAAGGTGCCAAGGTCCTTGACAGGAAACTGTGATCCAAGGAAGGAGATAACATGCGATATAAGAGAGCGAGAGGTACCTGGAATAATAACATCATCTACATAAATAAGCAAATAGATGCGGTCACCACCATGTGAGTAAATGAACAAGGAAGTGTCCGCCTTAGAGGCAGTAAATCAAAACTTGGTCAGGATGGCAGTAAGGCGAGAAAACAAAGCAGGGAGGCTTGGTGAAGACCATAAAGACTCCGTTTGTGGGTGAAAACATAATCCGGATAATCAGGATGAACAAACCCTTGTGGTTGTTGCATGTAGACAGGTTCGGTTAACTGCCCATGAACAAAGGCATTTTGTATATCGACCTGTCGAATAGACCATCCTTGAGAAACGGCAAGATCAAGAAGAAGTCGAATAGTACCCGGCTTAACAACTGGGCTAAATGTATCTGTGAAATCAACACCTTCAGTTTGATGAAAGCCTTTCGCACACAAACGAGCTAGCTTTATGACGTTCAAAACTACCATCATCATGATGCTTTGTGCGATACACCCACTCGTTACCTATAATATTCACGTGAGATTGAAAAGGAACAAAATCCCAAGTATTAGTACGTAAAAGAGCATTAATCTACTCTCTCATAGCATTACGCCAAATTCGATGTTTGGATGCTTCGGTATAGGAAGTGAGATCGGAGTTGGTGGCAGTCAGGCATTTTAGTGGGTTTAAGAGAGTTGGTTTTGGTGTGACTGACCATGGGATGTGGTGGGGGAGGGTCACGGGAGGGTGGGGATGGGGTGGGGGCAGGCTAGGCAAGGAAGAGGCCGGAGATGATGGTGGGTCGGGGGTAGGTTTGTCCGTGGAAGGTATAGGGGCCGAATGGGCAGTAGGAGGAATGATAGAGACCGTGGAATAATAGAGGGGACATGTCATGTTTGCGGGTGAAGGCAAGTTCCGTTCACAGCTGTATGAGTTTGGCTCTGCTGGCGGAAGCGAAGGAATTTTGAAGGGCCGTCCAAATCTCCGTCGATGTGGTGGCGGTGTATAATTGCATCATGACTTCGTTGGTCAAAGAACAAGTTACTGTTATCAGGACTAGACTGTCCTGCTTGCTCCAATCTATGTACACCGGATTTGGGGAAGTAGTACCAGCGGCATCTATTGTAGTGGCAGCCGGCAGCTTAATTGTTCCATCGACGTAACCATAGACTCCTTGACCTAGAAGATAAGGGACGATTTGAGCACGCCAAAGGTGGTATTTTTGGCGATTGAGTTTGGTAATATGAATTGAAGAAGAAGGAGCAAATGTAAGATATAGGAAGAGGAAGAAGAGGTAGCCGTGGTTGCAGCATCTGTAATGGTTAGGGTAGGATAGGAAGAGGGAGAAGGGTTAGGGTTTTTGGAAGAATTTTAGCGTAATGGTAATGATAGAAGAAACAAACCCGGCTCTGATACCATATTGTAAAGTAATTGATTAGATTTCAATGAATAATGTTGTGTTTAAAAGAGCTGTTAGATAGGCCTCATTTATCTTGGCTAACAAGTAAACTAATATAATAATAATAATAAAATACAAATAATTATTCTTGATTTATAATATCCTCAACAGTGCAAGCTATCCACGGATCTCAATAATTGGCATTACAGATGATGTATATAGTCCCACGCTACCAAACTGATGATCCGCTAATCCTGGTGACTCAATAACAGAACAAGTTATCTCCGACCTCCAGAAACGGTTACAACTCATTAAAAGGCGAGATTCCAGTGATTCCTCATTGGCTACTATGATCTATGATTGATCACACTCCACGTTTTCATCTTAGTTGAGCCATGACTGCCATATGATGGCATAACTGACATCAATCATAAGCCCTAAAATCAAGGGATTTGTGCATTACTCCACCATGCAGGATGCCTATATAACGAACCGTTGTCCTTACTTCTTATAGAACTACGTTATTGCCTTGATCCTATACAATACCGGCTACGTAAACAGTCTCAAAGCCACAATCATAAACAATCAATAAAACCCAAATTGCTAGTTGGAATTTTCCGAAAAGGTTCAAATTACCCGCTTATAATACCCGGCGATTTTTAAGCATCGTCACGATTTTGTATCTTTTAACATTCTTCTTCATTCCAAGTATATATGAGTCACGAATATACATATTTAAATCCACCTGTTAAAAAAATTCCAAGTTGTATATCCTAAATATTCGGTGATTATCTATATGAGATCGATACGTATCGGAAACAATATGACGAGGGTTGAATAAGCCTCGCCACGTGTCATCTTTATATTGGCTAACCATTAAATGAAGACATAGAAACTGCAACATTAAGGGTCAGGAGCCCCATTTTATGCCTAATGGCAGACCTGAACCCCAAGTGAGAGGTCTTATCCGTTCTTCCGAACAGCACCACCACAGGTCGGCTATATATGTTGCTGGAGAGCTCGGGTCTACGTAGTACGGGCCGAGTCGATCTGGAGAGACACTAATTCTTAAGCAGATACACACAAGGCAGATTTAGAAAATTTGTTCGAGGGGTGTCAAATTTTTTTTTAAACCCTAATATTCTTTTTGCAGGATCCATTTTCTTTTATAGGCAAAACTTAAGAAATGTATAATTTTAGCAGGCTCTGTGCACCTCGTTACGATACACATACATCCGTTGTAACGCCCCTAGACCCCGGGTCTGGTAACGCTAAATGAGTCATAAATGTCCGGTCAACTTTTTAGACCGCCGTCCTCTCTTGGTCTAAAAGGGCTAACCCGAGTTGACAAGACCTTTATGTCTCACACTTATATGGGGGTGAGCAGAACTTTATTTTACCGATGTGGGATTTTACATTATCTCCCCCTTATAAGGGACTGGCGTCCTCGCCAGGACAACCAAGATTTGTCCCAGTGGACTTGTCCTGGTTCATCCCTACCAGAGGATTTCTAGATGTGGTCCCTACCGCCTCTCTAGTGTGGCACTTAGGTCCGTCTGATAGTCGGCTCTGATACCATTCTTTAACACCCCCAGACCCGGGCCAGGTAGTGCTAAATGAGTCATAAATGTCCAGTCAACTGATTAGACCGTCATCCTCGCTTGTTCTAAAAGGGCTAACCCGAGTTGACAAGACCTTTATATCTCACACTAATATGGGGGTGAGCAGGACTTTATTTTACCAATGTGGGATTTTACATCCGCCTCTGGATACACGTATATACAGGACCGGCCCACGTTGAAGCCGGAGGAGGCTGTGGTCTTAGGTCCAACGGTGCTGGGGGCCCAACATTACATGTTTCGCTAAAAAAAAAAAATTCGTGTACATCCAATCCGATCTAATCTTATATAATGTGTTAAAAAAAGATTTATTTGAATTGATAAATGCCCAAAAAAAAAATTTACTCGAATCAAAAAATGCCCAAATTTTTTTTACTCCGGCGATTTGGCCTTGGGCCCGAAAAATGCCAGGGCCGGCCCTAGGTATATAATAAGGGAGGAGCTGCCCCTTTAATCCCAAAAAATCCACTATTGTATATATTAGTATATTTGTTTTATTTGCTTTCCTTAAAATTTTCATTTGCTGTGTTATTGCCTCTCGCCCTTACACAAAACCATGCATCTGCCACGGACATTAATCTTTTAAGGCTACTAGCAAAATGCACGTGCTCCGCACGTGTTCGGGTTAAAAATAAAATCTTAAAGTTAAAATATTAACTATTTAATTCATCATTATACAGTGACGAGGGTATGACTCGACTTCCTACACATGGAACTTATCAGGTTTTGAATGGAATGACAAAGGTTGCCACGATTAATGGGCTGACAGAGGTCCGGCTCAATATTGGGTTTTATGTATTAGATGACTTCGGCAAAGCTTCTCTCCTAACAACTCAGGTCGCCCTTATTATATCGGCATGGCGTAAGTTGTCATCTATCCAACACGATGCATGTTGTCCTCTGCCTTTTTTTATCAGTTCGGCTTAAGACATCCATAGCCTTATACCGCCAACATGACGCATGTTCACTTTGGCTTTTTGTATTCGGTTTGGGCAAGTCAAATCCGGCCTCAGATGACTGTTACGCTCCATCAAACAAGTATTAAGCCACAATGTTGTAACCCTTAATTGATTCTTGCCATCAGGCTCATGATTGCGCACCGACTTCCTCTTAAATGGTTCCATGTAATCAGCCACGCCTTCAATGACAACACAATTAACTCCCATACGAGGGAGGCCTATAAAAGGATTTTTATCCCTATAAATTTAGAACTATGTTAATAGTTTGATTCCGAAATCTCTGCACGCGTGGCGACAATCATAATTGGCTCAGCTGTAAATCATCAACAAATCCACCGGTTTAAGGGGTTATCCTTGCGTAGCCCATTTACCTGAATTTCATCTTGATTTCATCTTTGACATTTTTGAGCATCGTCAAATAGAGCTAGAAGTTGGGCCTGAAAATTATAACCCTTTGAAAAATCTTGTGGTGACTAGCTTATAGCGAAGAACCATGAAACTGGAAAAGAAAGACGACGGTGAAAGACCCTCATGTGTAGGGCATAGATGAGAGATACATTCAAACGGGCCTTAAACCAACTCAGGCCGAAGGCCAACAAAAACCCACAAAAAAGTGAACCCTTATGTGTAGGACGCGGACGTGACAAACCAGCATCAGATATATCAAATTTGCAAAACGTGAATGCAATAAATCAATACAATTGAAACATCCATGTCTAGACCATGAAACTGAGTCAGCAGATACGGCTTAGACAATGCTTTAGATAGAGTTAGCCAGAAGCTGCTGCAAAACCAACATCAAGCCAAAACAAGAACACACTCACTCAGCAAGATTTTTCTACATGTCGAAATTCCCTTATTAGAAGCGGTTAGGCCTCATCGTATTTTAATCAATGACCTGAAAATCCAAATTTTATATAACATGAGTGTGTCCAAGTCTTATTTATTATGCCGGCAAGCTAAGCCAACTTAGAGCTCTTATTTTTCCCAACAGGTCAGATCGAAATTGTCTAGCCAAATGTGGCATTTTTTAGTATATTTTTTTCCCCTCTTTGGTCGATACCAAAGATGTCGGAGCTTATCATGTTGTGAGTCGAACTCCTATACATACGCAAACGTCCAAGGAAATTTTCATATCTTTCTATCACCTTTCCAAGTTGATCAACCGAACAGGTTCTCAATGGTATATTTATTAGCATAGCCGAGAAGGTTCTTGGTCGCACATGTCTGCAAGTTTGAAAGGTACTCGGCCTCATATATTTCAACGAACCGAGAAGGTCGAAAGTCTCTTGTCAAAAGCAGTTAGACCATGGCATCTCATTAACAACGACCTGAGCCGAGTATACTTTGTCCAAGTACTCGGGAGAGCATATCTATATATATGCATGCTGAAGGAAATGAGACCCAAATTGTAGGAATAATAACTTACCTAAAAAATGAGACCCACAGGTTGGGATCCGCAGTGCGGATGTATCTCGCAAACTAAGACCTTACAGGATTAATGTAGAGGTGTAGACCCAAATTATGGGAAAATAACTTACCTCAAAAATAAAACCCACAGATCGAGATCCGTATTGTGGATGTATCTCGCAAATTAAGACCTTACAGGAATAAGTCAAGGGTGATGACCCAAAATTATGAAAACTATCTCATGCAGGCACATCATAAATCAAATATGATAAAAGTTGCGACGTGCGCCAAAACTTTGCACAGTCATAATGCAAAAAGGTTTACTCGGGGGCTAAATAATTTTTGAACTCCCATATAGTATACTATTCACGACTCATCATCTTGATAAAGTATACTCGGGGGACTAAATATTTTTCACACTCCATTCATTAAACTTAAGCGACCTCAACAGCTTTCACAAGTATACTCAGGGGGATTTTATGTGTATACATCAATAGGTGGCAGTTCGGCATATCACATGAAACATAAACTAAAAAAGACAAGAGAAAGAAATTTCCATTCCTGCAGGTCAGGGGCAATTTATCTGTTATGCTCAAAATCAAAATCAAACACGTCGTGACATGTAGGACGGCAGAGCAACTCATTGAACACAACTTTATTTTCCTCGCATGTCAGGTTGACATTATATCAATCCAAATACTTGGCGTATCATCTTTATATCCCTGCATGTCGGATTTTTTAAGTCAAATGCTTATCGTGTTATCTTCATATCCTTGATAGCCAAGTGGTGTAGGTCAGGTTATACACCCGTAGATCGAATTCATCATATCAAACCCAAATATGAGAGACTTTTACTATCTTACTGGTCGAATTCACTACATCAAGAACCACATATGGCTGGTTATTTATTTTCCTCGTAGGGCAGATTGACTTTATTTAATAATCCAAATGTGGCTCTTTATCTGTTATCTCTCTTGCATGGCAAGTCGGCATTATATCAAGCCAAGTATGGCTGCTTATAAATTATTTCTTGGAAGATCATAACGGAGCTATCTCACAAGCCATATCTGGCAAGTCATATATTACTTTCCTGCAAGACATGTGCCGGCAGGTCAACTTTATCATGTCTGGAGGCCAACTTGGCGCATTTATTTACAGATTGACCTCTCCGCACGTGCCACGTCTTCACTGAATAGACCTAACTTGTCATATACATCCCAAATCAAGTCTGGGTGCTTTTGATGTAGGAATGACCCAACTTCATACACGTGGTAATTATGAGGTTTTGCACAGAATGACAAATGTCGTCTCAGTTAAGGTCCGGCACAATATTGGGCTTTATGCATCAGATGACTTCAGAAAAGCTTGTCTTCTACATGCGAAGGTCGCCCTTATTATATCGACATGACGCATGTCGCCTTCATCATCCGACATGGCGTAGTCGCCTCGCTTTCTATTATCGGGCCTCGGCTTAAGACATTTATAGCCTTATACTATTGACATGTCGCATGTTCATTTTGGCCTCTTATATTCAGCTCGGGCAAGTCACATCAAACCTAGGATGACAGTTACGGTCCATAAGCCTAGCATTAAGCCACGATGTTGTAGCCCCTCATTGCTCCTAGACTACCTCTTAAACGGTTCCATGTCATCAACCACGCCTTCAATGACAACACGATAAACTCCCCTACGAGGGATGCCCATAAAATGATCTTTATCTTCACAAATTCATAACTACGTTAATAGCTTGATTCCAAAAAAATTGGATACGTTGGCTCAACGTACCGTAAATCATTAACAAATCCACCAGATTAATAGTTGGATTATCCTCACGAAGTTCAATTAACCGAATTTCAACCTGGTCTGACGATTTTGAGTATCGCCCTATACAATATTAGGTATGTCTTAAATTTATAAGAATAGAATATTTTCAATAATAATGGTATTTTTTACAAAATTATTTATTGATGGGTTTATTTAATAAATGATACCATTTTTTTAAAACAACTATGATAGCATTTTAATGAAATATAAGCTAAACTTTTGTTACACTTTTTTTATTTTGGGAAACACTGATTATTAAATGATTTAAATCCCTGAATCTTTTTTGACATACATAAACATAATAAAATAAGGATACAGATAATTTTTGAATATTTATGTTGTATATTATATATGTGTGATTCCGGGAAGAGAGATTTTATGGTGCAACGGTTGTGGGAATGTTATATCAAGTGCTATACATTAGAGCCTCTCAATTTTACTCTCTTTCACATAATACACTTTTATCGCAGCATGAGGTTAGGAATGAGTGGTTGTAGAATGTATTTAAACTTTGAAACCTTCATACAACTACAGTATTTTAGAATTTCACTTCCGAATCGATGGGTGCCAATCTAGGTTGTATTGACAATTTTATTTTATTTATTCCCGGATACGGCAACATATATATCATTCATTTATGTTATTTTTAAGTATTAATTCATGATACTTAATTCCTTTAAGAAAATTATGATACTTAATTAATATTTAACATTACTTATTATATTTAATAAATTACATTAATTGGAGAAATAATTAGGAAGAAACACTATTTTAAGAAAACAAACTCATATTTTTAATATAGTAGAGATATTTCAAAATTGATCATGTAACTTTGATGTTAATGTTTCACTCATTTTTGCTCGGTTGCAATTTGTGTCATGTAAATATTTTTAGTCCTCCGGTGCCACAGGGCGCCGAAGTGGCAATTTTGTGGACGGATTTTGTAGACGTATCTTAAAACCGAGAGAACATTTATTGTGGACCAGAATGACAAATATCGTCATTTTAACTTAAACAAACACACAAAAAAAAAGGATGTAATGCCTTAATCACGCAAGTTATAAGACAAATTTTGGAATTTTTTCCCTTGATTTTTTTTATTAGTTAATGTCACGTGGAAGCATTTTCTTGCCACAATTGATTTTCCCTCGAAATCGATCAGTCACATTTGGCACCAAATGACTGAAATTGCGGGAAATAAAAAATTCCAATGACTAAAAATGTGACCGAAACATAAACAAGACAAGTAGTAATTAGGTCAAATTACAGGACTAAATTTACATCTTGCCTTAACTTTAAAGGACGATTCAAGGATTATAGCTGGTATATTTGTGTGACTGGGACCTGGGCTATGCAGGATTTTATTCAACAACCATGCAACACTTTAAGATATCGAATTCCCTGCAAAACACCAAATGATTCCATGGATGGATGATAGTTTTTCTTATTTAACAGTGAGTGCATAAGAATCAGAGATGAGAACACAGACTTGAGAGCGGATAGAGGTTTGATACTCAGGTTTGATACGTAATATTGAGCGGATAGAGGTTTGATACTCAGGTTTGAACACAGACTTAAGTTGCGCCCACACTTGAGAGGGGTGTTGGGAGTAATTGCCACACACTTAGACAAAAAATAAAAATTGTGCAAATGTTGGACAAATTTCCAACGTACACTTGAGGGGGGTGTTGGGACAGATTGCCCACACTCTTAATTTATAAAGAAATAAAGTTGCGCCTACACTTGAGAGGGGTGTTGGAGTGATTGCCCACACTCTTGGAAAAAAAAATTGCAAGTGTTGGACACATTGCCAACACTTGAGAGAGGGGGGGGAGTGTTGAGACAGATCGCCTGCACACTCTTGCAGCCTCCGATTGTTTTGGGTTGAAGTTTTTTAGGGTTGTTTTAGATAAAGTGATTGAAGTAATGATTAGAAAGTTAAGATGATTTTTGAAATTTGTGTAGATTATGAAATGATTTGTGAAATAAAGTAGTATAATAAATAAAATAATGGTAAAAATAGGTTATAAAGTTGATAAAGTGAAATGATGAGAGATAATTTAATATTTTTTTTATTTGTAGTTGAAGAAATGATTGGTAAGAGAATTGTAAGATATGATGGGTGAAGTGATATAAAAAAAACTACGAAAAAAACTCTAACGAAAACAAACGGAGCCTTAATTTATAAAGAAATAAAGTTGCGCCGGGGGTCTTGAGACAGATTGCCCACACGCTTAATTTATAAAGAAATAAAATTGCGCCCACACTTGAGAAGGGTGTTGGAGTAATTGCCACACTCTTGGAAAAAAAATAAAAATTGTGCAAGTGTTGGACAAATTGCCAACGTACACTTGAGGTGCAGCGCAAGGGACAGATTTGCTACACTCTTAATTTATAAAGAAATAAAGTTGCGCCACACTTAAGAGGGGTGTTGGAGTGATTGCCCACACTCTTGGAAAAAAATTGTGAAAGTGTTTGACACATTGCCAACACTTGAGGGGAGGTGCATGTTGGGACAGATTGCCCACACTCATAAATGATAAGAAAATAAAGTAGCATCTTTACTACCATCAATTGGTTTTAGTGGAACGATAAGCGCTTGATCTTTAACAAAGACTCTCCAGCTTTAAGGATTTAAATTTCCAACCATTTTTTTTGTTTGAAAACCAATTTCACCTATTTGGTACCCTTCTTTCCCACTTTTGGTGATGACCGATGAATGTAATTTTCTCCATTCAGTTTAACGGAAAATTCTAAGTTGGAGACTCCCACATAGAGATACACCTATGTGGCTTCATCAATCCCCAGAACCCCGAGATATATAAGATGTAGTTTAGTCTTTGGGTTAGACCCAGATGATCAGGTAGTCGATTCAGATTCCATGAGGAATATTTGAATTTTAAAGAGAAGTAGGGTCTGAGATCGATTTAGGCTTTGATACTATGTAGAACGAAAACAGGTTTGTGAAAAAAATTCTAATTGTGCTATTACATGTACAACAGAGATACAATCATACAAACACAACTCATGTGGGCTGTGGTCTATAATTCTACACAGCAATAAATATGATTTTGCATTCAATTCACTGATATTCCGGTTTGTAAACATGTTAAATGATGTTACATTGTTACATGTAGGCTGGACCAAGAATCTGCTTAGGAAAGGAGTTTGCATACAGACAGATGAAGATATTTTCAGCTGTATTGTTAGGTAGTTTCATTTTCAAGTTGAGCGATGACCAGAAGGA
Organism: Gentiana macrophylla; assembly: GCA_026214975.1. Taxonomy (NCBI): domain Eukaryota; kingdom Viridiplantae; phylum Streptophyta; class Magnoliopsida; order Gentianales; family Gentianaceae; genus Gentiana; species Gentiana macrophylla. The sequence continues at coordinate 70,937,511 of CM047814.1, forward strand.
GAAGGAAGTGAATTACAAGACTATGCTTACTCTTCGTATTGATGGAGGCCTTCACCTCACTGCTCATCCCCGATCGAGACGTTGAAAATGCACGCCTTTACTTTCTGCAATTTGCATACTATACATTTGTGAATACACATAAGATGTCTCTCTCAAGACAGATAATTAAATTGTCACTGTGTTACACTGTTACTGGTTTGGTATGAACAAGGAGTATTGTCTAAACTGTGTTGCAATGTTCTAATGTATTTTGATTTCTTTTCCTTATGAATCTGTGATGTTCTTGAATCATTGTTTCATGCATTAGGATCATTTTAAAATTTATGTATAATGCTTCCCTTGCATTTCGACTTTTGCTATGCCACAACCAAATTGACTCACTTCCGATCGTTGTATCCCATGCATACACTTCTAACGACGGGTTTCATAGTATTTTGTCACTTTTTCTTTCCACACGCAGGGGCAGACGACGTTGACATCGGAGGGGGAGGGGTGGGGAGGGAAGGGGAGAGTCAATTATCCCCCTTGGATTTGAAAAAATACAGTAGTATGTATAAGATATATTTTATTTGTCTACCCTTACAAGTTATTATCTCCCCAAGATTTCTTTTTAGAAACAATATTATCTTTGCAACATAATGTGATGGAGTAAGTTAGCAATTATTTACTTGTCATTACCAAAGTGATTAATTTCAAACAATGTTATTAAAATATTAACGGATCAAGATTAATGTATTGAACTATTGTATTACATACTTACCTTCCTAAGCTATATATATATATTATTATTTTTTTTTTTTTTGAGTATAAATATATTATTTTAATATGAGTAAAACTTGAATATTGATGCCTGCTCCTTCACAACTTCCGTAATTATAATAGTAATTGTATACTAATGAAACTTGAAACAAATATAACCAGTTCGTTCCTGAGTTTAGCTCTTACATGATGTTTAATTTGTTGCCGAAATTCTTTCATTCATTGATGCAACCTTCTTTTCTACATATTTACCTCCTTTTGTTGATCGGTTTGTTGGATCTAACCGTATGTGATAAATCACTTTGATCAGGATCATTTATACTAAACTATCAAGAATCTAAAATAAATAATCATGAAACGGAAGTGACAAAACAAAATTCACCGGGTATAAAATCTAGGCTTTTGATCTAGTGATAACTGGTGAGGATGAATAATTAAGAAAAATATGAAGATGAGAGGGGTTTTGTGTGGGGTGATTTAGACCAAGCCCGGGAATTTCTCCAGATGCCTACGTATCCAAATGTGTATGTTGGAATCAAGTCATGTCGTAGTTATTTGTTGTTGTTTATATAGAGGCAAGCAGTGCTCTGTGACTGCAAAGTGGGCCGTGCCCAATGTGGACTCTATTTTCGTGTTGTTCAAGTTACAGATAATTCTAGGATTATTCCTTGATTTTAGGAGATAATTAGGACATACAAATATTCGTATTAAAAGATAAAGATTGGAGCCTTAATGGCCGGGATTCTTTCTATAACTGTCGATAAGTAAGTATCATTATCATATCCATTAGCCGATGTGCGCGACGATATTCGAGATCGGGTCGACTCAAGCTACGTTGGTCTGTGACTCGCCGATTTGCGGCGAATCGGGGAACAACTCGAACTACCTTCTACGAGGTCTCGGGCCGCTCTTATGCCCATGACGGGACTCCAGCCCTTTATGGATAGGGCCTTAGCGCACTCTCTTGCCCTTATTTAGGGTGTCACGTGTTTGGCACGCTGGTTGGTGAAATCCAAGATCGCCATAAGCCCTCCAGTGTCCGGCTGAATTCTTGAGTTCAGACGATCTACTCAGTAATGTGGTTCATCCGCACTGATCGATTTGAATTAATCTTTTTGACAGGTGGCTATGTTTAGTTATGATGCCGTTATAGCTTTTACGAAAAACGAGGCATTTTACCCACGTCTTTATTAGCGGAGCGGTTTTCGTAAACGTGTTAAGGGGTTTAAAGTCAAGTATTTATACCCTTTGTCATATCAACCGTTGTCTTACTTCTTTTAAATTGATGACCAAGCGGTGCAAATTCAGATCCACTCCAATCTTTCCTCTAATTTAACAAGTAAGCTTCTTCACGCCGCTTTTTCTTGTCGCTATTCTTGTGTTTATTACAACCTAATGGCCAAAACAACTTCCGCTTTGAAGCAAAAAGACATTGTGCAACTGCAGGCAATAATATGGAGTAGTCCGAGTACTTACGATCCTCAGATTCCTACTCCTTCCAAACCCTACTCTTCAAGCCCCCCATCCGGGTACTGTACCATTTATGAGGATCACTTTGACGTTGGCCTCCACCTTCCTTCTATCATGCATACTTTGTCGTTTTAGTCATTATAAACTTAGAACGCATACCTAGCCCCCAATGGAGTTATTGTTAGTGTGATGCCCAAAGACAATTTTGTAATTGTTTTATTTAATAAATGAAATGATATTATTATTCATATTTATTATTCTCATAATCACCGATGTGACAATAGTATTTACACTACGTAAAAACCCTAAGTATATCGCTTTATGTAATCACTTAACTCAATTGTATGGTATATACACGGGAGGATTGAGTTAGTGAAGATGTACTTAAAATACAATTAGCCCGTAGTAAAGTTAATCGAGAGTATCGGGTCTCTCCTTTAACGTGCTATTAATGCGCCTGAACACAATAGGTGTGATTGTCTTATCCGGACTTTCGGTTAAGAGAACCTAATGGGGCATTTATATATGATAGATATATCATATAGAGTTGGACCGATTTGATTAGAGTTCACGATATAATTCCGTGAATCGAGAAGTCTTATCAAATCAATGGATGATCATATTTATGGATATATCTTAATCCCGAGGTGATCACACCAACTACTTGAATCGATGATGAGGTTTGACTTGACGGTTAAGGATTACACCGAGTCTGTGATCCGAATTACCCCATCTTGGCATTGTAATCGATTGAGTGAGTAGTCCGTGTTTATCACAGAGATACGAATCCATTCCTTCCATTTATGGAAGCAGATAGACGCTTCCTTTATTTGTTAATCCTAGAAACCGATCGATCGCGCGAGTTCATATTGCACTCGATTAGCTACCAAAGAGTTGTATGAATTAATTGATCACTGGGGGTTAATGGTAAATAAGGATAAGAGGTTCTAAAAGGGTTAACGGTAACTTCCGATTTAGAATGAATAAGTCATGGAGGATTAATCCATATGTAATGATTATATCAATGGACGCTTTATTATTATTCTCGTGAGGAGATAAATATAATCTCATAATCGGAGGAGTGCAATCACGGATTATGGTGGCATATTCTGTGATTGATTTATCGAATATAATTATTCTGTCGTAAGATAATTATTTATTTGATTTATAGGAGCCACGATTATTAGTCCATGGTCCCCGACGTGCTTCCTAATATAAAGATAGCTATTCTCGGACGTCGAATCCTAATAATATTAATTTAGTTCTCGTTGGACTTTATTAAAACGATATGTGAATTAATTGTTTAGTGGACTATTAAATTAGTTGGGCTAAATAATTAAATATGAGGAAAAGACATTTTTCATAATCTTGGCCCAAAAATTAGTGTGTTGGTTTAATTTTGTGACTAGGTCACAAGAATGATAATTTCGACCCAAGCATATATTAGTCTACAAGAAATTAGTTTTCTTGTGATTAATAAGACATGTGCATAAAATATTTATTGATAAATATTTATGGTAAGAAATAAAGATAAAGATTATTCTAGATTTGTTCTAGAATATTTTGGGATTATCTTTTATTTAATAGGATTATCATAATTGATTTTGTATTAATTATAAAATCTTTGGGGCTTAAGTTTTACTCTCCTATATAAAAAGAGCTTCCTGCTGCCAAATAACACACTACAATTTTCGACTTTCACTTCTTAGAGGAGAAAGAAAATTTCGCCAAGGGGAGACAAGGGGAAAATCTTGAGATTTTTCCGGTAGCATATCGGAAGGGTTCGAGTCGAGAATTCCTTCCACCGGGAATTGCTTGATCACACGCATGGAAGATCGTGGTGCTCTTCACATCTTCTTGCAATCTTTCTCTTGCGGTTCTTCAACTTGGATTTAGAGATCCAAGAGGTATGATCTACAACCCCTTTGTAGAATAGATCTAGTTATTTTATTACGTGTAATTTATAGATCTAGATCCTTAAATCGCCTGCTATGGATGATATTACTAACAATGGTATCGATTGGCCGCCAAGGTGATCTATATTTATACGTATAAAATATTAGATCTAGGAGTGGAAAACATGTAGATTTTTTTTGTCCCAATTTTTTTGGGGGCCAATGCATATGTTTAATTTTTATGCTTATGAATGTCGTGGTTGAAGAGATGGATTGGGGTTGGCACTGTTTACCCGTTAGATCTATTGTAAACTCATATAAACGATGAAAATTCGTCCATATGAGTATAGAAAATTATGTAATTCTTTTTTATTGCAATTTTAATTTCCAGAAAATAGATCTGTTTAGTAGCTGTTTAGTTATTTAGTTTTTCCCGTTGATCGAGCCGTTAAAACGAAGATCCCTCCGGTCAGAATCAAGATCAGAAGATGATGATTTACTCCACAAATTTTGGCGTCGATCAGAGTCCGTTTCGATATCCGTTCGTTGCTGCGAAAACGCTGCTGTAACAGAAAAACGCAGGATTCACAGAAACTCTACCTGTGACTTCCTCGAATTTCTGGGAGAGTTTGAACCGTTGATCGCAAATCCAACCGGTAAGATCGATAAATATGGAGTTTTTGATGTGGTATAAAAATTTCAGGTCGATCGGGTTTAATCTCGACTCCCGATCGGCTCTGGAAAGTAACTGATACGCTGCAGTCAGAGACAGATGCAGCATCAAGATCGGCGGCTCACTGAAGAAAATTGACAAGTCAAAACTCAAATCCAACCGTCCATATTGAAGCCCGAGGAATGAAGAACAGATCTGGAAAGTTTCGTCTCGATCCGAGTTCGTTTAGTTTCCCGATCATCGAAGAATTTGAACAGCTGCAGATTATGTTAGAAAGTAGTAAACCCTAGTTAGGGTTTGGTTATTTATTTTCTAATAGGTTAGATACGGGGGTGCCAACGGTCCATCTCGGTGTTTAAATTTTCCGCAATTTATTTTTTATGTGTTCGATCATAAAATAGATATAAAATCGGAATTTCCATGACATGCATCATATCATAAATCCACTCCATGCATACATGTAGAATTTTAATTTTGGTAATTAAAATAGGCATGTATACAAACTCGTGTAATTAGTTGAAATTTAATTAATACGTGGTAATTAATAAATTTAGTAACTAATTAATGATCCGAGGACGGGTTATGAAATCGTTAAGCCTTTCGGTGTGTGTTCTCGGTGAACCGCCTTAAAAGCCCAAACGAGATCACGTTTTCGATTCGTAGTGTCTACGAGTTTGAATGATGGTAAAAGAACAATAAATCTTGGATAAAACGGTTCGCCTTATAGGTTGGGTGGTCAACTCGAGCTTCGCTCGACCGACTTAACCCTCCTAGTGTGATGTATGCACGGGGTCCGGCAAGACTAAGCTACACCGAGAACGGAGGGGTGATTCTTCTTATCTCAACGAGGCTATCTTGACCCGATTTCGTCCGATCACACATATGTTCCAACGAATAGGACGGGTAGGCTTGCCTACGCATCGACACCATTCGAATCCTTGGTTTGATGAGCTTTTATGTTAACATCAAAAGACGTGGTTAGTTAACTCACCACCACTTCCAAAATATTGAGTGGGAGCGGGGAGCGACAAACAACCCCACGGCCTCTACTATAGATACAAGTAAGTGAGAGAAGGGTGACGCCGAGGCGCTTTGATTTCGCCCCCTAAGGATGGTGTTCACCCCTATCAACATTCATGGCTTGGTCTCCGAAAGGATAGGATTTCTCAGGTACTGCCGGGTCACCGACCTATCCTACGACGGCACACTCGGGCGTGCACTCTAAGAGATCCGATATAGTAGGTCACACTCATAAAGGATATTTTTGGTAATATCTAGGCTAAAAAGGAAGGTAGTAATGAATAAAGGGATGTTCGATTCTCGTGGGATGTTCGATTCTCACAAGTTATTCATTGATGAGATTGTCTCGATTTAACCGTCATCTCTTTGACCTACCCTACGGCGCACCGAGATGCGAGGTTAAAACCTTGGAATGGTAGAGTAGACTTATTTTTAGTTTACAATTCCTAAAATAAAATAATATAGTAGTGTTAAACTTGAATTAATATATGTCATTTTATTTACAAAGATTATATCCCTTACTAAATTGCTTAAAATTTATAATTGACTAGTATTGATTTCAAGTAAAAGTGGAAAGTAACTAGACGTTGAACTAGTTAATCGATAATGCAATTATTTTTCGAAAGAGATATTTTCTCTTAAGCCTTTTAAAAATCAGAGTGACATAGTGTCACTCGTGTCAAATGGGAGACAAACTTAGGTGATTTCGACTTTAAAATTCTTCTAGTGAATTTTGAGTGTATAGTGATTACACGAGTAATTTTCTAATTGAAAATTGGAAAATCATGAAGTGTTACTAGTTGGACGATATTTGGAATCGATGAACTAGTGGGAGCTTTATGATTTGTTGTTTTTCTAGAACATTAGAAAAGTGTAATCGACTACACACGTAAATCGCTCTAATTGAAAACCGGAAAGTCATGAAATGTTGCTAGTTAGACGATATTTGGAATCGATGAACTAGTGGGAGTTTCTATGATTTGTTGTTTTTCCGAAAACAATAGAACTATGTACGAAAGATTTTCTAATCGAAAAATCGGAAAATCATAAAAATAAAGCATTGCTCGTTAGACGGTATTTGGAACCAAAACTAGTGGGAGCTTTAATGTTATGATTTGTTATTTTTCCGTATATTAGAAAATCCGAGAAGTCCTAACAAGTAACACTCAAATAAACATCCCACGGTTCGTGAGTAGTGTCTACTCACACGAACCGCTAGTTCAAAACTCAAGCTTTCATTTACGGAAAGTCAAGAATGGGAAAGTATGTTTAAAAGTGTTAGTCATCTAAACTAAGAAAATTTTAAGGCTGAACCGAAAATTAATTAAACTGAAAGTCATAGGATAAGGACAGTGATTTTGGATCACCAACCTATGAATCCTTGGCGATTTTCTCGAGCTAAGTTCTTTGACAGAACAAGGTAGCAGTGCATTTAACGATTAAAGGAGTAAACAACGGGCGCTTAATTTTAGCTATAATAGTGGGAGTGATATAAGAAATGAATCTCGATTCAATCCTTGGATATCGCGGAAAATTTATTTTCTGCTTAAGATTCGTTGGAACGAATGGATTTACCTTCTATCCGATAATTTGTTTGTCGATAAAAGTGAATATACCATTTGTAGTACGAATCCAAGACTCGACTTTTGTTTGATAAAGTCAAAACCACTTAGAATCATTAAATATGTATATAAAACACATCTTAAGAAATATTAAAAGCAATTGGTTTCTATATTTAGATAACGCTTCTTCATATTCCATAGTTAGTGCATAGTCCCTAAAAGACAAGACCTGAAGACTGGCTCAGGGTGATTCCTTTCTCCCGCCTGCTATATTGTCTCAAAGGTTCAACGACTAAGTTTCCTTTCAATCGGGAAAGGATAATGGTTATAAAGAAGTAACATAGCTTGTTCATGACGACCTTCGGGTCCGATGAAAGATACGAGCTAGTAGGAGCTTCCGAGTAGTGACTTCTTGTCCGATAACTATTCAAACACTCCGGTAAGTTTATCCAAAATATTACGAGGTTTCTCTCGCTTTCAACAGAGATAGAGTATTCTATACTGAAATGGGCCATCACATAGTCCTAGGGACTCGATGCTCGGCTCGCCTCATAGTGAAATGCTTTCACTAAGTGAGATTCCGTTAAATTGCCTTATATATTTTTTAGATGTGCTACAATATAACGCTTAACTCAATAAAGATATTGAAGTAAATAACGGTTTACATTGAAATGTAAGACCGAGAAGTCTACCTAGAATATGCTTTGGAATTTACGGATAAGGTGTGGATTCGGTTCACCCCACTTCCATAAATATAAGCATTTAGCACACGGTGCTTGAAGGTAGGTCTGAATTTTCGCGAACACGCTCGGTCGCTGACCAATCGTTATATATCTTGTAGCATTGAGAAAAAGGTGTGTTATAAGATTCTTGAAATCGGGAAGGGACGCTTATACTCGCTGCATCCTTTCTCGATAGAGTCTATGAACAAGAAAAACTTAAACCTTGCAAATATGTTTACTCAAGGTAGTTACTAACCGATTAAAATCGCACCACATCCAACATCGGTTGTTGGTGATAGCACTAAATACTACTAGACTAGATCGTAATTTTGATCCACCCGTAATGTAGTGGGAGTATGGTTTATCCATTACCCATTACGGGTTCGGCGGACTTTGTAGTCCGAGGATCGATTGATGACCTATGGCTCTTATGTGAGCAAAGATAGATTCTCGATAATAGAGGTTGGTTTAATAGCCATAACCCTCGTGAATGGAGTTCGGTACTCCACCTGCTCATGCTCAGAGAACCACCGAGCGCCTCAGCCCAAAGGGGAGTAATTAGATCTACACGGAAAGGAGTAGAATGAGTTCGGTATTGCATGATTTCGCTTCTAAAGCGTAAAAATAGGGTGATTCCCTCGAGATTTTCTTGCCAAACAAACGGAGTCCGATTCATTCAAATGTATGGTATTGCCTTATGAACTAATGACAATGACCGCAAGGCTTATGTCCTTTGTGGATAAAAAGCAAACCTCTCGGTCATTGTAAGTCATATATTGCTAGAATATGTGGATTTGACCGTAATATTGATAAGTCTTTGTAGACTGGATATCAAGTTTAGTACAAAGAGTGAATATATACATATATTAGTGTTTGTGAAGGATAACACCGCACTAGCTTGGAATCAACACGGGTGTGTTATCTCAAGTCGTAACCGACAATACCACAATTCTCTCGCAATGTAGATTTGGACAACATTCTTAAGAGTTTGACTCGGTCGAACTCATTAGAATCGATCACCGGTTTCCCATCCATCTTATTGGTTAAGATGATGCATCCGTGTATGCAACATTCAACGAGGAAGTTCTAACCTATGCCTCGTGAATGACTCTCTAAATCTTCGGATCAAGAGAAATGGGATAGATTCTCTTCTAGTAAGAGATGGTCAAAGTTATTGAACGTCAATTTTGATCGAATCATAGATTCGGCGTTAACAAAGCAAGTTTAGTATGTCCTTTAGTATCTTGAAGAGAACGAGGAATAATATGCGACATATTCATGTGTGAACTTGGATATGTGTGATACACTCGATTTTGACTTTAAGTCGATTGAGGATGATCGTTAAGTCGATCTCGGCTCAAGTGTTTACTCAAGCACTACACATGATTAGATGGACCGTAACGCTTTCGATTCTATGGATCGCCTCGAGCCGATTAACCTGACTAATCATTAAGACCCATGACATTTAGATGTAGTACTCCCGAGTCACCGACCTATCCTACGACGGCATACTCGGAGTGTACTTTGGAATCAAATGGTTATGATATGCTTAATGGGTACTAGAATACGGGATGGGTCTTCATTGCTTTAGAGCAAGTGAGATGTAGTTTGTTGTATTTTAAATAATAGGGTGTGCTCTAAGACAATTAATCACATGCTTTCGCAAGTGGGAGATTGTTAGTGTGATGCCCGAAAGACAATTTTGTAATTGTTTTATTTAATAAATGAAATGATATTATTATTCATATTTATTATTCTCATAATCACCGATGTGACAATAGTATTTACACTACGTAAAACCCTAAGTATATCGCTTTATGTAATCACTTAACTCGGTGTATGGTATATACACGGGAGGATTGAGTTAGTGAAGATGTACTTAAAATACAATTAGCCCGTAGTAAAGTTAATCGAGAGTATCGGGTCTCTCCTTTAACGTGCTATTAATGCGCCTAACACAATAGGTGTGATTGTCTTATCCGACTTTCGTTAAGAGAACCTAATGGGGCATTTATATATGATAGATATATCATATAGAGTTGGACCGATTTGATTAGAGTTCACGATATAATTCCGTGAATCGAGAAGTCTTATCAAATCAATGGATGATCATATTTATGGATATATCTTAATCTCGAGGTGATCACAATCAACCGCTTGAATCAAGATGAGGTTTGACTTGACGGTTAAGGATTACACCGAGTCTGTGATCCGAATTACCCCATCTTGGCATTGTAATCGATTGAGTGAGTAGTCTCAGTGTTATCACAGATACGAATCCATTCCTTCCATTTATGGAAGCAGATAGACGCTTCTCTTATTTGTTAATCCTAGAAACCGATCGATCGCAGAGTTCATATTGCACCGATTAGCTACCAAAGTGAGTTGTATGAATTAATTGATCACTAGGGGTTAATGGTAAATAAGGATAAGAGGTTCTAAAAAGGGTTAACGGTAACTTCCCGATTTAGAATGAATAAATGCATGGAGGATTAATCCATATGTAATGATTATATCAATGGACGCTTTATTATTATTCTCGTGAGGAGATAAATATAATCTCATAATCGGAGGAGTGCAATCACGGGATTATGGTGGCATATTCCTGTGATTGATTTATCGAATATAATTATTCTCGTCGTAAGATAATTATTTATTTGATTTATCGGAGCCACCGATTATTAGTCCATGGTCCCCGACGTGCCTCCTAATATAGCATAGCTATTCTCGGACGTCGAATCCTAATAATATTAATTTAGTTCTCGTGGACTTTATTAAAACGATATGTGAATTAATTGTTTAGTGGACTATTAAATTAGTTGGGCTAAATAATTAAATATGTGGAAAAGACATTTTTCATAATCTTGGCCCAAAATTAGTGTGTTGGTTTAATTTTGTGACTAGGTCACAAGAATGATAATTTCACCAAGCATATATTAGTCTACAAGAAATTAGTTTTCTTGTGATTAATAAGACATGTGCATAAAATATTTATTGGATAAATATTTATGGTAAGAAATAAAGATGAAGATTATTCTAGATTTGTTCTAGAATATTTTGGGATTATCTTTTATTTAATAGGATTATCATAATTGATTTTGTATTAATTATAAAATCCTTGGGGCTTAAGTTTTACTCTCCTATATAAAGAGAGTTCTCCCAAGCCAAATAACACACTACAATTTTCGACTTTCACTTCTGTAGAGAGAAAGAAAATTTCGCCAAGGGGAGACAAGGGAAAATCTTGGAGATTTTTCCGGTAGCATATCGGAAGGGTTCGAGTCGAGAATTCCTTCCACCGGGAATTGCTTGGATCATACGCATGGAAGATCGTGGTGCTCTTCACATCTTCTTGCAATCTTTCTCTCATGTTCTTCAACTTGGATTTAGAGATCCAAGAGGTATGATCTACAACCCCTTGTAGAATAGATCTAGTTATTTTATTACGTGTAATTTATAGATCTAGATCCTTAAATCGCTCCGCTATGGATGATATTACTAACAGCTTATGGCCATACTAGGCTTTGCTATCATCCAGATGGGCCAAAGTTAAGTTCTCACCAAGCTTTTATGAAGCGCTTTTACAGGCCAAATCGCTTAAAGATAACCCGGTTTTTACCGCTTTCCCGCCGACTAGGAGTTTGTCTCTAATGGTGGATGGGCCATCCCCATATAGGGGTTGGAAGGCTCGGTTTTTTCGTCGCTCGCCACGAGGGGGCTTTGTGAGGATAAACTAATGGAACCCTAAGAACCAAACCCAAGGATATATATCCTAAGATTCTTGAACCTCATGCTCATTAGACCCTTTAGAATTCCAGGATGTATCTAAACCATAGCCGTCTCCCGGCTGAGTTAATTTCGATAACTTCTATTGCCGAGGCCGGTCCCAATCCATACGTCCCTCTCAACTCATCTACTCAGGAGGCCTGTAGGATTTATACTTTACTTATTTCTCTGTTTTTTGCAAGGATTTCTTATTTGACTGTTTCCTGACTAATCTTTTCTTGTTGTAGTGGATGCCTTCGCCGACTTGCTGAGTGCTACTAATGAAGAGGGGTCTTTTCAGCATGTCGACCCTGAAGTGTCTTTGAAGACCCAAATGGGGACCACCTTCGTGTCCCTCGTGTTCGGTCCGTTGGACTCAGGCCAATCCGACCTCTGCCAAGCATTGGCCGACTTGGAAGATGATATCGTCCTTCCGGACCCGACCCTAGACTCGACTTCGATTTTGGAGTCCTCGGAGGGGGCTACTTCAAAAGGTATGGCCGCTGTGGAGGCCTATCTGTCCGAGATTGACCTGGAGGGGAGGTCAAGCAAGAGGATCCGAGTTGAGTCCACTCAGGATCTGATGGTTTCAACTGAGAGGAGGAGAGGACCTGTTATTGATGAGGATGAAGGGATCCTTCTGATGTCCGAGCAGGAACTAGCCGATTCCGGTCTTAAGGCCATGAAATATGTAAGCTTCTTATTTGTGTCCTTTCTTTGGCTTAGATCCCCTTCTAACTTATGTGTTTGGCAGGGTGCCTTGGTGGGTCAAGAGTTATATACTCGCTTGACCAAGTCTGGCTCTAGCATGAGTCAACTAAGGGAGAGGATCTCCAAATTGGAGAAGGTGGCCTCCGACCACCACAAGAGCCTCAAGGCAAAAGACAAAGAGATCAAGGCTAGGGACAAGAGGTTAGGGAGTTAAAAAAGAAAATAAAGGCTCAGGACACTAAGTTGGAGCAGCTCAGAGCTGGAAATGCTGCTGAGCGCAAGGCGTTTGAGGCGAGCGAATCCCAACTGAAGGAGAGCATTCAGAAGCTCAAGTCAGAGGTGGCCGATCCAGAGATCACAGCTCAATCTTTTCCCAAGCAGCTTAGGGCAGCTTCTGTCCAAACCATCAGAGAGTACAAGGCTTCGCATTAGTTTCTTCAAGCCTTGAACTTGGTATTAGCCCCTGCGATGCAAGGTGGCTATACCATGGGGGTGGATGATGCCAAGATCCACTTTCCAGGGCTTTCTGCAGATGCTCTGGCCAATGGGAAGTACTACAATCATGGGGCCAATGAGATGTATACTAATCGCCTAAAGGAATTTCGGGTAGGGGAAGATGTCATGGCGAAGTATCGCCCACCCTGCTAGGCCAACCTATGATGTTCAGTTTCTTCTTCCGACTCCGACTCTGCTACTGCAAGGATTCAACCCATGATGCTTCTTAGGCTAAGCCTTGTCGTTTTTTTTTACTTTTTTTATTTTGTATGTAACTACCAGCTCTTTGCAGCAAATTTATTACAACCTTCATTTTATCCTTTCTATTTCTGTTTATTTATTTTTTTTGGGTGCAATTTTGTCATCTCTATCTTATATTGGTCCCTCCATTGTGTCTTTCGACGGTTTATGACTTTTGAATGGCACATATATAGGCTTGTCCTTTTTATCCATCCTTTGGATTGAATCATACCGAGATCATCCTGCGGAACTCAACGTGTCCGTAATGCGCACATAAATAAAAATTACACTGAGTCTGACCTGCGGAACTCAGCGTGTCCGACCTGCGGACATAGATAAAAATTACACTGAGTCCGACCTGCGGAGCTCAGCGTGTCCGTCCTGCGGACATAGATAAAAATTACATTGAGTCCGACCTACGGAACTCAGCGTGTCCGACCTGCGGATGATCGGCCTTTTCTAATTGTCCAATCTCACCGGCAGTGTACCGGGTCAATTGTAGCCTAGAATTGGTGAGTCAAGGTCGTATCCCATAGGGAATATGGTCGAGTACCAAAGTCGGTCTCGTCCCCTAGTTCAGGTCAACACAATAATTGAACGTGGTGATTTGTCAGATCACCGGTTCTAAAAACTAAATATGCACAAAAGAAAAGGGTTTAAACTATGAAAAACAAGATAGCCGAGCTATGATCCAACCAACTACTCTCTAACCCTAACTCGTTTCCGGAAGTGTTTCGACAAACTCTAATGTTCTCGGCATCGTTGAAGGGTGCCGTCTCATGTTTCCGAAAATAGACATTAATTCAATAATCTACCCTCTTATGTTAGGTTCAACAGTCCGCCTCGTTGTCACTCAAAGGGTGTCGTCTCCTAATTCCGAGTATAGACATCAATTCAATAATCTACCCTCATATGTCCGGTTCAACAAATCACCGACCGGATTTAATCGACCCGACACGGTCTCACGATCTATGAGACGCCATTAACAATGATATGAACCTCACACACGAAACCGAGTCTGAACAACTCAGTCGGTTCTACAGGGTGATCCTAGAACCCCTTTTCTCATACCTCTCGCAAAATACATATGTAAAGACGATACGTGAAATACGATTATCGAGTCGCGAGTTCAATAAAAGTCATTAAGAATAAGTTCTAGAACGATAACAACACCGAGAATCTAAAAATCATAACATCAAAACACTTCAATCAACGAGCTAAGGATTCGATTTCGAAGGCTATCACATATCTCGACTATTGGAAAAACTAGCTACTCATCATAACAAGTAAAAAACAACAAGAAATCAACAATAATAGTTAACATAAACCATGATTGAAAGCAAGAACAATAAATGAAAATGAAATACCGAATATATTATGCCGTAGAAAATCGAATCTCCGAGCGAAATCCCGCCAATAACGCGTCAAGCTTATCACCGAGATCCTCCGGATTACAACGATCTACAACTAATCTAAGCTAATATACATCTAAACTAATCTAATCTAAGGAGATGAAGAAAAAACAAAGAAAAAAAGTCACAAAACCGATCCGAAGAGAAGGGATTCGATCTAGATCAAAATGAGGGGTATTTAAAGTGTTTTTTCAGATCTGATCATAGGGCGGGCGCTCAGATCGACAGCACCCGCCTCACAAAAATGCATGAAGAAAACCTATCAAAGAACTTTCTATGGTGACAGTTCCCTAAAACGGCCATAACTTTGTGTGTAGACCTCCAAATAGAGTGATTCAAAATCCATTGGAAAGCTAATTAAATTGTCTACAACTTTCATGGGATGTCCAGCCCAGAAAATGCCTCTAAGGTAGACCAAAATGCAGATCAATGGAAGGTATGGTTGTAGTACCACCGCTGCTTTTGATCCGCTTTGAACGCTTAAGCTTCGGGCACACGCTCCAATCCTCGTATCTTGCCTTCCGACATCTCAAAACCTAATTCCTGTACAAAATCACAACACATACCACACATAATCCCTACAGACACTAGGGTGACCGAGAGTATAGTAAATTACACCGAAAAGACCGAGAACCCGGACTTTACGCCCTAGGTCCCGAAATGATAACCAAGGTGTAAATACATCAAAATACAACCAAATGTCTCAGTAAACATATAAAACGAGGTATAAACAGGGTATAATTACGTACAAAATGATAGCCAATTTGACTCTCATCAACTACCCCCTACTTAGCGTTTGCTCACCCTCGAGCAAAAATGAGCGGTTCAAAAATAAAGATGGAGTCAACATTGCTATCATACATCAAGTCTAAAAGAATTGAAATGGTAAAACACAAGTAATTGATATAAATGCATAAAACTCGAGCTCTACCTTGTATCGAGAAAAGAATGTGTGTGTGTGTGTATATAGCTTCTTCAACATTAATCACCAATGACCGGTTTAGATTATAGACGTGTACATACCAGGATTACACCATAGGCTTATACGTCGTAAACATCTCCACTAATCGAGGTCTATATCGCCGCCTAGTACGGTCAGCAGACTTGCACGGTTATATCGCTTAGGCTTAGGTTAGGGCTACGAAAGGATATTTACGATAAAAAAGAAAGAGAAGGTGCAAACGAGCTTTAACCGAGAAAATAAATATGAAACTCGGTTTCAAACGCCTCCAACTCTCCAACTATAAAACAATCTCGATATCCAAATAAACCCCAACTCCAACTCTAAACAACAATAACTTGGTCCATTATTTTCTGGACACTTTCTAAAAATAAAAACACATACTATAAATATATATACACTCTCTTTTTAATTTTTTTTTCTTCTTCTTTCCTATTTTTCACTTTTTTTCATTTTTTTCTTATATATTTTTTTTCAAACTATATACCAGTATGTATATAACTATACATAGCAAAATTCTGAACAAAGTCGAATCAACACACTGTTATACTCTCATACCGGATAACTCGAATAATACAATGTCACAACAACACTCCCATACCACAACACCTCGCAACATCGTATAAATGTGCGGAAATAAAAGCTCAATTGCAAGGTAGTCAAGGATACGTAGACCGAAATAAGGCTAGGGACATCGATTATACGGGTTAGTAACAAAATGGTCAGTTCGGTCGGTGGTCTAACCACCCTACAACTAGGGCTGTAAACGAGCCGAACCCTACCGAACATGTGCAGGGTTCGAGTTCGCTCGAAAGGTTCGAACCTAAGGTTCGCTCGGCTCGAATCGGTCGAACCTTAGTTTAGCAAGGTTCGCTCGGGTTCGAAAGTTCGAACATGTTCGACATGTTCGAACATACCGAACGGTTCAACATGTTCGAACCTTATATATATAGTTTTTTTTTTTAAATATACAATAGTTCGAGCCGAACGTGTTCGATACGGTTCGGCTCGATAGACGAATATCAAATACCTAACGTTCGGCTCGACGTTCGAAGGTTCGAATCGAACTCGAATCGAGCTTTTTTCGAGCCGAATACAGCGAATCGAATCGAATACTGACGTTCATTTACAGCCCTACCTACAACAGGCTGAGAGGGGTAACTCTAGATTAACATTAAGGATCGCATTTGGCTCTAATCGGGTCAAAATAAATGCCAAAACCGTCATCCCGCACTCTAACAACGACGACCTTTCTATTTCGCCGAAGTTACTAATATAAGTTCTAGGTAACCGGTCATACGACAACTATAATCGCCCATTAATCATGGTGATAAATGACGCCGGTTAGCGTGATAGAACTATTTGATTCTCAATACAAGATCTCAACTCAAGTGAAATGCATTTATAAAATCACTATATGTTTATCTAAATAATATCAAGGCTCGATGTATCAAAACCAATGTCAAAGCCATCAAAATTCTTGGAAACTGACTCATTTAGACTAAAAGGAAAACAATCGCTAAGTATAACTCGTTTGACATGAAAACGAAACATGGAAGCTAAACCAACCACCCCTACTTTAAAATGAAACACAAAGGATAAGGGTAGAAAAGTTAGCTTACAACCGAAAATGGCGCGAGTACGATCACGTGGCATCCGTAAAAGTCCTCCCAGGGTACCTATGCTAATATCAACAAAAAAACTACACGAGATACACAGGTATGGAGATAACGAAATGAAACTAGACGGACAACCACGATTCATCAAAAACCAAAAACACCACACTAACCCCCATAATACACACTACACCGGGTTAGATCACAACAATATTTACCCGAAGTTTCAAAATACACACTACATCGGGTTATATTACATCAAAACTTACCCAAGTATCAAAATATAAACTAAAGAAACACAAAGAAACACGAGGGGAAAGAAAAGCATTAAAAACACATTCGAATTTATAGTCCTCACTTCACTTTCTACCCCCAAACATGTCAAGGATAGATGTACCATAGAGAGCAAACCGCTGCATCTCCCTACAAAAATCGTAAGAATTGAGCACCCTTGAAAGTGAAATACATAAAACATGGGGCTCAATCTCACCACCAAGATTGGTTCGATGAGTCCATAGCACGTAACAACGAACTCACTTTCCTGTAAGGATCCATTAACTTCAAATCGTGGAAACAACAGAACACAATCACGGTACCTAGTCACTACCACTATCAAGTAGATGGTGTGAAACTTCAACAACAACAAAATAAAACAAACTATACATAATAAAAACAAAAAAGAAAAACGACCTAATCCTAAGAACTTAACTAACTTATAAGATATCAACCTGATTCCCCGGCAACGGCGCCAGAAAACTTGATCGGCCTTTTCTAAGTGTCCAATCTTACCGCCAGTGTACCGGGTCAACTGTAGCCTAGAATTGGTGAGTCAAGGTCGATCCCACAGGGGAATATGGTCGAGTACCAAAGTCGGTCTCGTCCCTAGTTCAGTCAACACAATAATTGAACGTGGTGATTTGTCAGATCACCAGTTCTAAAACCTAAATATGCACAAAAGAAAAGGGTTTAAACTATGAAAAACAAGATAGCCGAGCTATGATCCAACCAACTACTCTCTAACCCTAACTCGTTTCCGGAAGTGTTTCGACAAACTCTAATGTTCTCGCATCGCTGAAGCGGTGTCGCCTCCTAATTCGAAAATAGACATTAATTCAATAATCTACCCTCTTATGTTAGGTTCAACAAATCGCCTGTTGTCACTCAAAGGGTGTCGCCTCCTAATTCCGAGTATAGACATCAATTCAATAATCTACCCTCCTATGTCCGGTTCAACAAATTACGACCGGATTTAATCGACCCGACACGGTTCACGATCTATGAGACGCCATTAACAATGATATGAACCTCACACACGAAACCGAGTCTGAACAACTCAGTCGGTTCTACAGGGTGATCCTAGAACCCCTTTTCTCGTACCCTCTCACAAAATACATATGTAAAGACGATACGTGAAATACGATTATCGAGTCGCGAGTTCAATAAAAGTCATTAAGAATAAGTTCTAGAACGATAACAACACCGAGAATCTAACAATCATAACATCAAAACACTTCAATCAACGAGCTAAGGATTCGATTTCGAAGGCAATCACATATCTCGACTATTGGAAAAACTAGCTACTCATCATAACATGTGAAAAACAACAAGAAATCAACAATAATAGTTAACATAAACCATGATTGAAAACAAGAACAAGAAATGAAAATGAAATACCGAATATATTATGCCGTAGAAAATCGAATCTCCGAGCGAAATCCCGTCAATAATGCGTCAAGCTATCACCGAGATCCTCTGGATTACAACGATCTACAACTAATCTAAGCTAATATACATCTAAACTAATCTAATCTAAGGAGATGAAGAAAAACGCAGTAAAAGTCACAAAACCGATCCAAATAGAAGGGATTCGATCTAGATCAAAATGAGGGGGTATTTAAAGTGTTTTTTCAGATCCGATCACTAGGCGGGTGCTCAGATCGACAAAGGCCGCCTCACAAAAAATGCATGAAGGAAACCTATCAAAGAACTTTCTATGGTGACAGCCCTCGTAAAACGGCCATAACTTTGTGTGTAAACCTCCAAATCGAGTGATTCAAAATCCGTAGGAAAGCTAATGAAATTGTATACTACTTTCATGGGGATGTCCAGCCCAGAAAATTCCTCTAAGGTAGACCAAAATGAAGATCAATGGAAGGTATGGTTGTAGTACCACCGCTGCTTTTTGATCCGCTTGAACGTTTAAGCTTCGGGCACACGTTCCAATCCTCGTATCTCGCCTTCTGGACATATCAAACACCTAATTCCTGTACAAAATCAAAACACATACCACACATAATCCCTACAATACACTAGGGTGACCGAGAGTATAGTAAATTACACCGAAAAAGACTGAGAATCCCGGACTTTACGTCCTAGGTCCCGAAATGATAACCAAGGTGTAAATACATCAAAATACAACCAAATGTCTCAGAAAACATATAAAATGAGTTATAAACATGGTATAATTACGTAGAAAATGATAGACAATTTGACTCTCATCATCGACATAGATAAAAATTACACTGAGTCCGACTCATGCGAGCTCTCAAAGCCATGTCCGACCATGGACATAGATAAAAATTACATTGAGTCCGACCTACGGAGCTCAGCGTGCCGTCCTGTGGACATAGATAAAAATTACACTGATTCCGACCTGCGGAACTCAGCGCGTCTGACCTGGGGACAAAGATAAAAATTACACTGAGTCCGACTCATGGAGCTCAGCAGTGTCTCGACTCATGGACATAGATAGAGTCCCGCTTTCATCAATTTAAGTTAGGCGCGTCCTGTAGACTTCAAAGAGAAAGCATAACATAATAATAATACAAAGAAAAACTTATATTTGATTATTCCATCACGCTATAATTTATTCAAAAGCATTAATATTGAATTTAAACCTGTTTAGGCATAATACTTACGCAAATTGTTGGCATTCCAACTTCTGGGAATAGTCCGGCCATTAGCGTCTTCCAGTTGATATGAGCCTATCCCATGCACCTTTACCACCTTGTAGGGGCCTTTCTAGTTCGGGTCTAGCTTCCCCTAGGGTCCTTGATGGCTAACTTCATTTTTCCTCAAGACCAAGTCGCCTGCCTTAAAGTAGGTGTGTTTTACCTTGGAAATATTGAGAGAGGCGTTGTTTATAATATGCCATCCTGATAAAGGCTACGTCCCTCTTCTCCTCAAGGTCATCTTTTTCATGTATAAGTTTGCTCTCTTGATCTATTTGAGAGTACAGTTCATACCTCGGATATGGGAATCCAATCTCTACAGGAATTACAGATTCGCATTCATATGTTAACGAAAAAGGCGTCTCTCCAGTTGCCGAATTTGGTGTAGTTCTATAAGCCCAAAGGATGATGGGTAGATGCTCAACCCAATTTTCTCCTTCCTCCTCCAACCTCTTTCTCATTCCTGTTTTTATCTGCCTATTGGTTTGATCCACCTATCCATTCGCCTGAGGTTACCCTACCAAGGTGAAGTGTTGTGTAATACCCAGTTCGGAGCACCATTCTTGCACCGTGCTATCTTCAAACTGTGTCCCGTTATCGGAGATCAACACCTTTGGGATACCATATCTGCAGACGATGTTTTCCATAAGAATTTTGAATGGCTTTGGCCGTAATGGTGGTGAGGGGTTCCGCTTCCACTCACTTTGTGACATAATCCACAGCAACTACCAGAAATCTATTGTTCACCGGTGCATGGGGTAAAGTCCGATAAGATCTATTCCCCATTGGTCGAAGTGTCATGGAGAAACTATAGGAGTCTTGGTTGTGATGCCTGATGAGAATGCCTGATGAGATATATTACAGTGCAATTGGCATGGCTTGCACTTTTGGACCAATTCTTGCGCGTCCCACTGCATAGTGGGCCAGTAATAGCCGAAGAGGCGGCATTTTCGTGCCATATTCCGAGCTCCCGGATGATTTCCACGTATCCCCAAGTGTATTTCTCGAAGGAGATAGTCTCCCTCTTCCTAAGTTGCACATCTGAGCCTTGGGGCAATGTATGACTTCCGGTATAATATATCTTTAAAGAAAGAGTAGCTGGTTACTAGGAACTTTATTTTCCTGGCCTAAGTTCGGTCAGTGGGAAGAATTCCTCTCTTCAGATAGGACACATTAGGATCCAAGTTTCTTTCTGAGTTATCGATTGTACTGTCTATTGCTCGTAGCTTCTTTCTTGCAGCTGTTCAACCAATACATTATTGTTGGACTTAAAATTGGACGCCAGTTTTGATAGCGCGTCTGTCTGCTTATTTTGGGATCGAGGAATCTGGTCTATCTCTATTTTCTCGAAATCTTTCCATAACCTTTGAACTATGGCTAAGTATCTTTTCATGGGTTCTTATTTTGCCTCGTACTCCTCTTTGACGTGGTTTACGACCAGCTAAGAGTCGCTGTAAACTTGCAAGTTTTTCACTCCAAGCCTTATTGCCAACCTTAGTCCGGGGATCAAAGATTCATACTGGATTCGTTGTTCGTAGCTTGAAAGTCAAGCGTAATGCATAAGGAAATTCCTCTCCTTGGGGACTAACCAATAGAGACCGGCCTCGAGATCCTTGTTTGATGGGTGCTCCGCCTATGTAGAGTGTCCATTGTTCATTCATGTTGCCCGGCTATTCTTGGTTAATGGTGATGGATGTTCCATCTTCTAGAAGTCGGCCAAAGCTTGTGCCTTTATTGCGGTTCGTGGGCAAAACTCCAAGTCGATTCGGCTAGTTCTACAACCCACTTTGCCAATCTTCCGGATGTTTCTAGCCTGGCTAACACCTGCTTTCAAGGGTCGATCACCATTACCTTGACGGTGTGAGCTTGGAAATATGGTCACAATTTCCTGAAGCATGCACCAACACCAACGCCAATTTCTCAAGATTAGTATATCGAACTTACAGCCGTGACAAGGCCTTGCTAACATAGAAGATCGGACGCTGGGTTCGATCTTGCTCATTTACCAATACAGTGCTTATAGCTTCATCACAGACTGATAGATAGAGTGACAATACATCTCCCTCTTTTGGGAACGTCAAGGTCGGCAAGTCTGCTAGGTAAGACTTCAACTATTTGAAGGCCCGCTGGCTCTCTTCGTTCCACTGGAACGGGGTTGCTTTCCTTAAGATTTTAAAGAAAGGGAGGCGCACCGCCGATTTGGACAGAACCTATTTAGGCGCCCATTCGCCCGGTCGGGCCTCTGAACTTCCTTAATACTTTTCGGTGGAGGCATGGTTCGTGACACATCTAGCTTATCTAGGTTTTCTTTGATTCCTTTTTTTGAAATCATGTACCCCAAGAACTTGCTCGATCTTACCCGAATGTGCACTTCTTAGGATTGAGCTTCATCTGAGTTCGTCGAAGCACCCCGCAAACCTCTGTGACATCCTTCAAGTATTTATCAAGGGTCATGCTCTTAATTAGTAAGTCATCAACATATACCTCTGTGCACCTTCCAATATAGCCACTGAAGATCTTATTCACTGCCCTCTGGTAAGTTGCTCCCGCATTCTTTAGGCCGAAGGGCATGGTTATATAACAGTAAGTTCCAAACTCGGTTATGAAAGAGGTTTTTTCCGTGTCTTTGGGGTCCATAGGGATCTGATGATAACCCCTGTCGGCATCCATGAATGCAAACACCTCGAACCCGACAGTGGAATCTATGAGGCGGTCTATCTTGGGTAGAGCATAACAATCTTTGGGGAAAGCCTTGTTGAGGCCGGTGAAATCTACACACATCATCCAGCTGTCGTTCGGTTTCTTGACTAGCACTGGATTTGCTAGCCACTCTGGGTATAATACCGCCTTAATAATTTATGCCTGAAGCAACCTAGCTACTTCTTTCTGAATCGCGTTCATGCGCTTCTGTGCAAAGTGCCTCCTCTTCTCGTCAGACGCTTTTATTTAGGTCCACGCTTAGTCTCGTGGAATTGCGAGGTCCGGGATAAACCAGCATATCTTTGGATTTCCACACAAACACATCTCGTAATTCAGTGCGAGTCATGGATCCATGCTCCAACCGCATCGCTACCTTGGGTGACCGTCCCAAAGGCATACATTTTCCACCTTGTCTTCCGAATACCATGTTTTCTCATCTTCTAGAAGGAGTTCCTCCTTAAGGGCCTGTTGGGCCACAGCTTCTCCGTTAAAAATGGTGGAATAGCAGCCCGAGCCGTCTCCATATTTCCTTTGACCTCCGCCGACCCATTTATGGTGGGAAACTTAAGACTGTTATGAGTTAAAGAGATGGAAACTCGGAGGTCAATCAATGCTGGTCGACCTATAATGACATTATAGGGAGAAGGGGATCGAACAACAACATAACTAATATCCAGGATTCGACTCCTCGGCCCCTGGCCAAAGGTGGTAACCAGCTCAATCCTTCCCATGGGTAAAACAGATGTCCCAGCAAAATCAAATAACGGCGTGGACACGGGGGCTAACTCCCTTTTATCTAACCTCATTACTTTAAAAGCGTGGTAATATAATATGTTCACAACGCTCCCGGTATCCACACAAACTCTTTTTACTAGGTTTTGGTTAACTGTCATTTCGATTATCATCCCTTGGTTATTTATCACCAAGGGGAGGGGATCCCGCGGACCACATGCCACCTCACTGAATAGTAGTTGCCTTTTATTCCGTGCCTCGGCATTCCTACTACCATCCTCCTCTGGACTTCCATAGATAGTATAAATCCTGATGGTAGGGATGATCTTCAAGGTTTTCCATTCGTCTGTTTTGTTACTAACGATCACTTGATTCCCCAGTGGATTTGACATTAGTATCTATTTTATTTAAGCCTCAACAACAATTATCGGCAGAAGGCCCTCCTTCTAGCGCCAATTGACGAAACAAAATTCACCGGGTATAAAATCTGGGTCTTTTGATATAGTGATAACTGGTGAGGATGAAAAATTAAGAAAAATATGAAGATGAGAGGGGGTTTTGTGGGGGTGATTTAGATTGAGCCTTGGAATTTCTCCAGGATGCCTACGTATCCAATGTGTATGTTGGAATCAAGTCTGTCGTAGTTATTTATGGTTGTTTATATTGGAGGCAGTGTGCCCTAGGCCTGCGTGGGCCGTGTCCAATGTGGACTCTCTTCTCGTGTTGTTCAAGTTAGAGATAATTCTGGGATTATCCCTTGATTTTAGGAGATAATTAGGACATACAAATATTCGTATTAAAAGATAAAGATTGGAGCTTTACTGGCCGGGGATTTTTTTCATAACTATCGTATAAGTATTATCATTATCATATCCGCTAGCCGATGTGCGACGATATTCTGAGGTCGGGTCGACCGAGCTGTATTGGTCTGTGACTTGCCGATCTGCGGCGAATTGGGGAACAACCCGAACTACCTTCTACGAGGTCTTAGTTCAGCTCTTAAGCTCATGATGGGACACCAGGCCCTT
Source organism: Gentiana macrophylla (assembly GCA_026214975.1). NCBI lineage: Eukaryota > Viridiplantae > Streptophyta > Magnoliopsida > Gentianales > Gentianaceae > Gentiana > Gentiana macrophylla. The sequence goes on from CM047814.1 coordinate 70,962,223, forward strand.
TATGGATAGGACCTTAGGCGCACTATTGCCCTTATTTGTCGCGTGCTTGGCACGCGGGGTGGTGAAATCCAATATCGTCAGGAAGCATACCTGAATCCGTAGTACTACATATCTCCCATAAGATCCGGTCTTCTAGATCTACACAATTTCCAGAGCTTTTCAGAGAACCTTTAGATTTTCGCTATATTTCTATCCGATGATAGGAGTGTAACAGTGTTAGGAAATCAACGCGGGAACGCAACAGTATTTAAAATTTTGATTTTCTTTTACCAAGATCAATTTCGTTTAAGCAACAAGCATAAAAGTAGCAAACGAGAAAGTTACCTTGATTGATCTGAAAGATCAAAGCTTTATCGACTACGAAAAAATAGTAATGCGCAGAGCCGCTCAAGTTTTGGCCTCTATAAATATCCACACGAGCACCCCGCCGGAATCCTGCATTGGATTGCTACTATAAAAAATTCGGTTGCTGTGACCGACCTTTTATCACTCTCAAAACTCTCTAGAAAGCTCTCTTACTTTCTTGTAAATTAGAAATCTCCTAATTGTGATCATACAAGGGAGCTAAGCACCCACCTCTTATATAGAGGTGACCTACGCCCCATGTAGTCCATTTCCCAATGGGAAAGGCTTCATGTGTGGATTGGGGAGAAAGAAAACTTCTTCATAGTAAAATAAAGAAAATATCTTTAATTGATTTATCTCATTTAATATTCAATATCGTATATTAAATATTTCCAAGATATATATTGTCAATATCTAATATTGAATATATATTTATTATATAATATTAGAATATATCTTTTACACAAGTTCATATATCACATATATATATACTACACACACACACATTTATATTAATATCTAATATTAATACATAATAATATAATACTATGATTAATTAATTTGCAAAATACATTGTATCATATACACATATCTCATGTGCCTCATACATATTAAAATATGTATATTTATTTAATCAACATAATTAATATCCTGTATTATATTTATTCATAATAAATAAATACCACAATATTAATTTATCACTATAACAGATTATAGTCGAGATAAAAGTTTCCTTATTTGGTTATCACTATAACCACATTTTAATCCGGCTAGATCTTCTTATGTGTGTGACCCGATAGGCTTCTGAATATGTTAGCCGTAGGCACAAAGTGCATTTACTAAAATACCATTCATATCTAACGATCATGAATAGCTTCTAGAAACATGTAATGACCCACAATCATCGGAAGAGACAAATGCAATGACTCCTACCTTTCATGCGAAACGGTTACTGTGTCAATAGAATCCTATCGCTGTTATAATATCCATACAGGCATATCTCGAGTGTCATTCATTAGCGACTGGATCTTATAATCTGGATATCCTACTCTCTCGAAGTAACACATTACTTCCGCTTTGCAAAGACTTTCGAGAATAAGACATTCCTTATAAGAAGACCCTTTCGGATATTTACTCCTACCATTAGGATACGTGATTTCCGGAGAGCAACATGAATCCTACGTATGCTTCAGTATCACACCCAATCAATACCGCATGATAAGGAAACCTCAATATTGTCAAAGTATGACAATCCACACTGTGATGCCATGAAGACTCCGGTCTTAAGATAATTACATAACCGCCATATAGTGAGACACTTAATAAAGTAAGTGGGACATCTAACATACACATTCTCTAATACACATCCATATGCAGTCCAAGTGTCCCTACACTTTGATAGACAAGATTTATCCTTATTTCATAAGATATAAGACATTTAATATGTGCTAGTCTAACCGTACTATTAATGTCCCATTTAATAGCACATACGACTAGAGACATTTAAATATCAAACCTTTTAAAGTGGTCGAGATCTCATCGATCATAATCACCATTATGATTTCTCTTTCACAGTTTGACACTAGGGATGTTATCATATATACAATATCATAATTGGTTCGTTAAACGAACAAATATATAATAACAGAAAACCATTTATCATATGTATAAACATAAAGAAATAGTAGAAATGATTCGACCCGGTCGGATCTGGTCCAACCCGATTGGTTTAGGACACAATTTCAATAATCTCCCACTTGGTCTAAAGCCAATCATTTGTACACACAAGACCAAGTTGAAACACAAGAATCTCATGCAATACTCACAACCAACCCTAAGCGTGAATGGATCACTATCCTTGGGGACTCATACTACCTTTATATCATGCTCCAAATGATCAAGTCAAAAAGGAACCGCCTCAACACATGAATCTCTGACGTGACCCTGGTCCTTGATTTCATCAATGAATCCATGACTATATCAGCTATATAGTAAAAGTGGAAGAACCGTACAAGATTCAAGAATGAACCTCTTAGATCCACGTACTGCTTCCAAAGTGCCTCTAAGGCAACAATGTGTTTCGCCCAGCTTGTAGAATATTCAAATGATCTCTTGTCGAGAACATTTCTAGCTCATTGCATCACTTAATTAAAGCGGACACAAACCCAAATTGTATCTTCCACTATCTTCATAAGATTCAGGGCATATATCTCAGATATCTACGTTTATCCAATTCCAAGTTTCAATAAACTAGAACCCATCCTTAACACTTTAAGGGCATTCTCGACATTTACAAGAATCTCATTCATACTTACTCATGCTCTTCATGGAGTATGAACATTTAGCATAACTTTTATAATGGATCATGTTGCATAAGCAAAGGAAACCTTTCATAAGTATCATCTTTCACCTTATCTTTAGATCGACGCCATGTCATGATAGATCTCAATAATGTCAAGCTAGCAGATTTCTTGTCGTGATTAATCCTAAACTCTTTTATCATCTCATCTATGCAGGTGAACAGTGATTAATCAAGCAATATCTAAATATATCACTATAGATTCTTATTTCCAAAATAAGAATTGCCATTCCAAGAGCTTTCGTAAAGACCTTGAACCACCAAACATTAGTTGAACGCAACATAGGGTGTCAACTTCCGAAAATGATATGCAATACCTTACTCGAAAACTATATCACTCCTACTAACCCTTTTGCACATCAGGCATATCTTTACATTTGATCAAATCAAACTCCTTTGATTCTCAAAGTAAAAAACTCATACAGAGAAAACTTGTTTGAGTCCATAAATGGATCTCGCAAGCTCACATGTCATGTTATTGTCTATAAACATCAATCCATTGGCCCAACGTTCTCTAAACTAGAATATATCCATGATTCGCGGATACAACAAGCACAATCTGAATAGACTTAAGCATAGCTGGCAGCAAGAAGGTAACTATAAGGTTTACACCCCGCAGCCTTCAGCCATCAACTCAGCTTAACTAGTAATCGTATCACCATCCATGTTAGTCTTTCACAAAGACTTGGTGCACATCTCAGAGAATTAACTTTAGGTAAGACGGACTAGGTTCATAACCCGGTTGTCACTCCTGGAATCTAATTCAGATACTATGGCTCCAAGCCATATTTCTTAATCTTGCCTTTCAAGCATTTCTACATAAGTCATGAGATTTTCATTCTTCAAGATGAACACACCAAGAGCCCTTTCGGCATGTGATTATATGTAGACTCATAAAACACTTGTGTGCATTGAGCGAAGTCCTCGCACCTCATCACTATGTGGCGCCGCTTCATGTTCCAATGGTTGAATATCTCTTTGTGTTTCACAAACTCTTTAGAGATTTTATTTACTCCCACTGCTTTTTTTGGAAGAAACACTTCATCTAAGACATCATGTTTGGAGACAAACACTTTTGCTCCGTGGTAATTAAATAATATCTAGCGATTTGCTAAGATATCCCACAAAAATTGCATATGTCATACTAGGCTCCAAGTCTTTCTAACATCGCATGCTTGTCAGAAGCATGACAACCCTAAATCATCGCTTAAGATGGATTTGATGTCATCTTCCTCCATATCTGATATGTAATTCATTCAACCTTTATTCTTCGAAACTCGGTTAAGTATATGTTTCAAACTAGGGCATTATCCCAAAACAGATAAGGGATACTTCGCATGGCATACGTCACATCTTTATCGTATAAAGTGTTGTTTCTATTTTAGAAACACAATCTAATTGGGTATCCTAAAAATGGCATCATTCAAGGGAGAATCTGATTCCTTTTTAGACAATTACTGAAACACCCTTCAAGGATTAATTACTTCAATCCAATTGAAGATGAATTCCTAAGTTGTTTATCAATCTCACATTTGTACTAGCTCGAACTTTTCGGGCTTTCCGAATTCCGTACTTTACTAAGTACATGCGACCATTTCTAAAATTAGTCAAAGAGAGTAATAAACTCCTTTAAAAAAGAGAGTAATAAACAATAATTTATGGTATTCATTGTCATAAGCCAACAAACATCAATATGTTTTGGCTTTAGCCAATTTTCTAGACTTTATAACCTTTTCATAAAAAGGTATTTTAGTCATCTTTAGATAAGATACGTATTACCCACATGATTCATAATCACATGGTTCAGACATTATCAGAATGATATCTGATTATACGTTTCTATTCATTAGAGACTATGTCTAGAACGACCACAAAATATTAAGGATAATATCCATACTGTTATATAATTGAGATATTATGTGACAATAGTCATCAGAATGAAAGTTCCAGCAGTGTAGATTAAATTAAATTTAATGAAATGGGGAAGCTTTAGTTCATATGTAGAGGAGAATAAAGAGACAATGAAAAGGACATGGGCAATAACTTTTAATTTTACCCTATTGTGGAGAATCAAAAGCAACCTTGATATCGTGAATATTCAAGTTATTTCTCAGAATAATTCTCAAACCCTAGGCCTGATAAATAAGTAAATTAGTCATTTTTGATCCGGTCAACTACTTAAACCGTCGTCATCTCTTGTCTAAAAGGGCTAACCCGAGTTTAGACATTTATGTCTCACACTTATATGCAAAGGAGCAAACTATTACTTAACATATGTGGGACTTTACATTCTCTCCCCATATTTCGCTCCTACCAGAGAGTTCAGAGGTGTGGCCCCCACTGCTCTCTCGGGTGTGACACTTGCGTCCGTCTGATACGGCTCAATACTATTCTTTAACGCCTCGCACTCCCGGCCTAGTAGCGCTAAAATTAGTCATAAATGATCCGGTCAATCTGCTTAACCGTCGTCCTTGCTTGGTCTAAAAAGGCTAACCCGAGCCGACAAGACATTTATATCTCACACTTATACATGCAGGTGAGTAGGCTATTACCTTCTGAGATGTGAAACTTTATAATTTCTAATGCCCTAAGATAAATGAATACATAGAGCAACGACCATGAACGCAATTCAAGAGGAAAAACCACACAGAGGCTTCATGCCTAGCTTGCCACACGAGGCTTCCGAATGGGATGATATAGGGTAGGATGAAGTGAAAAGTGAATAATGGAGCAATAAACTGGAGTGATTTCTCCTTTAACATCCGAGAGAGTGGAAAAATAAATTGGAATGAATTTTGTTTGGTGTCCGCTTGATGAAAAATACCGCTACATGGCGAGAAGAAAGATATATATTATTGCTTTAAAAAATAAAAATAAAAATGGTTGAAACCAACTCCCGAGCCCCCAAGAAATTTGCCACGTGGCTCCAAAAATCCCCGGATCCGGAACTAAATAGTCCGACTCATTCGGAGTTCGGCCTGGATAATGCCACATTCCTCCCTATTTGCTTTTGTATAGAATAGTAGTAGGATCGGATAAAACAACCCGGTTTTTTTTTGTTGTTGTTAAAGAATGAAAAAAAAAAAACCGGCCTTTAAACCCTGTCACTGAACCTCCGGTGTTTAAGGACGTCAGAGTTCAGACAACTTGACCTACTTAAGCCGCAAATATCCGGCATACATACGCCAACAAATTGACAAAGATGAATTCAACAACAGATTGAAATTCCCTTCAAAAAAAAAAAAAAAAAACAGATTGAAATTAATTTGAATAATAATGAAGAAACATTTGTTACTCAGAGGTTTCTGTGGGGCTGTAATTTCTCCAAGATTTTTTAGTTCAATGCGTTCGTCTTCACCATTTGCTCTGAAGAATGTGACCAAATCCAATTTCGAGTCGACGCTCAACGATCTTCGGCGCCATGTTAGGGACGCCAACTTTGTTGCAATCGACTTGGAAATGACCGGCATAACCAGCGCTCCATGGAGAGAATTGTTCGAGTTCGATCGCTTCGATGTTCGTTACCTTAAAGTCAAGGACTCTGCTGATAAGTTCGCCGTTGTTCAATTCGGAGTCTGTCCCTTCCGGTGGGACTCTCAAAAAGGATCCTTTATTGCTTATCCGTAAGAATCGTATCCTTTCAAATGTCAATTTTTGTTTGTTTTTTTTTTTTAATCGGCTTTATTTTGAATGTGTTGCTTGTGATTGGCAGGCACAATTTTTACATATTCCCACGGCAAGAAATTGCCGGTAACATTGCCCCCCATGAGTTTCTATGCCAGACATCTTCAGTGGATTTCTTGGCTAAGCACCAATTCGATTTCAATACTTGTATACGCGAAGGTAATTATTTTCGGAAAACATACTTGAAAATCATTCCGTATTGCTGTTGGTTTGGTAGTTTGATTTCCATAAGCCATTGTTTTGAGCACAGAAATATCCGGTGTGTGTGGAATTGGGGTTGGGGGGTTAACTTGTGCTGTATCAATGTGCTAACTTGGATGTGTGTTTCATCAAAATTGGCTAGTCATGGCTTTTTTTCCCCTCTTTTTTTGAGATTTTGAACTGTTTTATAATCTCAGGAATATCTTATTTATCCAGAAGCCAAGAATCAGCAGCGTTGCAACGTCTGAAATCGACGTATGAGGATAGATTATTGAGTTCATCTGGTGTTGGAGGGCGGATTGCAGACGTGCAATTGACTAGAGTAGCTGACATTCTTTTTTCCGAGAGATTAAAGAACAAAATCAGTGAATGGCGTAATAGATTGCTGGGTAGAAATGGAGAACCAGATGATGACATGAATTCTTCCTATTCAAACCAGAACTTTCAGACCATTTTCTTTAACATGCGTCCAGCCCTTTCACTTTCTGGATTCTCATCTCACCAACTAAGGTTAATTCAGTCGGTAATGCTTATTTCTTTTAATATTTAGTTGTCGATGCATTTGCTTATATGATAAGACCATTGTTCAACTTAGTTCGACCGGTTAATCTTTATCTTCTTACGGTTCAGTATCTGATTATTATTTTTGTTCTTGGATCGTTTCTAATAAGTTTGACCTGCATATCCAAAAGATGTTTCAGGTTTTGTTTTCCCTGATAGATGATGTGGATAAACAAGTAATCACATGGCATGTGTTGGGTATATGCGTAAAAGAAAGAAATGAAGTATAGAATACTCTATTTTTATCCCCTGAAATTACCACATCCCCACCTCCTGTTGGTTTCTGTTGTGTGGGAGTTTAGTGAGTTTTTCTCTTCAATTTACGCGTTTTATACAGTTTTTCTTTCAGTTATGTAGGGATGGGCAGATGTTTGTTGACTAGAGTAGTTTATTTGCTTTCGATAATGTTTGGACTTATTGTGATATACTGATATTGTATGGACATTAATCTGTGAATGCTGGCAATGCAGGTTGTTAAAGAGCATTTCAAAGATCTTGAATACGTCTGCGTGAGGGGTGAAACATCTTGCCCGCAACAGCTAGTTGTCTACACACACTCGCAGAATGATAGAGAGTTACTTGAGGTTAGATTTCAGCATTGTATTTGGATATCTACTTTGTTATAAACAGTGATCTTCACATGACATCATTTCTTTCTCAGAAAGAGGTGACTGATTGCCTTTTGAAAGAAGAAGAGTTGAACATCAACACTGGTATTGGATTTAGGCATGTCGTTGATCTCCTCGTTTCTGAGCAAAAGTTGATCGTTGGTCACAATTGTTTTCTTGGTATGAAGACGAAGCTATATTAATTTACCCTGAATTATTGATTTTCTGCTGAACTTACACTTTCTAATTGATGCAGATTTTGCACACATATACAGGAAATTCCTGGGTCCGCTCCGTCAAGTCCCAAGAATTTGCATCCTCCATTCAGAAGCATTTCCCTTATATAATAGACTCAAGGTGGTTTTGAATAAAAATACTCTTTTGCAGCATATGATGAAGAAGAGCAGTAGCACATCCTTGTCCAAAGCTTTTCTCTCACTATGTCCACACCTCACTTCTGGCGATAATGCATCCACTTTGCCTGATAATTATCTTGTCAATGTGGAGGTTGAAGTTGATGACACGAGGTTGGTGCGAATCTTGTATTTCATCTAGTTTTATTGTACGTTTTCCCTTTTTTTTTGGTTTTTTGAGCAAATTCATTTTATTAGTGTCATCAACAAAATCATATATGAACTGAAATAACATGATCACAGGTCGTTGAACTGGAACCCTGGGACCAAGCATGAAGCCGGATACGATGCTTTTATGACTGGATGCGTGTTTGCCCAGGCATGCAGTCACCTTGGTATCGATTTTCGTGATTCTCCAATGCTAGATTTAGCACATAACGAAAGGCTTCAGAAGTACATCAATTTTCTCTACCTTAGCTGGATCCATGGGGATATTATTGACCTGAGTACCGGGATATGCACAGTAGAGAATGCAAACAATCTTAAAAGTCGATATTCGAAGATAATGTTCTCCAACATTCTTTTACTCTGGGGCTTCCCTGTTAAGCTAAAGGCAAGTGAAATCAAGGAATGTTTGTCTAAAGCCTTTGGTTCTAATTCGGTTACCACTATATACCACCTGGATGAAACTGCTGTCTTCATCCAGTTCAGCAAAGCGGAACTGGTGTCGGATTTTCTGGAACTGAAAGAGACATTAGAAAGAAATAATGATTCTAACTCAGTATTGCATCCCCTATTAGAGGGTGGGCGTATCGGTGCTGCAGATTATGAGGTATACAAAGAAATCTGCAAGTCATCCATATCAAGAATCTTATTTGCAGACCAGGCTGATGAAGTTGGAATCAAAGGGAGAAAAGAAGTTTTGCAATCTTCTGAGAATACAAATGTGGATCGATATCAAGGTTTTTTGCATGATTCTCGGGACGAAACCAGGCAGTCACAGGTAAAAAGTAGTAGTCCAACAGATCATCAGTTTTATGTGCACTCCCCTGCTGATGAAGCAGAATCATTTCCTGTTAAAGTTCAAATGAGCAGGTAGAAGAGACAATGACGCGCCTTTTGTTCAAGAATCTTTAACGATACCATGCAAAACTTACAGTGACACACCACACTACTTCGGTATGAACATATCTAAAGTCGTTTATTTAGTGTATGATCGACTTTTAAAAGGTTTGATTATCAAAATCATTCTTTTGAAATCTGATTATATGGCTTAGACCCGCCCTGACTTTTATAAAAGGTTGACGGTATGTTTGGTGTGGTGCTACTTACCTTTGATTTTCACCAACGATAATGGCGCGGTAAATTATTATGTAGTTTCTGATGGAAGATGTCACTGTTAAAATTATAGGTTTGAGTTCACAATTAGTTTAGAATTTTATTTGAAGTTTTAGTGGAATTTGATCAGAACACATGGTATCAATTGTTATGTTCAAAATTGACTCACTGTGTTCACAGTAGGCTGTGATAACTTTGTTCAGAACACATGGTATCAATTGTGTTTGTCCCATTATTTTACTTTATTCATCGAGTTTTTCATTTGAATAAAGTAATTTTCAAATTTTTTTTTTTCTTCTTCTGATAATAACATAAACTACATGTTATTCAACATGATATCTGATCCAATCTAAATGTCCTGATTAACAAAATGAATATTAAACAAGAATAAAGACGAAATATATATCATGTTCTAATGGGTAACTTGGATGCACTTTTCAAATTTTTTTTTTTAATGTAAATAGTATTTTTACCAAGAAGTTGTTTCAAACACTAGGATAACACAACAAATTTAACATGTAAAATATGGTGTCATTAGTAATTTCAGTGGTATAAAAAAACTATATATATATATATATATATATATATATATATATATATATATATATATATATATATATATATTTGGGATCTTGCACTGAATTTGTATGTGGTACCAGTTGTATTGACGACGTGTACACAAGGGGGATACCGAAAAACGCAGGTCATGTACTAAGGCTCTTGGCAAAGGTGACCCATGCTCAATAAATGCGCATATAATGTTTACTTTCTCTAACAACATTGTACACTCATTAACTAGCAAGTTTTTGGATGCTGATTTCACCAAACTTTTTTCCAACAAAATTCGGGACGAATTTCAATCAACGGACAGATGCGGAGGAAAACCGGACACACACACCCCCCACCTCCCGCCCTTTTTTTTTTTTCCCGGCCAATGTTGTAATCTACGCATTTGGAGATTACAGCTTATTATTAGTGCAAACAGTTAAACCGAACCAAGACAACGACTACTACCAGGGGCGGATGTACATAGGTGTTAGGGGGGCAATCGCCCCCTCCCCTCGGATCCGAAAAAAACACTATTATGTATGTTGTGTATTTTTTTTGCCCTCTGAAAAATCTACACTTGCCCATAGTATCGCCCCCCCCTCATCCGAGATCCTGCGTCCGCCCCTGACTACTACTACAGTTTGGTGACAAGGACGACGACGACTACTGCTACAGTTTAGTTTCAAAATCTATCTAACAGTCAAAAACTAAGATTGAAAACAACTTTGATCAGTGCAGCATGCAGGCAGGCAGCCCTATCTATACTTCCATATTACATTTTTACACATGTTGACCCATTTCTGCAACAACAATGGTAATAATAATAATAATAATCATCCAACAGCTTTTGCAACATAGCAAACACAAATCTTCAATTTTCACCTACTTTTAACCCTTCCATTTATCAACAAGTGGGACCCCCCCACCCCCCCACCCCCCCAAGTTAGGATTTTTTCTTGATCTTATGACTACACATGCACTCTTTTATAAAGGGTTGTTTCTTGATTTTGCATTCTTGCAAGCAGATATAAAAAGTAGGAATCTATTGCTCCAATGTCAACTTCATTACTCTTTTCTCTTGTACTAGTCCTGTGCAGTGTCATCTTCATCAGATCATCATCGTCGGCACGTCCAATTTCGCTAACATCAAAAGCAGTTAAATGGTAATTAGTCCTTTTCATTTCCTACCTAATTAATCACAATTATATATCTACTTGATATTCATTCGATTTTTGTGTACGTGTAGGCGTTCTATGAAGAACACAAGTACTGATGACACTGTGGGAGGAAGTAGTACAGAAGAATCATGTAGTAGAACAGGCAATCCTATAGATGACTGTTGGAGGTGTGACCCTAACTGGGAAACTAACCGGAAAATGCTAGCCGATTGCGCGATCGGGTTCGGGCGCAATGCTGTTGGTGGTAGAGATGGAGAATTCTACATCGTCACAAGACAAGACGATGATCCCAAGAATCCAAGCCCCGGGATGCTTAGACATGGAGTGATCCAAGTTGAGCCCTTGTGGATCATATTCGATCATGATATGGAAATCAATCTCCAGGAGGAACTTTTGATGAACTCGTACAAAACCATAGATGGTAGAGGATTTAACATTCAAATATCGAATGGACCATGTATAACTATACAAAACGTGACGAATATCATCATTCATAGCATCTACATACATAACTGTGTCCCGGCTGGGAACACAGTGATCACAGACGCCCCACAGCATTATCAGCTGAGAGGCGTCTCTGATGGGGATGGAATATCGATCTTTGCAGCTAGGGATATATGGATTGATCATTGTACGCTGTCTAGCTGCCATGACGGGCTCATCGATGCTGTTTATGGATCTACTGCTATAACAATCTCAAACAATTACATGTTTCAACACAATGAAGTTATGCTTTTGGGTCATAACGACGATTTTCTTGGTGATAAGTCCATGCAAGTCACTATTGCTTTCAACTACTTTGGTGCAGGCCTTGTTCAAAGAATGCCAAGGTCAATCATTAGTGCTGAATAATGGGGTTTTCAAATGCACCACACTCAACTTACTGTAACATCACATCACACCTATTAGGGCACCTTGTTGAAAATCGATTTTTTTTTTCTAGAATCGATTTTCAGTATATATATGAGAAAAGTTATGGTGCAACGGGTATTCAATGGTTATACCACGTGGAGGGCTGTGATTAATTCTAATTCATTCTCTCACACACAGCAGGGGTGTGTAGGTCTGAGTTAGATGCATCATATCCCTCAACTTGGTATAACTAATGAATACTCATTGCACCATAACTCTTCTCGCGCCTGATGGAGGTTAGGGGTGTGGTGCAAAGTGCAAAACCATGTGAAATTTGTTTACAAACAAATGATAAATAATGAATTATGAATGGTGCAGGTGTAGGCATGGTTACTTTCACATAGTAAATAATGTGTACACAGGTTGGGAAATGTATGCTATTGGAGGAAGTGCTAGCCCAACAATCAACAGCCAAGGGAATGTCTTCATTGCTTCAGATGATAGTTCAACAAAAGAGGTACCATATATCCACGATTTAAAAGTCCCCGTCGATCGATAAAGTTCAGAACGCTTCGTTTCCATATAAATGCTAAAACATAAAAAGTGCTTATCAATTCGGATTAACCTTTTTAGACGAAACGAGAATGACGGTCTAAGCAGTTGACCGGACCATTTACGACTTCATTTAGTAACTACTGCGTCCGGGTCTCAGGGCATTGGTATTCAGGCCCGACTATCAGACGGACCTAAGTGCCGCAACGTGTGAGATGGTGAGGGTCACCTCTAGACTCTTCTCGTATGTATGAAAGACAAATCTTGGCCGTCCTAACAAGGATGCCAATCCCCTATAAGGGGGTGGGGGGGGGGGGAGAGAATGTAATGTCCTCTACATCGGTAAAGTGACAGAATACTCACCTCATATAAGTGGGAGACATAAATGTCTTGTCAACCCGGGTTAGTCTTTTTAGACCAAACGAGGACAACGGTCTAAAATAAATGGCCAAATCATTTATATTTCGCTTAATCTAGCTATTCTGGGGCGGGCCGGGGTCTGGGGCGTTACACTCAAACTCATAAAAATCATCGCGGGTTTTTCTCGTTTTTTGAACGTGTCTCGTGTTTCAATTAGGTAACGAAGCGGGAGAGCACTTTAGGATATACAGAGTGGAAGGAGTGGAATTGGAGATCAGATGGAGATGTGCTGTTAAATGGAGCAAAGTTTACAACATCAGGACAAGAAACAGCTGACAGTTATACAAAAGCATCTAGTATGGTTGCAAGACCTGCCTCACTTTTAACTAATATTGCACCTCTTTCTGGTGTACTTTATTGCACCAACCTTGGCCAAAGATGCTAATGCTAATTAAAATGTCTCTGTTTTGTGGCAAATCTTCTTCTTAATTAGCTTTAAAAATATATTCTGATTTATTTTGGCTTTGATTTTCTTTCGTTTTTTGAATGAATCTCAAGTATACAGACGAATTTATAATAATAATCAATAATTGACATGCTAGAAATAAATAATTCAATAATCAAATTGTTCATCATAATCGTGCATTACAACATAAATCATATATATACCAAAAAAAAAAAAAATAATACTGGAAATGAATACAAAACATATTTTTTGTGTTACGTGTATTATTAAATGGCTAAAGCAGAGCAAAAAGCAAGCCCTGTGAAGATGATGGAAGCCTGATAGATTGAGTATGAACCCGATTCATCAGCCACTGCCGGAACAGGGCCCCGTGCACTTTCCGGTGAAGAAACCGCCGGCAACGTAGTAGGCGGACTTTTGTCAGACGGTGATGCTTCCGGTGGCTCTGCCGGCGTTGAAGAACTTGAAATAGATGGGGGATTAGCCGCTGCAGGCGTTGCTGCGGTTGCCGGAACTTGGGCTGCCACCGGTGAATTTGCAGGACTGTTGTAGGACAACGGAGGAGAAGACGCTGGTGCACTCACCGCCGGTGTTCCAGATGACGACGGGGAAGGAGAAGGAGACGTAGCAGACTCATTGGACTCCGGAGTAGGCGCCGGTGTGGGGGATTTTGTGGGAGGAGCCTCAACAGGGGAAGCAGACGGGCTTGTTTTTGGAGAAGGGGACAGTTTTGGAGAGATCTTGGGAGTGGGTGAAGCCAATGGAGGCTTGGTAGGGGATGCCTCTGGCCTCGCCGGGGCGGGAGCACCGGCCGGTGACTGTGCCACGCCGGGATATGATACAGAGGATAATAATAATAATAATCCGATCAAAGAAATCAAACCCTGTCGACGTCCCATCTTCCTTAAAAGAATATTGGATCTTGTAACTAAATTAAAACCGGAAGACAGGAAGAGAATTATTCTTAAGAGATCAGTGAAATAATGCAGAATAATTGTCGATGTTTCATGTCCGGTGGGAATGGGGGAATATATATATACAGAGGACTTCCCAACTACTCAAACTACACGTTGCGTCGTTTTAGCTTTAGGGCAGAGGGGAAAATATGACCGTTGGGAATGAGGCTCCATTTTGAGAGCCGTTATAACTCGTAAGAAAAGGGCGTCTTTGTTTCCAACGAAAAAAAAAAAAAAAAAATGTAAAAGGCAAAATTTAACTCGTAATTTACTTCTTTACAACACACTGTGTTAAGATAATTTTTTTTAAAACTTTTTTTTTAAGGAAAAAGAAATTTCCATTAAATTAAAGTCTGCAGAGATAACAGATACAGGGGGATAGGAACCCCAATTGCAAAAGCCAGGGTTTATCCGGGAGATTATTACGACCTAAATGTGCCAACTCATAGGGGAGCAGATCCCTACCGTGCAAGGTGTGCCATGTAAGGTGCCGTGCACCGTTCTGCTGAATTTTCGAAGGAACCGTTGAAATTTCGACGGAAATAAAGTGGAGCAAATTAAAAAAAATAAAATATAAAAAAAATATATATATATATATATATAGTACTTCCATCGAAATTTCAACTCTTCCGTCGAAATTTCCGACAGAAACACCGCACGGCACATCTTGCACGGCTGGGAATCCGCGTCCCAACTCATAGACGGTTTTGTTACAGCACCGATTGATAAAAGAAAAGGCACATCTTGAAAATGTTTGAGTAGTGTATCTGCACCCAAATGTTTTATAGAATTTTTAGCATTTTAGACTTTTAAAATTTAAAAACACGAATTCTTTTAGATCAAAATAGATGTATCAGTATCATACGGATAAACCACCTACAAATTTCCACCATAGAAAAAATGACCATAAAGATAAAATGGTGTATCGGACATAAATGAAAAGCAGTGATAACGAGTGACGATTAATGGTTTAATAATGAGAGTTATATTTCCCAATTAGATAAACTTGGTGTATCGGATATAAATGAAAGCAGTGGTAATGAGTAACGGTTAATGGCTTTAATAATGAGAGTTTTATTTCCCACTTAGATAAACTCTAATGTGGTAGAGTATATAGAAAAGTTATCTAAACAATCCATTTTATATAGTATGGATTTATCATATATTGAAGAGAAAGTCGGAACACCGAAAAAATTTGTCATCTTTGTTGAGGAATCGGTGCGAAATTTGATGTCCCAATACATCGACCGTGTAAATAATTTTTTCATGATAAACAATTGCTAGCCCTCTAAAAAATGTTTTATCCTGATAAACAATTGCAAGCATTCTAAAAAAATAAAAATTAATTGCTAGTAAACTGTCTCGCCCCCAGACCCGTTACCCTAGGTCTGATAGCGCTAAATGTGTTATAAATGACCCGGTCAACTGCTTAGATTGTCATCCTCGTTTGATTTAAAAGGGCTAATCCGAGTTGACAAGACATTTATGTCACATTCTCCCCATTTATGGACTGACGTCCTCGCCAGGACTTGTCCCCGCCATAAATACGTCTGGAGAGTCTAGCAAAGTACACGTGCGATGCACATGTTTTTTATTAATGCAAAATGAAAAAATGGTAGTGTTAATCTTTCTTGTTGGATATCTATTTAATTAATAAAATAAAGACATGCAGAATGTTGGCAATTTTTTTGCATAATTATCTAATGTTTTTCATTTGTTTTTTAAATTAGTGGAATTATTTTAACTCACTTTTCATTTAATTAGATCATAATTTACATGTTGCATTTGTCATTTTACTAAACGATGATAAACATATTTAATGACAAGATCATACACTTGGCTGGCATAAATAACAAGTTTGCCTCAATTGTATAATGAGCTTTTGGACATTCATTAATTTCTTCTTAATATACCCAAATAACATAATTAAGATAATGCATCTAAAAAATCACGCAAAAATTTGTGTGTATATATATATATATATATATATATATATATATCCAAACAAAGTTATGCAAAGAGTCTCGTAGTTATAGATGAAAAACTATATGCATTTGTATAATGAATGTTAGCTCATAATGTTAGGTTTCAATTAATTAAGAAATAAAGGGTACATATCATGATATCGAAGGCGTCTTAACAAAATAGAATATGACAAATACTATGTATACACATATATATTCCCAGGGACAAACACATGGAGCAAATTCCCACGTCGTCAATTCAGTTTTAAGAGCCGACAATGATTTAGTATATAATAGGGTTGAATTTATTATTTTTAGATGTACCAGTGAATATAAACTCTCAATTGTCTTAGCCTATTTAGACTTTGTCTTTAGGCGCAGGAAGATTGTATCTTTTGTATTTCTCCACTATACAAATATTCTCCCTTTCGCCCCTGGATGTAAGTCATATTGCCCAACCACGTAAATATGATGTTTTATATTTTTCCTTCCGTCGGTTATTTTGTGTTTCCATCGTTAAGGGCTATCGTTCGGGGTTTGTTTTTATTAACAAACTGGTAGTAAAGCCGACGTTTTCCGAGGTTTTCCAAACTGGTAACTAAGTATTATTTTGAGAAATTCGAAAGAAGAGTCAACTTCGAGATGTGGCAGTTGAAGATGGATGTCATGCTGATTCAAGACAGCTTGGATGTTGCGCTACTTGGGAATGAGGAAAAGCCATGAGATATGTGAGATGAGGAGTTTGCTGGTCTCGACATGAAGGCCAAGTTAGGTATCATCTTATGTCTTTTTTATTAGGTTTTAAGAGAGCTAGCCATTGAGGTTACTACTAAGGATTGGTAGGGAAAATTAAAATCCTTGTCTATGAAAAAAAAAATCTGTGGAGATTAGATTTTATTTAAATCAGAGTTTGTATATGTTTTATATGTATGAAGGGTCATCTATATTATTGTATTTGGATAAATTTGATTCCCTTCTTACCGATTTAAGCAATATAGATGTTAATATTGATGATGAGGATTAGACCCTGCTGTTATCATGTTCACTTCCTCAATCGTTTAAGCATTTTATAGAAACAATTATATGGTAAAGATACTATTTCTTACAAGGAAAGTAAATCGATTTTGAAATCGAAAGATCAAATTAATAAAGATGTAAATAAGGAAAGTAGGAGTCATGCAGTCATGTTGGTTGTTCGGGGCAGATCAATTAAGAAGGATGTCGATTGTGAAACTTTGATTTGAATCCCATAAGTAAAAATTTGATATGCAATTATTGTAAAAAGACTGGGCATATCAAATCTGATTGCTTTCGACTTAAGAACAAAGAAAAATGTAATGAAAAGAAAGAGCACTGGAAAAGAGTCAGCTCAGGTCAGTATCGTAGAAGATGAAAGTTATGAAGAGATTTTTTTTATGATGATAAATTAAGGTCTATTAATGAATGGATCTTGGATTATGGTTGCACGTATCATGTGTGCCCTAATAGGGACTGGTTTTCAAGCATGAGTCAATTCAAGGTGGAGTTGTTTTGATGGGACAATATGCAAGGTTTCCGGTATTTGTACGGTTATAATCAACACCCATGATGGTGTTGTCAGAATATTTACGTAAGTCAGACATGTTCTGAATTGAAGAAAAAATTCATCTCTTTGGGCGCTTTTGAGAGTCTTGGTGATAGGTACACCGCTGAAGGTGGAGTTTCGAAAGTAATTAAATGCGCTTTGGTTGTAATGAAAGCTTACATGTATGGTAGTTTGTGTATTTTGCAGTGATCCACAGTCATTGGCACTTCTGCAATCTTTAGATCATCATGTTCAGAGTTAGATATTACGAAGTGTCATCTGTTCGTTAAGTTCAACCAGTGCTTGGACTTGTTCGACACTGTTTGAAGACTTTGGAGTTTGTGGACTATTTCTGGATGCGGGACTTTGTCCCATAGTGGAAAATTGTTAAGTAGTGGGAGCAAATTTCCACATCGTCAATTTAGATTTAAGAGCCGACAATGACTAAGTATATAATAGGCTTGAACCTATTGTTTTACGATTTTCAAATGTAGATAAACTCTTCAATGTCTTTGCCTGTTTTGGCTTTTGCCTTTAGGTTTCATGAGAGTTGTATTTTCAGTATATCTCCAATATAATAATATTCTCTCTTTCGCCCGTGGATGTACGTTATATTGACCAAACCGCGTAAATTGGGCCTATTTGGATGTAAGAAATAGTATTATTACCATAGCATTGTTTCTGTAATATGCTTAAACGATTGGGGAAGTGAACATGATAACAACATGGTATAATCCTTATCATCAACCTTAACACCTATATTACTTAAATCCGTAAGAAGGGAATCACATTTATCCAAATACGATAATATAGATGACCCTTTATACATACGAAACATGTACAAACTCAGCTTTAAATAAAGTCTATTCTCCACATTTTTTTCATAAACAAGGATTTTAATTTTCCCCACCAATCCTTAGCAGTAACCTCAATGGCTAGCTGATGTGAATCATGTTCCGTTAACCATTCATGTTGGGCATGAAACCAGATTGCAAAGAAAGAATAGAGAAAAAGCTCTAAAAATAATGGTGACAACAACATTGGAGGAGCCCAAGTCCAACAAGCAAAGAGCTAAGGCTAACATATTCATTTTAAGTATTATTGGGCTGGCTGAATAAAAGCCCAACATTTTGGCTATTATTATACTACTTAATATATATTTTATTATGCAATATGAAATAATCAACAAGACAAGTACATGACTGATTTTGGATCAAAGGTGGCGCCATTTTGAAGTTCAAGAATACAAGAATTCAAGTCTTGGAAGAAAACAAGTTCATGTACAAGCATTAAATAAGATACATTGAATCTAGATTCAATGAATCTTGCTAGTCTTGCATATGGCCGAAAATTAGCATCCATGTATCTGAATTTGAAGTGTTTTTCTTATGTATCTAGCTTCTTATAATGTATCCTTGAAGCCTATAAATAGCCTTTTACTTGTAACTTGCAAGAGAACAAAAAAAACTTTGATCAATATAACTATTTGAGTTTTCTCCAAAGTGTTTACTTTTGGTGTGTGTTTCTGGATAGAACACTAAACTTAGGATTTATCAACAAACTTGAGCAAGTTGTTGTGGCATCTAAATCGATCCAAGGTCCTTAGAAACAAGATTTCTAAGCTTCCAAGGACATTTCTAAGAATCCCTAGAAACGGGATTTCTAGGCTTTTCAAGGAAGCTCTTATCTTTGTTTTACTAACTTATCTTTTATTCAAAACAACTTTACATCAATCTGATCCTATTCATCATCTTCATAAAACAGATTCGTATCACTAGCTCTCTTAAAAACTCATCAAAAAGACATAAGATGATACCTAAGACTTATCCCAGTTTCGTCCCTACCAGAGAAGTCTGAAGGTGACCCCTGTTAGGTGTAGTGCCTGAAAGACAATTTGTGTAATTGTTTTTGATAATGGATGACAGAATTTATCTCACCTTATTACTTGCTTTGTGGTTGTAAATAATACAATGCTGCAAACCCTAAGTATATCAGTATGTAACCGCTTAACTCAGTGTATGGCATGAACGTGAGGATTGAGTTAATGGTGAAATACTTAAACAGTTAGTCCGTGGTGAACTTAATCAAAGTTTAGGGTCTCTTGATTAAAACAACAATAATGCACCCAGAACACCTTAGGGTGTGATAGTCTTATCCGGACTGTCGGTAGAGGGTACCTACGTGGGGCATTTATATATAATGGCATTCATATAGGACTGGACCGATTTAATCTGTATTTCTCGGTATAATTCCGTAATCGAGGAATCTTATTAAATCATTAGATGATCATATATGTATCAACCTTAATCCTGATGTGATCACAGGGTGCTGCTTGTCTCGGGGTTGTGTTTGATGTGTTAGTTACGGTTCATTTAAATATATGTTCCAAGACACTTCTCATTGGCACTATCTCCCGATGAGTGAGTAGTTCTGATTTTCACTGACATGGAATCCATTCCTTCCTGCAGGAAGTAGAGAGACAGTCCCCTTATTTGTTAGCCCTAAGAAAGTGATTGATCCCGGGAGTTCATATTAGACTAATTGATCACTAGTCAGACATGTGAATTAATTGATCATCAGGGGGTTAATGGTAAATAAGGATAAGATATTCTGTGTTGGGTTTACGGAGACATCCCACACAGAGTGGACAGTCTATGGAGGGTTAGTCCGTATATAGTGATTATATCAATGGACGCTTATCTACTCTATGGGCTGAGTGTAAGTATATATCTATAATTGGTAGAGTTCAGTTTCGGGTTTATGGTGGCGTAATCCCGAATTAATAATTTTATATATATATATATATATATATATATATATATTCGTTTCGATGAATAATATATTTAATTTTGAGCTACTGGTTATAGGTCCATGGTCCCCAATGTGGCTTCTATAATTCGGTCTTATATTCTTGTTTATTTGGGCCTCAGAAATAATTAATTGGCTGGGCCAATTAATTGATATGCATGGATATTATTTAGTTGGGCTAAATAATATAATACACATAAAAGACATTTTATGTAGGCTAAAAGACCCTAGGAGGTGGCGCCATTTTGGTCCCTTTTTAGCACAAGAATTGATTTTGCTTGTGTTATGGAAAATAAAAGATATTCTTGTTATGTGATTGGTTGTATGACTTGTTATTTGATTTCCTATTGGTCAATAACATGTCACAATTATTCATTAAGGAAAATATCTTTTTATTTAATTTAATTAATTATTTATTTAATTAATAAAACTTGAAGACCAAGGATTTACTCTCCTATAAAAAGACAGTTATTCCAAGTGTAAAGAACACTTGAAAATTTCGGCCATCATCACCAAAATATAGAGAAAAATTAGTTTTCTTGTCTTGGGTTTTAGAAGAAGAAAAAACTACAAGTTTTTCTTGGTGTTGCATATCAAGGAGGTTCTCATAACAAGAAGGGTGTCCACCAACCACCGTCTGGAGAACACATTGGAAGATCAAGGCTTCTCGTCCTAATATCAAAGCTTCTCTTCCTACTATTGGTATGGTTTTTCTTAACCCCCTTGTAGTAATTAAATCCTTTGTTTATGTGTTATAAAATATGAATCGTGATCCATCCGCTGCGCATAGATCTAATTTGTTTAGATCTGTGCTCCTACATCCTTCAACCCCCACATCACACGGTGTGGCACTTAGGCCCATAGACCGTAGGCCTTGCAGCGCTAAATGAGTCAGTCTAGAGGTGACCTCACCGTCTCACACAGTGTGTCACTTAGGCCCGCGGACCTGGCAGCGCTAAATGAGTCATAAATGATCCGGTCAACTTCTTAGACCGTTGTCCTCGCTTTGTCTAAAGGGCTAACCCAAGTTGAAAAGACATTTACGTCTCACACTTATATGATGGTAATGTGCTTCTTCCACATTCAATGTGGAATATCACATAAACACAGTAGAAATGAGAAAAAATATATTTCTTGTATTAATGAGGAGGTCTAATGCCTCTTGTTGTTAAGGTTTAAGGGTTGTTATATGAGTTGAGCTAAATATGAATTATGAGTTGAGTTATGCTAATTATCTAGATTAGTGACAAGTGTATGACAAGTGTATGGTCTACACTCTAAATAAGAACAAGTTTGTTAGAGATTACTATGATATATGTGTGTAATGGTGGATAACAATTGATCAATCAAATATCATTTTATTCTCTTCAATAATTCTAAGTTGGTATCAGAGCCAAATCCGGTGGAAGAATGTCCACCGGCGATCCAGCCTCTACAATGAAGGCACCACTTATCTCCGCCGCATCCACCATTACCCATGCCGGAGTATCTATCACTAGCTTCATCCCTCTTTCTGTTGCTACTGAAAGGTCTACTCTCTTTCCGCATTTTGGATCTATTCCAGCCCAATTTTCCGTCCCTACACAGATACCTTCGGTCGGAACTCCTCCATCTTCAACCCATACCTCTCCTCCGTTTGGCGGCACACTGAATCAGGCATGCTCAGTGAAACTAGATCGAAAGAACTATCTTCTTTGGAAACGAGGATATAAGCTGGATGATCACTTGTTCGGGATCTTGGCACCACCACCACCAGTTCTTCAATGGGGGTCTAGTTTGGAATCGAACCCAGCATATGAGGAGTGGACCACCACCGATCAACTCTTACTAGGTTGGTTATTGGGCTCGATGACAGAGCAAGCTCTGACGGAGATCATCGGATATGGAACAGCCTTTGAAGTTTGGAAAACCTTAGAGACTCTCTAAAATAGCCAGGCTCAAGCTCGAATTCTGGAATACAAAGATGCCCTAACTAAGACACAGAAAGGTACCAAGAGTATGGCCCTGATTATCTTTGCTTTAATTGCAAGAAGCCTGGACATTTCAGACCTAATTGTCCAGACGTACTGAAGACCAAGAGCCAACAAAGAAGATCTGGCAAGAAAGCTATGGTTGCTGAAGATGAATCAGGATATGAAGTGGAATCAGAAAAATGAAATGAATCTGATGATACAGCACTTGTTGCTGAGATGGAAGATTATGCTTTAATGGCTAATATGGATGAAACAGATGAGGTATACAATTCAGATCTATAAACACTCATCTTTGGAAGTGATTGTGAATCAACTTGTGGTTCAAATCCAAAAATTCGACAATGAAGAAACTTTGGATGCCATCCTTAATCAACTAAGGACAATATAATCACTGGTTATGAGATTGTGAAGAAGGTGAAAAGAAGCTCTTCAATCGTAAGGTGAAAGATTAAATGTCAATTAAGAATTCTCAAAGGAAAGGAAAAAGTTAGATGGAGAATCAAGCATAAACTCTGCATATATTGATGAGTCTTCTGAGTCTGCTGAACCATCTTGTTACTCCACTGCATTCAAATCTGGAAAGCCTTATGGTGATAGAACAGGGCATGGATTTGGAACTCAACAATCCAATAAGAGTGGATCCAGTAAGGTCACTGAACCTAGTACCAGAATTGGTCCTAAGTTTGTGCCTGCACAAGATCCAACTCCCAAAAGGGTTCTTTGAGGCGATAAGGCCCTCTTGAGAAAGCCTCAAGGAAGCAAAATCAGAAGTCAACAGCTCCTAAAAAAAAGAATAAATCTAAAAATAGGACTGTTGTGCCTTCTAGACCTGCTACCAAGTCTGCTGGACTACAAAAAAGGAAAAACCAGAAATATTCCAAGAATAAGAATACTAAATCCAAAAATGTTAATCATTCTAGGGATACTTATCTCAGGGGGAAAGGTAGATTGTTCCCTACTGATGATGATTGGAATATTCCTGCACTCTACTGCTAGAAACAACAATATAACCATGTCTTTAGGGTAAAACCTAAGCAATGGAATCAACAGAGGGCTCAGCAGAGGACTTATATAAGACCTCAGTAGGGATCTCAATGAGACTCCATATTACAGGGCTATTCCTAACAGACAAAGAAACCTATGGTTATCCTAGTGCTTCTAAATAGAAATCACTTTAAACAAAGATTATATTCCAAAAGGCCAGAAAGCATATGTGAATCCTACACAACCAATTGTTAGACCTTATGGATGTGTAGAGTACATGTATGAACCAAAGTATGATACCTTTCAAAGAAGACCTTATGGAAACTTACCAAGGTCATCATGCTTACCATCGACCATAATGGACCCAAACAGTTTGGGTACCTAAAATGCACTAACTTTGTTTTGTAGGGTGTCCGTACTTTGACAAAGGATGTTCCAGGACATATGACAAAGAATAAACACTGCTTGTCAAATTTTGTGGCAAAGGATGGTCCAAGAGTGAACTTTGGCAACAAGAACACACGAGATACACAAGAGGATATGGCACACTTGTGAGAAATGGATTAACAATCGGGAATGTTGCATATGTGGAAGGATCTGGACTACAACCTCATCGAGCACTCGGGCGAGCTTTGTGACTTGGGATACAAGGTCACTTTTGACAAAAACACATGTATTGTCATTAGTGAAAGAGGTGATCAAGTTGTGTTAATCGGAAGAAGACAACAAAACATGTATGTTGTGGATTGGTCTATCATTGTTCTTAAACATGCCTGATTGTGCATACCAAGTCAGAACTTAATTGGTTATGGCATAAGAAGTTGAATCATCTAAATTTTGATGATATCAATCAGTTGGTGAAAAAGAAACTGGTGATTGACTTACCTGAGATCACATTCAAATAGGATGCTATATGTGATGCCTGTCAGCAAAGTAAACAGACAAAGTCAAGCTTCAAATCAAAGACTAAGCAATCAACAAAAAGAGTTTTGGAGCTGATACACATGGATCTATTTGGACCAGTAACACCAACAAGTGTAACAGGAAAGAAGTACACCTTAGTGGTTGTGGATGATTATTCAAGATACACTTGGGTGATATTCTTGAACAAGAAAAGTGAAACACTTCAAAAGATGCCTGAACTTTTGAAGAGATTACAGAATAAGAAAAGTGTGACAGTAGTGAAAATTAGATCAGACAAGGGTACTGAATTTCTCAATAAAGTTATAAGAGAATATTGTGAACAGAATGGTATACTACATCAACTGGCTGCTGCTGGTACACCTCAGCAAAATGGGGTTGCTGAAAGAAGAAACAGGACTTTAAATGAAGCAGGAAGGACTATGATTTATGAAGCATTGCTGCCTAAAATATATTGGGCTGAAGCAGTTAATAAAGCATGCTATACACAAAACAGAACCTCAGTGAACAAGAAGCTGCTGAAGACACCTTATGAGATTTGGAATGGAAGGAAACCTAATATATCCTATTTCCATCCATTTGGAAGCAAGTGTTTTATCTTGAATCATAAGGAACAATTAAAAACATTCCAACCAAAGTCAGATGAAGGAATTTTCTTGGTATATTCTTCAGTCAGCAAGGCATTCAAGGTACTGAATAAAAGGACACTGAAACATGAGGAAACAATACATGTTGTGTTTGATGAACCTAAGTTCACTGGAATGGAAGAAGAAGATTCAGAACCTGCTGAGAATCAACAAGTCACTGATCCAGAATGTGTTGAAGTTTTGGAAAGGTTTAATGACTTAAAAGTTTACGATTCTCGCCTCGCCAACACCTGGCGTAATAACAGTATTGATGCAACAACTGAAGCAATTCAAGGATCTGCTGAGCCCCCTGTTGAAGAAACAACATACCCTACTGAAGATGACGTTCCAGAGAATCAATCTAACCAGAATCCACAATGGTTAAAGGATCACCCTGCTGAACAAGTTATTGGCAACATACAACAAGGTGTGAGGACTAGAAGACAATTAGAAGCAATGTTTACATGTTTTCTATCTCAAATGGAACCTAAATCTGTTAAAGAAGCAATTTCTGATCCAGATTGGATAATTGCCATGCAAGAAGAGTAGAATGAATTTGAAAGAAATCAAGTTTGGACACTAGTGGAAAGGCCTAATCATGCAAATATAATTGGTACAAAATGGGTATACAGAAACAAATTAGATGAATCCGGTACCATTGTGAGGAATAAGGCCAGACTAGTAGCAAAAGGCTATTCTCAAGCAGAAGGAATAGATTTTGATGAGACATATGCCCCTGTTGCAAGATTGGAAGCTATCAGATTATTTTTGGCATATGCTGCTTAAAAAAACTTTAAAGTATATCAGATGGATGTCAAAAGTGCATTCTTGAATGGCATTCTGGAAGAGGAGGTGTATGTTCAAAGAACCTCCTGGTTTTGAAGTTAAAGATCAAGAAGATAAAGTGTATAGACTCAATAAAGCACTTTATGGTTTGAAACAGGCCCCAAGAGCATGGTATGAGACCCTATCTCAGTTCTTGGTAGACAATGGTTTTACCAAAAGTACCATTGTCAAAACTCTTTTCAGAATCAGTGAAGGAAACAGCACCCTGCTGGTACAAATTTATGTGGATGACATAATATTTGGTTCTGAAAATGAATTGCTATGTGAGAAGTTTGAAAATCTGATGAAAAGTAAATTCCAAATGAGTATGATGGGAGAAATGAACTACTTTTTGGGATTGCAAGTCAAACAGATTAAAGATGGAATCTTCATTCATCAAACCAAGTATACCAAGGAGCTGCTGAAGAAATTTGGTATGGAAAACAGAACCAAAGTATCAACTCCTATGAGTACAACATTAGATTGGATGAAGATAAAGATGGCAAAGATGTTGATCAGACTTTATACAGAAGGATGATAGGCGATCTCATTGTACCTTCTCGCCAAAGCAGACTGATATATCATTTGTTGTAGGTGTTTGTGCAAGATTTCAATCAAAACCTAAGGAAAGTCACTTGGCTGCAGTTAAAAGAGTTCTCAAATATCTAAAAGAGACTTTGGATGTAGGAATATGGTCTTCAAAAGATGGAACTTTCAAAGTCATATCCTACTCAGATTCTGACTATGCTGGATGCAAGATTGATAGAAAAAGCACCATAGGAACCTGTCAGTTAATGCGAAATAGACTGGTTTCCTGGTTTAGCAAGAAACAGAATTCAATATCAACTTCCACTGCTGAAGCTGAATATATTGCTGCTGGAAGTTGTTGTGCACAAGTACTTTGGTTAAGAGGGATTATAGAATTGAAGAAAGAGAAATTCCTATAATGTGTGACAACACAAGTGCAATTGCAATCATAGAAAATCTTGTTTTGCACTCAAGAACCAAGCATATTGATGTGAGACATCATTTTATAAGAGATCATGTTGAAAAGAAAGATGTGGTGGTTCTGTATATCCCTACTGAAGATCAACTTGCTGATATTTTCACCAAACCACTGGATAGTGAAAGATTTGCTAAACTAAGGACTGAACTTGGAATTATAAGAGTTGACTGATACATCTATTATCAACAATGTACTAGAATTCACCAAGGGGATTAGTGTTTGCTATGTTGGGTGAGCTCACTTAGCAGATTAGTCATTGGTATCAACAATTCCATGTACTTTTGTTTGGACAATTGAGCAAATGAAGTTGCCAAGGGGATTGGTCTTTGTCATGTTGGGTGAGCTCACTTGACAGATCAGTCATTGGTATTAAACTTCATATTGTATTATCAGTTGGACAAAACAAAAAGAATTAAATTTTCAGCAAAGTCATTACGTCCATGAAATTCTTTGAGACATTCTTATCAAGCAGTCGCTTGGACCAAGTCTACTGATGACAAAGGTTGCTGAAGGATACGTTACATAGTCAAACTTACAAAAGTCAAAAAGCAAATGGCGGGATATTTATCTTATCTTTATAACCATATTTACATGATCGGACGGTTATCAGACGTTATGGAAAAGTAATGGGCCACGTGTCAAGACAGCATTCACTCAGATTTAATCGTGGTTAACACAACATGACACGATCCGGCCAGATTACAACTACTCTCTGCCATATATATCTGAGACTCTATACACAGGATATACACAACTATCGATCGCTATCTTTCTCTGCAAATTTTCTTGTGTGAACACATATTTAAGAGCTTTCTTCTTCATCTCATTTACTTATAATGGCACCTAAGGATGATGTTCATATTGGCACCAATCAAAGTGTGAGAGGCTATGTGGTATTCGTCACTCTACCGAACTTACCATTATCATAGGAAGAAGAATCAGACCAGATTCTTTGGTTTGGAGAACATTATTAATAGAAAATTTGGAAAGAATTTATTATATCAATGTTTTGGAGTTTTGGAAAAACATTGTTATACATGAAGGTAGAGAGTCTTCACTAAAATCATTAATGGAAGAGAAATAGAAATTTCCTCGGACTCTTTGAGAGAATTGTTCCATTTGGACACTGGAAATGGTGCCCCTACCAATCTGAAGCAATGAATCGCCAAGGGCGAGATTTGTGGATGCAATTAAGAACAATGAGGCAATTGCATCAAATCTAGGCGTTAATGTGAAGCATATTGGATATGAGTACAACCTGCTGAGCAAATTGATTACAAAGACTATTTTGGGATTTGTTGGAAGTCTAGATACACTGTCTGGACCAAAGATAGACCTGATGATCATCATCTGCAGGAGCATGAAGTTTGATTGGGCTGGATTCTTTCTACATTACATAAAGAAGGTGTTTACAGAGGATAGAGATGGTATAAGGAAGTCCAAGGTCAAGCCCCTGAGTTCATGATTCAGACCTTGTTGAATCATTTTCAGATACTTGATATTTCATCTGAAAAGATTAACAAATCCAGATTCAAGCCAGAGATTGCTACTCCTATTCCTGGCCTAGATGATTATGAAGATGTGGATGAAGAGGCTACTGAAAGTGATGGTGGAGGAGATGATGATACTTGATGGTGAGCGCGAGGTTAAGAAAATTGTAATGCATCTTTGCACCTAAAAGGTTCTTGAAAGAGAAAGGTTCTTGACACAAGAAAAATAACTGAAATATTAAAGCCTAGAAAAACAAGGAAGCAAACAAAGACAGATCACTTGAGTCTGTGAGGTCCAAATGAAATTGAAGTTCTCGACCTGTTGTAGTTGCAAAGAAGAAGACTCTTCTTTGAAAATCTTAAAGGAGCAACATAAGGAAGCCAAAGAGAAAGATGAAGTCTACTGAGATTGAAGCTGAACAACTATCCAAAAGAATGAAAGAGATTACCAAGAAAAGGAAACATGGCAAAGGGAAGCAATTGAAAACTTTGGAGGCTCAAAGGCAACAAGAAGAAGAAGAAGAAGAAGTAGGAGAGGCTATTGAGGCTGAGCCCTTAACAATTATAAAGCCTACTGAGGATGTAGAGGTTGTTATTGAGCAACTGTCTTTGGAGAATCACAAAGAGACTACTAACCCTAAGCCTGCTTTGTAGAAGCTCACCAATCCTCCTGCCAAAGGCTGCTGAGCCTCATCGAAATCTGCACAAGTTGTTGTTGAGCAACTTGGTGAAGAACCACAGCGAGACTCATGAGTGCACTTTCTTTGTGAAATTGAGACACTGGTACAAGACCCTGCAAGTTTTGCAAGAAGTCAGGGGGAAGAGCAGTCTGCTGCTAACCCTGTTGATGAGCATGTAAGTCAGGAGGAAGCAAGTGTGGAATAGATGGAGGTGGTAGGCACTAACATACAACCTGAGCAACCTACTGACCTAGAAGCATCTATAGAAGAGACTATAACTTTGCTGGTTGAGACCTTTGGAGGTCAGCAAAGTGGACAGACAGCTCCCAGAAAGCCAACCATGCCCTTTGAAAGACAAGAGAAAAAGAAGAAAGAATGGTATGTTGATCCAAAGCTCCAGTTGGTGGCTGATTATATCCAATGGAAGTTTGGATTCTACAAGAGACAAAAGCCAGCTGCAGAACCAATGACAGATTTTGAAGAATGGGCTTTTGAAAAATTGGGAGTGGAAAACTTATTAGATCCGGTTGATACCTCTTTCTTTGGAAGCTAGATTGATGGATCCGGTTGATCAACAAAAGAAGGAAGAGGTATCAGATTCGAGAGATCCTAGAGATGAATCGAGGCGGTGATGACTCTTCATCATCCGATTACGGTGATGATCACCCTCCGGTCCGGGGAGGAGTCAGTGGGACTGCAATGATCATTGAACCACGGATAGAGCAGTTTACTGGTGCTGGACAGTCTGCTAAAAGACGAGGAAATCAACAGATGGATGAGGATCTAGAGGATCTCACCATAGATGGTTTGGAGGCCTTGATTAATGATGGGATAAATCTTGGAGGCAACAGATTGGTTGGTGTTCCTGATGATTTGTTTGTTGTTGAACCTGTTGAACAACTTTGAGGATCGTGAGAATGTAGATTCGAGATGAAGAAAGGGTTACTGGTCTTAGTGAGCCTGATGTCAGTTTTGAGGATTCAATTCAATATCAAGACTGGATTGACACTGAGGACACTCTAACCAAGGCTACAAATTTTCTAAGAAGGATTTCTGATATTAGGGAATTTCAAGAGAATATGGATGTATTCCCTGTACAGGTTGTTGTGGCACAAACAGCACTTGAACAAAGGTTGGAACAGGTGGTACAGGTTACTGATGTACAAACAACACCTGGACAAAGGTTGGAACATGAGGTATAGGTTGCTGAGGTACAAACAACACCTGGACATAGGTTGGAACTAACTATGGGTTTGGAGGAAACCCCTGCTGTTGTTGAAGAACAGGCTGCTGTAGTGGAGCCTGCTGGAGGAAAAGTCACTGAAGGGAAAGATAGTCACAGATCGTTGTTATTGATGAAGATGAACAAGCTCACTGGACTATGACTACTGATGATGAAGAGTTTCAAGTGCTGAAGAAGAACATATAGATGAAGAACCACAACAGCATTTGTACCACTTTTTGAAGAACTCACTCTTGATCCTATTCTCGGAATTCCAAGGACCTAACCTGCTGCTGGAAGGGATATGAGTTATGCCTTGGTTATCGTGACAGAGGCGACAATACAATGTGAAGAGCCTGTGATGGAGCTGATGGAGGAATGGTGGTGGGGTACCAAAGACACATTGTGGAAGAGTTGAGGGTCATTAGAAATGATATAACAAGATTGAGGACTCAACTTGACAGGCAAGAGAAGAGATTTGAAGATTTGATGAACTTGGTGGAAAATAGAGGAAGAACCAAAGCTGTTGCTTCCAATATCACTTCCACACAATATGCTCTTGCTGATCTTGCTCAGGATGTGAGAGGAATCAGACAAGGCAACACAACTCAAGGACAAGTTTTGAAAAACCAATTTGCATCTATTCATCAAAACTTGATAATCTTGGCCAAGTGCAAAGACTGCTGCTATCTTCTTTGCACCTCAACTCTTTGGATTGGATCCTAAGTTCACTGAGAGGATCAATCTACTGGAACAAACCATGCAAGAAAGGATTACTGCAGTTGATACAAGAACTGAAATTATGGAAGGACAACTAAGTAATCTAGTAATCACCCAGGAGAGTGTGCATGGCCTGCTGTCCCATTTTGTTGATGATGTCAATAAGGGGGAAGAGAGCCAGACAACTGTAGCAAAAGAGGCTGCTAGAATCTTTGCTAAGAAGAGATGGGAAGATGACACTAATGCATTTAGAGAGCCTGCACCTGGCAGACTCCCACTCACTGATGATCTTCTCAAAGAATATAGGAAGGATTATAACAGCAAGAGGAGACCTTATCATGACAAGGGATTTCATGAAGGGTTGAACTCCTTTTTGGGACTCAAATTTTGGGAGACAAGAGTCAAAGCTTTGAGAGCTGCTAATAGAAGTGGAAGAGGTGGTAGAGGTGGAAGAAGTTTACCTACCACCAATGCAAAGGAATCACTGAATGAATTTAAGGAAGTTTACATGCGTTTAGGCTTCAGAGTACACCAGATCAATCTCACTCTGCCTGAAGCATGGAAGTGGTGGAAAGAAGTGAATCCCTACATTGATTTCTCTCTTATTGAAAATGAATGGATGAGAGAAATGATCAGAGAGATAGAGCTTACCAAGAACAAGTGGAGAAAGCAAGAGAAGAAAGAGAAATAAGACACTAGATCAGCATACTTTATCTGTTTTAGATTTTTGCTGATTCTAGACTGTAATACTTGTGAACAACTAATTATAATGAGATATGACTAAGTTTGTTCTTTTTTTGTTTTTAACCTTTTTGCTTTGCTGTAAGGAGGGTATTGGCATCATCACCAAAAGGGGGAAATTGTTGGACTTATTTTTTGAGTTTTAGTGATGAGTGCCAGACTAGCTGTTATAGAGCAAAGGCAAAAAGATGTCTAGATCAAATGTATAGGTTTATTAGAGTTTGATCTTGTATAGGTTTGATCAAACAAGCCTTTGTAAAAGGTCACCGGTTTATATCAATGAGACTTGTCTACATCGATGGGAGTAGCTAGGTCGTAGACTAGTCAGGGAACCTCTTTGAAGGCGAAGCGGCCGAGGGCTCAAACTCGGTTATTGAAGGCTAAGGGATCATACTTAGTAATTAAAGTCAAGGATATGGAATCGAATTTAGGGAAGTCTGTGATGACCTAAACTGATTACATATACCATGTGTACAAGGTCTAAGTTCCATAAGTTAAGTGGTGATTGGAACTTAGTTATGATCTAAATGGTGTAATCTAACTTCATAAATATAATTTAGATAAAAGAAGTCAGCTGCATTGTCTTTTAGACACAGCAAAATATGGATCAGCTGACTGATATGTATCTCAGCAGACTTGTGATCACAGGAACCTGCTGATACATATACCTCAAATTATTCAAGATTACATAGGAAGAAGACATGGATAAGGACAGCTAAAAACCTCTGATTTTATCAAACAAATCAATGGTTAAGATTAAAGGGACGTTGGATGATTCAGACCTTTATCCAATAGATACAAGTCAAAGGGTGGATGCGATCAGATTCATCAAAAGGAATCGACATCACATCCCATGAAACAGTCATAAAAAGCAAGTCAAGATGGGACAAATCTGAAACGGCTATGTTTGATTTTCAAACATAAATCACAAGGATTCCTACTATAAATAGAGGACTCCTAAATCAGAAAAAGATGATGATTGATGAAAAATAAGAGATATTCCTGAGCTTCAAATTCTGATCAAGAAAAGCACCATGCTGACTCTACTGAGCATAAGGCTATTGATCCAGTACAATTCATCAAGTGTAATCTGCATTCAAGCTACATCAAGTTTACACACTTGAAGACATCAAGCTGCTGATCATATCATCCTGATCAAGCTGCTGAAAGCTGAATCACTTACTTGATTCAAACTTTCTTTTACAAGGAATCTGTTGAAGACAGTGAAGCACATTTGTGTCAAGGACTGTTGTTTGTGGTGGAGCTGGTGAAGAGGCAATCCTACCCTTCAAGGACCAGTGGAAGACTTTGGAGCAGCAATCCTACATGTTCCAAGTGTTCAGTTTGTGAAGCCATAGTTATTGGTGAAGGACAAGCATCTTAGGGATTTTTGTAACAGCTACCTCAAGAATCTCTAGTTAATTACCTCCAACATCACAGGAGAAGAGTGGAATAATAGGATTACACCACCTGGAACCACTATAAAATCTGTCTACTTACTTTCTGCATTTATATTCTGCCTTTAGTTTATCTAGCACATCAATCTACTGAATCTAGCAACTGAATCACACACATACACTACTGAGTATCTAATACTTGGTATCATATTTAACAACAAGTAATAAGGCTTAATTTTTTTATATATTTCCGCTGCACAAATTTAGTAAACTCAACGATCAAGCAGACTCTTGAGTGTCGACAAACTCTTCAAATATTAGCGGTGTTTCTTGAAGTTCTTGAGTTTGTTAACTCCAAAAGTTTTAAGTGTTAAGTTTATTCACCCCCCCCCTCTAAACTTAACCAAAGCCTTTTCAAGGGACCAACATTATTTATGTCTGTAGGTCGGACCCGCTGAGCTCCGCGGGTCGGACTCAGTGTAATTGTTATTTATGTCTGCATGTCAGACCCGCTGAGCTCTGCAGGCCGGACTCAGTGTAATTGTTATTTATGTCCACCGGTCGGACCCGCTGAGTTCCGCAGGTCGGACTCATTGTAATTGTTATTTATGCCCGCAAGTCGGGCCCACTGAGTTCCGCAGGTTGGACCCGGTGTAATTTTTATCTAAGTCTGCAGGACGGACATGCGGAGTTCTACAGGGCAGACTCACTGTGATTCAATCCAAAGGATGTATCCAGACGATAACCCTATAAGTGTGCCATTCAAAGCGTAAAGAATCATCGAAAGGCACACTTTGAAGACCATATGATCGGAAGATTTAATAATAATAATAATAATAATAATAATAATAATAATAATAATAATAATAATAATAATAATAATAATAATAATAATAATAATAATAATAATAATAATAATAATAATAATAATGATAATAATAATAATAATGAATAATATATGTAAGATAAAAGGCAAGGATAAAAGGAAAGCTGCAATAAATT
Source organism: Gentiana macrophylla (assembly GCA_026214975.1). Classification (NCBI taxonomy): domain Eukaryota; kingdom Viridiplantae; phylum Streptophyta; class Magnoliopsida; order Gentianales; family Gentianaceae; genus Gentiana; species Gentiana macrophylla. Next base: position 70,996,508 of record CM047814.1, read on the forward strand.
TGCTACAATGAGTTAGCGTTTACGTAAAATTTTAAAAGGAAAAAGAACGACAAAGCCCAGCCTAAGAAGCATCAGGAGCCGAATCCTTAGCAGGTGCAGGGTTCGGAGCAAAGGAAGAATCCTGAACATCAGAGGTTGGGTTAGCAAGGGTAGGACGATACTTCACCACGACATCTTCCTCTGCCCGAAATTCCTTAGACGGTTAGCATATACCCCTGGTTGTATTACTTTCCGTTTGCCAGAGCATCTGTAAAAAGCCCAAGAAATTGGATCTTAGCATCATCCACCCCCATGGTGTAGCCACCTTGCATCGCAGGAGCTAATACCAAATTCAAGGCTTGAAGAAACTCTTGTGAAGCCTTTTACTCTCTGATGGTTTTGATAGAGGCTGGCCAAAGTTGCTCTGGAAAAAGATTGGGCTGCGATCTCCAGATCGGCCACCTATGACTTGATCTTCTTAATGCTCTCCTTCAGTTAGGACTCGCCTTCCGCAAATGCCTTGCGCTCAGCAGCATTCACAGCTCTGAGCTGCTCCAACTTGGTATCCTGAACTTTTACTTGTTTCTTTAGCTCCCTAATCTCCTTGTCCTTGTCTTTGAGCTCTCTGTCCTTTGCTTTAAGAATCTTGTTGTGATCAGAAGCCACCTTCTCCAATTCAGAGATCTTCTCTCTTAGCTGACTCACGTTAGAGCCAGACTTGGTCAAGTGAGTATATAACTCCTGACCCACCAAGGCACCCTGCCAAACATATAAGTTAGAAGGGGATATAAGCCAATGAAATGAGGGAAAAGAGGAATCTTACATATTTCATGGCCTTAAGACCAGCAGCGGCTAGACCTTGTTCGGACATCAGAAGGATCCCTTCCTCCTCATCCAAAACAGCCCCTCTCCTCATCTCGGATGGAACCATTACCGTTAGCCACTTCCGAGGACTCTAAGATCGAAGTCGGATCTGTGGTAGGGTTTGGAAGGGTGGCGTCATCCTTCAGGTTGGCCAGTGCTTGAGAAGTGGCCGGATTCAGGGAGGGCCCCACGGACCAAACAGAAGGGGAGCGAAGCCGGTCCCCAGTTTGGATCTCCAAAAGAATGCCGGAGTCGGCAAGCTATAAATACCCCTCCTCGTTCGCAGAATTCAATAGGTCGGCAAAGGCATCCACTACAAAAAGAAGAAAAAGACTCGTCAAGAAATAATCAAATAAGGAACCGTTATAAAAATAGAGAAATAATTAAAGCATAAATCCTACAGGCATCCTGAGCTGACGAAATAAGAGGGACATATGGATCGGGACCGGCCTCGGCAATAGAAGCCGCCGAAATCAGTCCATCCAGGATACGGCTGTGGTTCAAATACATCATGGAACTCTGAACAACTTGAAGAGCTTGAGGTTCAAGAATCTTAGGATATTATCCTTGGGATGTTCCGTAGGATTCCATTGATTTATCCGAGAAGCCCCTCGTGGTGAATAAAGAAAAATCGATCCTTTCAACCCTTATACGAGGATGGCCCATCCACCATTAGAGACAAACTCCCGGTCCGACGAGAAAAGCAGTAAAAGCCGGGATTATCTTTAACTGATTTGGCTTGGTAAAAAGCTCAGAAAAGTTCGACCTTGAACTTAACTATGGCCCATCTGCAGATGATAGCAAAACCTAGTGCGGCCCTAACTCCATTGGGGGCTATCTGGGCAGTTCTATGCTTATAAGGACGGCAATATATGCAGGACAGAATGGAAGACGAAGGCCAACATCTAGGTAATCCTAGTATATGGTACAATATCCGGAAGGGGACTTGAGGAATAAGGGTTGGGAAGTAGGAATCTGAGGATCATAATGTTAGGAAATCTACGCGGGAACGCAGCGGAATTAAAAATCTTGATTTCCTTTTACCCAAGATCGACTTCGTTTAAGCAATAAACAAATAAGTAGTAGACGGTGGTTACCTTGGTTGATCTAAAAGATCGACGCTTTGACCGTCTAAGAAGAGTAGTTCTGAATAGAGCCGCCAAAGTGTTCAGCCTCTACCGCTAGTCCACACGAACAGCCCGCCGGAATCCCATCATGGATTTCTATTGGAAAACTCCGGTTGCTAGACCGGCCTTTTTCCCCTCTCTCCAACTCTCTATAGAATGCTCTCTATTTTACACAAGAACTATTAGTTCTTGGAATTGTGATGTACAAAAGAGCTTGACATCCACCTCCTATTTATAGTGGTTGGGGCGCCCCCTAGTAGAGTAGAGGAGGAGAAAACATTTTCCCAATAAAATAAGGAAAATCTCCTAGATTGATTTATCTCATTTAATTTAATATCTTATATTAAATATTTCCAAGATATTGTCAATATCTTATATTGACTATCTTTATCTTATTACCATAAATCAATTTACACATGTGTGTAAATCTATATTCATTAATATCTAATATTAATATATGATAATCTTATTAATTAAATTGCACAATCCAAATGTATCTTATAAACTTTAATGTGGCGCCCCATATAGCCAAATATTGGCTTCCGGAATATTCTTTAATTAATATAATACTATGATTAATTAATTTGCAAAATACATGTATATCATATATATACATAATTTTGAAATTTATATGTATCAATATACATATTTAATTAATCATCATAATTAATATCTTGTTTTTAATTTATTCATAATAAATAAATACCACCATATTAATTTACCACTATAACCTTTATAGTCTCGAGATAAACTTTCCTTATTTGGTTATCATCTATAACCACATTTTAATCCGGCTAGATGTTCATATATGTGTGACCCTATAGGCTTCCGAATATGTTGGCCGTAGACACAAAGTGCAAATTACGAAAATGCCCTTCATGCCTAACGATCACGGGATAGCGTCTAGCAACACACCGTGACCCCCATTCATCGGAAGAGTCAAATGCAATGACTAATACCTTTCATGTGAAACAGTTACCGTGTAACTTATAATCCTATCGCTGTAATAATATCCATACGGTCGTACGTCGAGTGTCAAACATTAACGACCGTATCTTATAATCTACATATCATGCCCTCCCGAAGTAACTCATTTACTCCCACTTTGCAAAGATTCACAAGAGCTAGACATTCCTTATAAGAAGGCCATTTCGGATATTCGATCTCAATCATAGGATACGCGATTCCCGGATGACCAATCATGTATACTCCGCATGCTTCAATATCATACCCAATCACTACCGCATGATCGCCCCGTGGCTAGGGGAAACCTCAATAGTGTCAAAGCATGACAATCCACACCGTGGTGCCATGAAGACTCCGGTCTTAAGGATAATTACACAACCGCCACATAGTGTGACACTTATCCGTGTAAGGTCAGTCTAACGTACGCATTCTCTAATACACGTCCACGTACAGTCCAAGTGTCTCTACACTTCGATAGACGAGATCTATCCTTGCCCTTAATGACAGAAGACATCTAATACGTGCTAGTCTGTTTATACTATCAATGCCCTGTTTAATAGTACATCAGCCTAGAGACATTTAAGTATCAAACTTATTAAAGTGATTAGAGATCTCATCAACCATAATCGCCTATCATGGTTTCTCTATCACAGTTTAATACTAAGGACGTTATCATATAACAATTCATAATTGGTTCTTTAGAAGAACATATATATGACAACATAAAAGCCATTTAATATATGTATAAACATAAAGAAATAGTAGAAATGATCCGACCCGGTCGGATCCGATCCAACCCGATTAGGTTTAGGACACTATTTCAACAATCTCCCACTTGGCCTAAAACCAATCACTAGCACACACAAGACCAAGTTGAAACAAAATAATCTCATGCAATACTCGCAACCAGCCCTAACCATAAACAGATCGCTATCCGTAAGGACTCGGACTATCTTCATACCATGCTCCAAATGACCAAGTCAAACGAACCGCCTCAACACACACACGAATCTCTGATGAGACCCTGGTCCTTGCTTCAAGCAATAAATCCACTTACTATATCAGCTATATAGAAAAGGTGGAAGAACCGCACAAGGTTCAGGAATGAACCTTCTAGATCCATGTACTGCTCCCGCTGCGCCTCTAAGGCACTACTGTGTTTTGGCCTGGTTGTAGAATTTACAGTGACCCATGGCTAAAACATTTCCAGCTCACTGTATCACTTAATCAAGGTGATTGCAAACCCAGACTGTAGCTCCCACTCGCCTTCATAAGACTCAGGATATACGTCTGTATAACTATATTTATCTGATTCCAAGTTTCGATAAATTAGGAAGCCATCCTTAACTTGTTTAAGGATATTCTCGACATTCACCAGATTTACTTTCATACTTGCTCATGACTCTTCATGGACCATGAACATCCGGCATTACCTTTATGATGGTTCCTATCGCGGTAGCGAAGGAAACCTTCCATAAGCATCATCTTTCACCTAATCCTTAGGACCAACGTCCTAACATAGATAGATCTCGAGAACACCGACTAGCAGTATCCCCTGTCGCGACCTATGCTAAACTCTTTTAGCATCACATCTATATAGGTAAACTATAATTTAACAGCAGTTAAATCTATCACTATAGATTCTTATTTTTAAAATAAGAACTGCTAATCCAAGTGCTTTCGTAAAGACCTTGAATTACCAAACACTAAATTGACTGTGACATGGGGTGGCAATTCCTGAGAGAGATATTTAATACCTTACTCAAAATTGTAACGCACTCCCACTATCCATCTTGCACATTGGGCATATCCTTCTTTTGACTAAATCAAACTCCTGTGATTATCAAACAAAGAAATCGTCTAGAGAAACTTGTTTGAGTCCATAAATGGATCTCGTGGGCTCATATATCATGTTATCATCTATGAACATCGAGCTATTTTCCCAACGTCTTCAACACTATCATATAGCCATGATACGAAATTATAACAAGCATAGTCTGAATAGAACTGGGCTCAGCCTTACAGGGACATTCCCTCAAGGTAAGACAGACTAGGTTCACAACCTGGTTGTCACTGATGGAACCTAATTCAGATATTATGGCTCCTGGCCATATCTCTCAATCTTGCCTTTCAAACATTCCTTCATAAGTCGTGAGATATTCATTCATCAAGAGGAACATGCCAGCAGCCCTTTTGGGCTTGAGGTTATCCATAGACTTACAGAACTTTTGTGTGCACTGAGCAGTGTTCTACACCTCATCGTTATGTGGCATCTGCTCATGTTCCAATGGTTGAATATATCTTTGTGGTTCTCAAACTCTTTTGAGATCTGATTCACTCCCACTGTTTCTTTTGGAAGAAACACTTCCTTTAGAAGACAGCATGTTTGGAGACAAACATTTTGCTCTGCGGACAAGTAAATAATAAATAGCATACTTGCTAAGATACTCCACAAAGTCGCATATGTCGTACTAGGCTCCAAGCCTTTCTGACTTTGCCTATGACAACTTCAAATCATCAGTTAAGATAGATTTGACATTATCCTCTTCCATATCTAATATGGAATTTATTCAACCTTTATCTTTGGAACTCGGTTAAGTATAAGGGCACTATCCCGAAACGGGTAAGGGATACTTCGCATGGCTTACGGTACACCTTTATCATATAAAGTGTTGTTTCCATTTTGGGAACACAATCTAATTGCGTATCCCAAAGATGGTATCCTTCAAGGGAGAATCTTATTCCTTTCAGACGACTTCTAAAACACCCTTCAGGCATTAATTACTTCAATCCAATTGAAGATTAATTCCTAAGTAGCTCATCAATCTCATATTCGTACTAGCTCGAACTTTTCAGGCTTTCCGAATTATGCACTTCACTGAGTACACTTGACTATTTCTAAAAATAGTCGTAGAGATTAACAAACAATTATTTGTGGCATTAATTATCATAAGCCGATAAACATCGGTATGTTTAGGCTTTAGACAAATTTTTCTAGATTTTACAACCTTTTCATAAAAGTAGGCCTGAGCTTGGGTCGGGTTGGGTTTTTCATAGTATTAGTCGGGTTGGTTTAAGAAAATACTAACCCAAACCGAAGCAAATTATTAGTAAACCCAATGGTTTGGTCCGGGTTGGTTTCGGGTTGGGCTGGGTTGGGTTTCGGGTTTTAAGCCATAAACAATGTATTTATAATCAAACTTTGATGTAATAAAATCCATACATGTATTGTATCGAAATTCAAATATTTTACCACATGTCCATAGAGAACAATATTTAAAGACAATTTTTTTATGGACATCATATTACGAATCCAATAATCCATGACACAACCAACAACGTATAGAGATTGTAACAAAGAACAATACTTAAGCATTAAGGAAATCATACATGAAAATTTAAAAGTTTAAGAAATGAACCATGATTCATTCGAAAAAATATTATATTCATCAAATAGTCATTTTAGTCTAATTCTGCAATCCTACAGATGTTTCTTCATTTTTCAATTATCACACCATAAGAATAAATGTTGATCGAAAATGAATAGCAATAACCTTTTTCATTAGCTATCAATAGAATTATCAATTGTAATGTCTTTCGGGTTGGGTTGGGTCGAACCGAAGAAAAAAATAAAAACCCCAAACCAACCCAATAGAATTCGGGTTGGGTCAAAAACCAACCCAATATTTTTGGTTTCAACTGGGTTGGGTTATTTTGGTTGGTTCGGTTTGGGTTTTGGGTTGGTTCGGGTTTATTAGGTTTTTTGCTCGGCCCTACATAAAAGGGTATTTTAGTCATCTTTAGATAGGATACGTATCACCCATATGATTCATAATCACATGGTTCAGACATCATCTAAATGACATTTGATTATACGTTTCTCTTCTAGAGAGTCGACGTCTAGAACAACTACAAATATCAAGGATAACAGCCATACAAATATTTAGTTGAGATCTCATCACATATATCAACTATATAGTGACATCAATCTAGTATGTTAGATTCAGTGACATTTCAACTTTATCGGAATAACATTATTCTTTACAATTGAATATGTCTACTAAATCCTGTCAAATAACTGAAAGTATATTCTTCATATGAACCGGAACATAATAACATTTATTTAGTTCCATTATCAGTTTACTAGATCCAGAATGTGGTAAGTGTTACAACGTTTGCTTCACCTTCCATATCTGTATTTAATCTTTCTAATTTAATCACACTCGCAAGATATCATATATCTAATAGTTGACTTTCACTTAGATAGATTTATCTCAACTCACTTGCCTAGAATAGAAACTTCAATAAGTTCTCTATTTAAGCACATGCCCTAACTTTCCTTTTTAATCCTTCAAGCACATGTAAATATTTCTTAGTGTTGTCTTCATAAGACTTAAGAAAGATCACAAGAGATATGTCTTCAATTTCCTTTCATAAAGAAAATCTAAAGTTTATTAAATAGTTTATTTAACCTTTTGAATCGTATTCAGAACATTGACTATTTAATTAACCTTTAAGCAATGATAGAATTAAGTCGATACTTAAATCTTACAATTTTGAAAACAACCTTTCCAAAATTAGATGTGGTCATTCTTATCCAACGTTTGAATTAATTGTCATCATATGACTGAATGATCATATTGTATCGTATCCATTGTCATGAGCTACCATTTTTCATTAATAATTAAAGTCTTGGAGCATTGCATCAATTATGTAGTCTCCTTGTCTCTAACTACTATAACGGTGTTGCTCGCGTCATTGCTTATTTTAAAAGGATTAAAATTTACTTAACCATTCTTGAGAACGTTTCTCAAACAGCCATAATTTGGTTTTACTAATCGAGAAAAACATAAATATAAAAGTTTGCTAAAAAACTACAACATAAAAAATGAAGATAAAAGAGTGTTGTTGTCTATACACGCAAAATCAAATATGGTCTTTGGGATTATGATTTTGCTCCCACTAGTCAACTACTCACAATTGACTTTCAAGAAATTTTTCAAAATTCTTTAGTGGCTGGAATCCTATCTAGTTGACTCGATCCCCGACGTGGGCCGATCGACCGGATCAATTTTGACGGGTAGGTACTTCTTACCAATCGCGTCTAACGCGACTTCCAGTGGTTTGACTAGTCAACTCTTTGACAATTCACATCGTCTATGTGATAATCAACCTTATATCTCTAAAATCAGACGGTCCTAACGTGGGCCAATCACCGCAAGATTCTTAATCGAGTCGTAACCCAAGTATTCATGAGATCTCATAACAATCATATCTCGATAATGACGATATACCCGAGGTAGGTCAACTCCCGACGTGGGTCGATCAGCTGGGTCCGAACAAGGGCTTTTCACCGTCACTATAATATTGGGAGACATATTATAACTCGATTTTTGTTGTGGGAGTAATTTTAAATTAATTCACTTAATTAATTTCGAATTAATTCTCTTAATTAATTTAACTACGGTCTCATCAAGTATATCTATCTCTATAGACATACATCCTACACATTCATCTAAATCGTGCCTAGTTATGCATCTATCGTATCATATAAAATAAATACAAGCACAAAATAAATAAATGCGTAAAGTAACCGGTATGATCATGGACTTTTCCTAGGTGCGGTTTCAAATACAAACCGATTTAAACCGCTGGTCACAATCTAAGAGGTAGTCTGCAACCGCCAATAGGATCTTTAATGCTCCATTCTCCAATGGGATCTTTATTTTCGCCTTTCTTTGGTCTTCATCTTCTACCTCCATTCTTATTACATTTAATTCTATATAATAAAATAAATACACCCGCCGCATTTGAGGAGCTAACGGGAATGGGATAAAATACAGAAAATAAACTAGGTCACGTTCTTCATAACGGCCTAGGACAATTTTTAAACCAACAGAAAATTAAATCATTCACATCTATCCTATTGGTCGAGTCCATGATCAATCGGGGTCTATATAATCTTATTATATCTACTATATCTAATCCATACAATAACATCTTATGAAAAAGATAAAATTAAAAATTAACTACTTGCGTCTTAATTAATCAATTAACATTTAATCTATTAAATAATTTTATCCAATCAATTAACTAATTAACATTTAATTAATTAAATGATTTTAATCGAAATAAAATTAACGATTAATTTTAAACGATTTTAATTTTAATTTTAATTAATTAGAACTATTCCAAAAATAAATCAAAATTAAAATTATGTCTCTTTTATTTCTTTCCTTTTGATTCGTAATCAAAAGGGATGTATTTGGTTTCCTAAACCAAAAGGCATCTTCCTAAACCAAATTTGGTTTAGGCCTGGCCAATTTTCAAAATCAAAATTTTGGAAGTGCCCTAGGCCTAGGCCTTTTACAAATCAAATATTTGAAAAAGGCCTAGGCCTATTCCAAATCAAATATTTGGCAAGGCCAAATGATTTTGGTTTAGGCCTGGCCAATTTCCAAAATCAAAATTTTGGAAGTGGCCTAGGCCTAGGCCTTTTCCCAAATCAAATATTTGGAAAGGGCCTAGGTATATTCCAAACAAAGTTTGGAAAAGCCATTATTATTTTAGGGCAATGTTAATGACACCACACCCAATATACTCGGGCACCACACCTGTGCAAAATTCGACTTTTTAGAGGTCGAAATAACACATTCGACTTTTCGGGAGTTGAAATAACACATTTCGACCTCTAAAAGTCGAATTTTGCACAAAGTGTGTCCCGAATATATCAAGTGTGGTGCCATTAACAATGCCAATTATTTTAATGTCATGTGGCATCCCAATGGCCCAAACTATTTGAACCATTGGTTAGCCACATGACACAACTAAAAAAAGGAGGAATTACCAATCACAACTATGAACCATATTGAATCACAAAACAAAAATTTGGAAATCCGCCAGCATTGACCGGTCAGCCGGCAGCAGGTTGCCCTGTTGCCGCCGCCGCCGACCAGCCGCCGCCGGTGGTGGTGCCGCCGCCAGTCGGCCGAGCACCACCAGATCTCGTTTTTTTTTCTTTTCATGTATCACTTTTGCGAATAAAAAAGCTTTCATCTTTTAATTAAGTGATTTAAAACGATAAAATTAACTACACAAAATAACATGCTTATTGCTTAAACTCGAAACTCGCTCCGATACCACTGTTAGGAAAATCTATGCGGGAACGCAGCGGAATTCAAAATTTTGATTTCCTTTTACCTAAGATGGACTTCGTTTAAGCAATAAACAAATAAGTAGTAGACGGTGGTTACCTTGGTTGATCTAAAAGATCGACGCTTTGACCGTCTAAGGAGAGTAATTCTACATAGAGCCGCCCAAGTGTTCGGCCTCTACCGCTAGTCCACACGAATAGCCCGCCGGAATCCCATCATGGATTGCTATTGAAAAACTCCGGTTGCTAGACCGGCCTTTTTCCCCTCTCTCCAACTCTCTATAGGATGCTCTCTATTTTACACAAGAACTATTAGTTCTTGGAATTGTGATGTATAAAAGAGCTTGACACCCACCTCCTATTTATAGTGGTTGGGGCGCCCCCTAGTAGAGTAGAGGAAAAGAAAATATTTTCCCAATAAAATAAGGAAGATCTCCTAGATTGATTTATCTCATTTAATTTAATATCTTATATTAAATATTTCTAAGATATTGTCAATATCTTATATTGACTATCTTTATCATGTTACCATAAATCAATTTACACATGTGTGTAAATCTATAGTCATTAATATCTAATATTAATATATGATACTCTTATTAATTAAATTGCACAATCCAAGTGTATCTTATACACTTCAATGTGGCGCCCCATATAGCCAAATATTGGCTTACGGAATATTCTTTAATTAATATAATACTATGATTAATTAATTTGCAAAATACATGTATATCACATATATATATAATTTCGAAATTTATATGTATCAATATACATATTTAATTAATCATCATAATTAATATCTTGTATTTAATTTATTCATAATAAATAAATACCACCATATTAATTTACCGCTATAACCTTTATAGTCTCGAGATAAACTTTCCTTATTTGGTTATCATCTATAACCACATTTTAATCCGGCTAGATGTTCATATGTGTGTGACCCGATAGGCTTCCGAATATGTTGGCCGTAGACACAAAGTGCAAATTACAAAAATGCCCTTCATGCCTAACGATCACAGGATAGCGTCAGCAACACACGTGACCCCGAATCATCGGAAGAGTCAAATGCAATGACTACTACCTTTCATGTGAAACAGCTTACCGTGTAACTTACAATCCTATCGTTGTAATAATATCCATACGGTCGTACGTCGAGTGTCAAACATTAACGACCGTATCTTATAATCTGGATATCATGCCCTCTCGAAGTAACTCATTTACTCCCACTTTGCAAATATTCACGAGAGCTAGACATTCCTTATAAGAAGGCCATTTCGGATATTCGATCCCAATCATAGGATACGTAATTCCCGGAAGACCAATCATGTACACTCCGCATGCTTCAATATCATACCCAATCACTACCGCATGATCGCCCCGTGTCTTGGGAAACCTCAATAGTGTCAAAGCATGACAATCCACACCGTGATGCCATGAAGACTCGGTCTTAAGGATAATTTCACAACCGCCACATAGTGTGACACTTATCCGTGTAAGTGGGTCGATCCCCTAACGTCGCATTCTCTAATACACGTCCACGTCATGGTCCAAGTGTCTCTACACTTTGATAGACGAGATCTATCCACGCCTTTAAAGACGAAGACATCTAATACGTGCTAGTCTGCTTATACTATCAATGCCCTGTTTAATAGTACATCGGCTAGAGACATTTAAGTATCAAACTTATTAAAGTGATTAGAGATCTCATCAACCATAATCGCCTATCATGGTTTCTCTATCACGCTTAATACTAAGGGCGTTATCATATAACAATTCATAATTGGTTCTTTAGAAGAACATATATATGACAACATAAAAGCCATTTAATATATGTATAAACATAAAGAAATAGTAGAAATGATCCGACCCGGTCGGATCCGGTCCAACCCGATTAGGTTTAGGACACTATTTCAACACATAAATACCCAGATCCACCTCATATTTGCCACACAGTTGCAGAACTTCTTATTGCTCTAAGACGGAGGTTGTTTCGGCCATTAGGTCGTAATAAACATGAGAATAACGACAAGAAAAAGGCAAAAACGTGATTAGGTAAACAGGAAGCTAACTTGCTAAATCAGAGGTTGAAGAAAGAATTGGAGTAGATCTGGATTTGCACCGTCGGGTCGTCAGTTTTAAAGAGGTGAGACAACGGTTGATATGACAAGGAGTATAAGTACCTGACGTTAAACCCCTTAACACGTCTTCGAAAACTGCTCCACTCATAGAAGACGTGGGTAAAAATGCCTCATTTTTCAGAAAAGTTATAACGGCATCATAACTAAGCATTGCCACATGTCCAATAGGTTAATTTAAAGCGGTCAATATAGCCGAGCCGCACACAAGGCAGATCCGATCTGAACTCAAGAGTTCAATTAGATCTGTGGGCTTATGATGATACCGGATTTCACCATTCCACGTGTCACGCACACAACACCCCACAATAGTAATATTAAAGGACCCAAGATTCTAACCTTAAGGGCCAAGAGCCCCAGTATAGGCCTAAAGGCCGATCTCTGCCCCCAAGAGGAAAGCCTACCAGGTCGTTCCTTAGTCCACCGCAAGACGGTCAGGATGAAGTAAATGTCGACCTATGCAGTTCGGTTTCTTGCCGCAGGTCGGCTAGAGCGTATAAGGATAATTGCATGTTCATAAAGATAATTATGGAATGAATCCTAAGCCATTAAGGCTCCGATCTTTATCATTCAATACGAATATTTGTATATCATAATTATCCCCTAAAATCGCGGGATAATCCCGAATTATCTCAAATATTGAATAACACGAAAATAGAGTCCACATTGGACACGGCCCACGCTGGCCTAGGGCACCATCTCCCCCTATATAAACGAACTCAAAGAACTACGGCAGACTTGATTCCAACATACGCATTGAATACGTAGTCACCCTGGTGAAATTCCCAGGCCCAGTCTAAATCACCCCCAAAAAATTCCTCCTCACCTTCATAGTTTTCCTTGATTATTCATCTTCACCAGTTATCACTAGATTAAAGAGCCCAAATTTTTTACCCGACGAATTTTGCTTCATCAGACAACATTAAATAAAGGAGTATATGAGTAATAGTGGTGTTTTGGGAGATTTACATCCTCCTGATATTTCTCATTGTAGTGTTGTAAACTTGGAAAAATTTCTGCCTAGCCTTTTAATCAAAGTATATCTGAATCTCGGCACCTTTTGATTTAACATTCTGATGTTTGGGGTCCTGCTCTTGTCCCGACAAAAGGAGGATCCATATATTATGTTTCCTTTATTGATGATTATACTCGTTACTGTTGGGTGTATCTGAAGAAACGCTACCGTTGTTAAATGCTTTCATTCTGATTTAGGTGGGGAATATACCGAGGGAGACCTTTCTGACATCTTTGTATCTGATGGAACAGTGCATCACTCTTCATGCACTGATACCCCACAACAGAATAGTGTTGCTGAGAGGAAACATAGACACATTGTTGAGACTACCCGTTCTATGCTTTTATCAGCTAGTGTTACAAATGCCTTTTAGGGAGAAGTTGTCCTAGTGTCTGCTTATCTTATTAATAGGATCCCGATTGCTCATAATTCAGGCACATCTCTAATTATTTATGTCAAAAGTGAGACGAAAAAACTTCACTCGTCTTATTTCACATATTGGCATGGAACAATATATTTAGTTGAACAAACTTTTATTTCTAGGCATTGCAGAAAATAAATGCCTTGTGGAGGGAAGCTGTGTAGTTATCGGGGTAAAGGCAAGGACTTGTGTTTAGGAATAATGGTTGATATGATCGCCGGAAGTGCGTTCACAAAGAATGCACGCAATGCCGCGCAGAGACACCATTTGACAGCTTTGGTGCTGCAAACTATGAAACCCAAATCTACATACATAATAAAAAAATTATTAAAAATATTTAAAAGAAATACATAATCGTTGGAAATATGTTACCTGGATTTGCGTATAGTTACGGTAGGAGCTTTTTCGGGTTCCAACGGCCATGCAATGTAATACTAAACTATATGACGATACAGGGTTCCACTCCCTCCACGTGTCGTCTATTGGTTGGTCATCACACTGAGATAACGTCGGTATATCCATGTCGATGCCCAGGCTGGAGGCAAGAGCCATCTCATCAACGCCAGGCTACGACGATCGACTATCGACTACCGAGCAGTGTGAGGCGACAAGTCCATAAGGATAGAGTCCACACCAGCTAGCAACGTAGGACAATGAGTCTGGGGTCGATCACCGTAAGTCGGCAGTATCGACACCGAGGGCGAAATCCGCGCCACCGTGTCCAGAGCCCACCCACGATATAGCTTGGGCAAGGGTCAAGGCCCATTTAAGGGTAAAGATGACAATAATACAAGCCGACTTAACCTTAGGGTTTAGGCAAGTATTGTCATTATAAATACCCCAATCCAGGAACTACGTAAGGCTTGATTCCTGGAACCTAACAGGATACGTAGGCAATTCAAGAGAGCATCTTGAACTCAGCCGCATACATAAAAATCCACCCCCTCATTCCTCTTTTTGGCATTAGGGTTCTTGTGTGTTCATCACTAGATTAAATTAGGGCTCAAATCATTAAGATGACATAATTTGTCATCGTCATTGGCGCTAGAAGGAGGGCCCTTCTATTGATCGAATAACTCAAGAACGCGATGCCTCCCAAGAAAACTGCATCTAAAACCGCATCCAAAGCAGTCGATCAAAGCTCCCAGATGAACGAGCCAACCGATCCTGATTTGCAAGGAGAAGAAGATCCAGTCTTGGATCTTGTTCAGCACGATCCTCAGCAAAAACAAGGGGAAAAAGATCAAGCTTTGAATCCTGTCCAGGAAACCCACCAACCAGAAAAGCAAGCCCTTGCTCCAGAATATCGGACGCTTGCGGATCAGTTGGCAGGGGCGGACTTGGAGGTAATGTCCAGGATAATCGCCGAGGCGATTCACGGCACGCAGAGCGAGCGCCGCCCAAAAGAAGCTATGGCGGAAGGCGGCGAAAGAAGTTGTGGACAAACCTAAACAGACTCTCGAGGAAGAAATAAGTGCATCATCTAGCTCGGTGGAAAGGAAGAGACGCGAGATCCACCAAAAACACCAGAGAGGGGATGATGACAGCGCCAGGGAGGAGTTGAATGCAATTTTGGGAAAGAGTCAGGTGTCGATGTGGCTCGAGTCTCCCTTCACGAAGGAGATCGAGAGCTTTCCTAAACCCAAGGGGTTTAAGATACCCAAAATAGAACCTTATGATGGCACCACCGACCCGGAGGACCATCTCCATAGGTATCTATCGCAAATGAGGTTGGATGGAGCACCTGACGCAATGCGTTGTCGGGCATTCGAGACACTACTTGTAGGTCGAGCAAGAGAATGGTTCACGAAGCTACGACCAGGGTCGATCTCCAGTTTTGCCATGCTCGCTCGAAAGTTCCGAGATGCGTTTATAGTCAACAAGAAGTTTCATCTGAGTGCCACGCACCTCATGAACGTGAGGCAGCAAAGAGATGAGGCGGTGATGGAATATTTGAAGAGGTTTAATCTCGAGGCCATGCGGAGTCAAGGACACGATGACCGACTTACGATCACATCGTTAAGTAGGGGCTGCGTAATACTAAGTTGTACATGAAGTTGAGCGAGGACGTACCCCATACCATGGGCGAATGTGTCAATGTGGTGCATAGATTTTGTCAAGGGAAGAGCGGTCGCGGCGGCACACCCAATCCGGATGGATGGAATCCAAGAAGGACACCCGAGGTCCGAACAGAATCGATCCAAGAGGCGATGTCGAAAGTAAGCCATCGGTCTGGGACCGAATCGACACGTCCACCTCAGACCGTGGGGGCAAGAAGAGACCCTCACGAGATAAGGACTTTATCCCACTCAATCGACCTCGATCTGAGGTGTTGTCGATTATGCTTTCAAAAAACTTGGCGAGAAAACCGCCACCGTTGAAAAAGCCTCGAGAAAAGAGGAATGCAAGCAAATACTGTGATTTTCACGAAGACATAGGTCATACAACGGAGGATTGTATCGACCTGAAAAGAGATATCGACATCTGCATTCAGGAAGGGAAGCTAGACGAAGTTGTTGACAGATCTCGGTATGATGGGCCCAGGGGGCGTGGAGAATTTAAGAGGAAAAACTCCGATCAAGAGAGGAACCGAGGTCGAGACGTTCGAGACGGCGGAAGGATCGGTCACCTCGAAGGAATCGATCCCCGGGTCGAGAAGGAAACAACAGAGAGAATCTTGGTCGAGATAGATATGAAGATAATCGACCAGTCAACTACGTCAACACAATCTTTGGTCCTGGTGAGAGTGATAAAGACCAGACCAGCGAAGAGCCAGCTTGTAGCTCGAAAGAGCGCAAACAGCTCAGATCCACGACAGAAGTCGGATATGGCCCTCGAGATGATATCCCCAAGTCGAGGAGTCATAGCGAAGGGTTAGTTATTGAGGCAGTTATCAGCCGAGCCCGTGTATCGAGAGTCTGTATCGATAACGGAAGTGCGGTGAACATCATATATCACTCGGCGTTTCAAGCAATGAAGTTGAAAGAGAATGATCTAGCCCCCATAGCATCTCCCCTGTTTGGATTCACAGGACAGGCAGTCCACCCCATGGGCTCGATAAAATTACTCACGACAGTTGGTGATGGCGAAAAAGGAAGGACACTTGAATTAAGTTATGTGGTGGTCAAGGCTCCTTCTGCTTATAATGTTATCTGGGGCGACTGCGCTCTTACGACTGCGTGCTATCATATCGACTTTTCATAATAGTATGAAGTTTCCCACTAGGAACGGTTCCCACGAAGTAAAAGGAGACGTTGAAGTTGCTCGGAGTTGTAACTCTGTTGTCATTAATGGGAATATGGCAGTTCAACAAGTCTTAGTCGAGGAACCGATTCCGAGGAAGAAGAGGAGAAGAGTTGGGTCTCCAAAGGACGCTATCAAAAACGTCCGACTCACGGGAAGGAGAGGGCGATCAATGCGCAGTCGTCGAATTTGGATCCCTGAAAAAGAAAAACAGCTACTGGTCGAACTTTTAGTCGAGTTCAGAGACATCTTTGCCTGGAAAGCCACCGATATGCCGGGACTATCTACCGACATCGCGGTTCATAAGCTCGAGATTGACCAGGCTAAAAAGCCAGTCAAACAGAAGAAGAGAAGCTTTGCGTCGGATCGACTTGAGGCCATCGAGTTGGAGGTCGGCAAGCTACTAGCAGCCAAGATAGTAAAAGAGGTACTATACCCAGAATGGCTAGCTAATCCGGTTTTGGTCAAGAAGCCTGACGGTAGTTGGCGCATGTGTGTGGACTTTACAGATTTGAACAAAGCGTGCCCAAAAGACTCGTATCCGCTGCCCAAAATCGACAGGTTAGTAGATTCAACCATTGATTTTGAAGTTTTTGGTTTCTTAGATGCATATAAAGGATACCACCAGATCTTAATGGATCCTCGAGATGCGGAAAAAACAGCATTTATTACAGAATTCGGCACCTTCTGCTATGTGACCATGCCATTCGGACTAAAGAATGCTGGGGCAACATACCAGAGGGCAGTCAACAAGATATTTGCAAAACAGATTGGTAGATGTATGGAAGTTTATGTAGACGACTTGCTCATCAAGAGTCGATCTATAAGACAATACCTGGTCGATGCTCGAGAGGTTTTTGAGGTGTTGAGAGAAACACAGATGAGGCTAAACCGAAGAAGTGTACTTTTGGAGTCAGTCGTAAATTCTTGGGTTACATGATTTGAAGGACGGGATTCGAGCTAACCTGGATAAAATTGATACAATCAAGAATATGCCCGCACCACGAAATATCAAAGAAGTACAAAGGCTCACGGGTCGAATGGCAGCTCTCAACAGATTTCTATCGAGATCCGCACAGCGTGCACTTCCATTTTTCAAGATACTCCGAAAGGCCAGTCCTTTTCATTGGGATGATGAGTCTCAGACAGCCTTTGAAGAGTTGAAGTCTTATCTATCCGAGTTACCTACCTTAACTTCACCTCGAGACGGGGAAAGATTGTTAGTTTATTTGGCAGTATGCGAGGAGGCAGTGAGTGCGGTCCTAGTTCGAGAAGGGGTACATGGCCAAGTGCCAATCTACTTTGTCAGCAAGGCTTTGCATGGCCCCGAGGTCCGATACTCGCCAGTCGAGAAGTTGGCGTTATGTCTTGTTCATGCCTCGAGAAAGTTAAGGCCCTATTTTCAAGCTCATCCCATTGTGGTAGTCACTGACCAACCACTAAAACAAATATTGGCAAAACCCGACACCTCAGGTCGATTGGCAAAATGGGTAATAGAAATGGCCCAGTATGATATCGAGTTCGTCCCTCGGACTGCGATAAAAGCACAGGCCTTAGCGGATTTTCTAGCTGAAGGGATCTCCGTCCAACTCGATCAAGAAAAGCAAAGGCCAGAGGAAAAATGGACTCTTCAAGTCGATGGAGCATCGAGCAAGGAAGGGGCAGGAGCAGGACTCCTTCTGGTAAGCCCGAAAGGCGAGGAATTTCCGTACGCCCTTCGATTCGACTTTAAGGCAACAAACAACGAGGCCGAGTACGAAGCTATGATTACTGGCCTGAAGCTTGCTCTGAAACTGGGGGTCGAGGATCTGTTGGTGTATAGCGACTCGCAATTGGTAGTCAATCATGTGAAAGGGGAGTATGAGGCTAAGGAAGAAACCATGAAGAATTACTTAACAGTTGTTCAAGGCCTCATACCAAAATTCAAAACGGTTCAATTCGAGCAGGTTCCCCGAAGTCAGAACAAGAGAGCCGATCGCGCTCTCAAGTTGGCCTCAAACTTCATGTCAAGTAAGAAAGTTCTAGTCGAGTTACTGACCGATAGGAGTTACATCGAGATAGAGGCCCAGCCGATTACTCAGCAGGCCACGTGGATGGACTCGATCGCTCTCTATCTCAAAGACGGAATACTACCAGCTGATAAGATACAATCTAGAAAAGTTCGACTACACCCACTCGATATGCGTTCTTCGACGACATCCTCTATCGGAAATCTTTTGTAAGTCCATGGTTAAGATGTGTATACGAAACCGAAGGTGAATATCTCTTGGAAGAAATTCATAGAGGGTATGTGGAAACCATCTGCGGGGCTAGAATGTTAGCTCGAAAATGCAAGTTAGCCGGTATTTTTGGCCGTCGATGCAACGAGACGCGAACAATCTTGTCCAAAAATGCAACACTTGTCAGATTCATGATAATATCTCCCACCAACAAGCGCAAGACATGAATGTCATCTCGTCAGCATGGCCATTTGATCGGTGGGGAGTCGATATCGTTGGACCCCTACCTCGAGCTCCGGGAAATCTTAAATATGTGGTCGTGGCTGTAGATTATTTCACAAAGTGGGTCGAAGCTAAGGCTATACCGGACATCAAAGCTGCAACCATCAAAAAATTCTTGTGGGTCGACATTTTGTGCAGATACGGAATTCCGAAGGCTCTGATCTCGGATAACGGTACCCAGTTCGAAGATCGAAAAGTTAGAGAACGGTGTAGTGAATATCATATCGACCAACGATTCACCTCGGTAGCTCATCCACAGGCAAACGGTCAAGTTGAGCAAACTAATCGACAGATCAAGCTAGGTTTAAAAAAGAGGCTAGAGGCAGAAGGTCGAGATTGGGCAGTTCAACTTCCGAGCATCCTATGGTCGTATAGGACAGCTCCTAATTCATCAACAGGGGAAACTCCTTTCTCTTTAGTGTATGGTTGTGAAGCGGTGATACCCGCCGAGATCGGAGTTCCCTCCCCTCGAGTTCTGGCATACAATGTTGAGACTAACGATCCCGAACTCCGACGAGAAAGGGACAAAGGTCGAGAGAACGAAGAGAGATAGCCTCAAATGTAATGGCAAGGTATAAGCGTAAGATCTCTCGATTATTACAACTCGAGGGTCGACATCGATACTTCAAGGTTGGAGATCTGGTTCAAAGGAAGAATGAAGCAAGTCGACAAGAGGCGGCCGGAAAGTTAACCCCGAATTGGGAAGGACCTTATCGATTCTCGAAAGTCCACCCCAAAGGGGTCTTATCAACTTGGTCGGGCGGATGGGACTCTCGTTCTCGACATTGGCATGCCAACAATGAGGAAGTATTATGTCCGAGATAAGCTTTTATGAACTTTTATTTACTTTTAATGTTAAATCTTGTAATAAGTCCATGTGACAATCTATGATATTCTAATAAAAGTATGCTTTCTCGAGATGTTTTCTATGTTTGTTAGGATTTATAGCCAAAACGATACAAGTCCAATGTGACGAAAAAAGTTAAAGGCAAAATAATCAACAACGAATAGAGAAATCCATGTCGGAAATCTAGACAAGCCAAAGCAAAGTTAGCCTAATGGGCGGCGAATGCAAAGGCATAAAGACAGTTCGCATGGTCGGGCCAAAGGTCCAAGCTAAAAGCCGAACGAGCCCAAGAGGCAAACAAGGCTTAAGCAAAGGACGGTTCGCATAGTCGGGCCACCCGTCAAGTCGAAAGCCAAACGAGCCCAGAGAGGCGAAAAAGCCTAGACAAAGGGCGGTTCGCATAGTCGAGCCACTATCCCATCGATGGTCAAAAGAGCTCGAGTAGCGAAAAAGACCAAAGATCGTGGGACGGTTTACACTAAAATGCTCACCAAAGGTCAACTAAGCCTAAGGGGCAAAGACTAAGGCAAGCACATCAATCTCAAGTGTAGTAAGAACCAAGGGTTCATAATACACTTGGGGCAACTACGATATCAATAATAAGAACGACGAATAAAGTGAGTAGCGAGTAGCAAACAGAGCTGAGGCTCGACAAGCGAAAGACTATAACGCATCGAGAAGACAAGCAAAATAATGAGAAAGCAAACACAACTTAAATTACAAAATCAAAGCAAGTTAAGTTCAAAGCATAGTTGTTACAAGATGTGGCCAGGTCGAAATACCAGCCAAAGTTGATTCTCAAAAGAATGTCATTACAAAGTTTCAAATTTAAAGTGTAGAAGATAAAGATCAGGGGTTAGCTTCAGGGGTCGGATCAGGATTCGCAGAGGTCGGTTGTGTAGAGGTCGGATCGGCGACAGTCGAAGCAGGAGCAGAAGTAGGAGGAGCATACTTTATAGCCAGGGACTCTCCCTGCTGAAACTCCTCGAAGTACTGATCATACAGCTTCTCCGAGTCGGGATTATAGAACATAGGCGTTTGGAGAGTCGACATGTCGAAGCTCGGAGTGACCTCCTTCATTTGATCCACGGCCAGCGTATATCCACCCATCATCGAAGCCCGCATAATCACTTCTAGATCATCTTCAAGGTTGGATGACTTGCGATACTCCATGATGGCCTCAGTCTTAGCATCCTCGACCTGCGCATGCGCTCGATATAGTTCAGCCTGTAGCGCGTCTCGATCTTGGCGAGCCTTCCTAGCTTCTTCATCTGCAGCTTTCTGACACTGCTGCAGCTTCTCATAGTCTTGAGCCAGCTTGAGCAGCTCTCGACCCTGATCTTGCCTTTCATCTCGCAGTCGGTCTAGCTCCTTCTCGGTAGTGGCCAACTTTGCTTCAGCAGCCACCAACCTACCTTGCAGCTTCTCGAGCTCAGCGACCGACTGTTGCTTCAACTCGTTATATTGTTGCTCCACAGCAGAGAGTGCGGCGCTTTTTGCAATGTTGTCTTGGAGTAACATGCCATTCTCCTTCTTAATTTCGTTCGCCGACTCTCCTGTTTTGGCCAGCCGACGAGCAGCCTCTCGACCAACAAGAGTATGCTACAAAGTGGAAAAACGAGTTAATAAATAAACAGGGTATGGGCCTCGAGGAAAGCAAGTATAAAAAGAGGTATCGACTTACGAGGCGATTCAGTTTCCGCAGAACATAAGACAAGTCTCTGTCATCCACACCGGTGTAGTCATCAAAAACCCAGTCCGCACCGATTCCTGGCTCGGCAGAGGTCTCAACAACCTTTTTCTTCTTCGCTTCTCGAAGCTGCTCCTTTACCACCTCAGCAACAGAAGGTCTTTTCTTTGTTTGCACCACCGGCTCTTCAACATTTGCCTCAACATTCGAGGTTAGATCGATAGGTTCCTCTTCGTCTTCATCTCGAAGAGAGCCATATCGGACGGTTAGCTCGCCGGTGGTCGAGGGCACCTCGGTCGTTCCAGCTCCGGCAGACGATTCGATCGCAGCAAGGTTGGTTCTAGGTGGAGGGACGCCCGCCTCTCGAGAAGAGGAAGGCAAGCTGATCTCAGCCACTGGCAAGTCGGCAGAGGCCTGACCCCCGAGAGGTGGAGCAGCCACGACCGTCGACTCATGAATGCGCTGGGGGTTGGTGACCCTGGAGAATTTGCCCACTGCGATACAGAAAAAAGACAAGTTAGTTTGAACCAACAAACAACAAGTTATCGACTTAAAGAACTGCTACTTTGTAAAAACAAGCAAATAAGTAAACATCCTACGATTCTCGTGATCAGGAACGTTCAGGCCTACATACGGCATAGGCCCAGCTTTCTCTAAGCGAGCCAGGTGATACAGGAGACTCAAGTCTCGAGTACACACCTCGAAATTGTGTCCACTCAAGAGTCGAGCCTCGTGAAGAGCTGGTGCCTTTCCAAGCTTGTCTTGTTTCCCCTCTCTCGACCTCCACTGACCGATATAGAGGTTGTCCAAACCATGACGGAGAAAAAAGAATCGAGGCTTCCACTCCCCGTGAGAAGAAGGCCCTCTCGTAATGAACTCGTGTCGATTTGCTCTCCTTTGGAAGGAATACCATAGCTTTTCGGGCGTGGTAGTGATCTTGTAGTAATATCGAACACGGGCAATCGAAAAAGCAGACCTGAGCCACCCGACATGCTATGATAAAACCCATCAGGGTTCTGACACCATTTGGGGCAAGTTGGGAGACGCTAATCTCGTAGTGGTGGAGGATGGCCAGAACGGCTGGGCAGAGTGGAAACCTCAATCCACTCGCCAGTTGGTTCTCATAAACCGCACAGAATCCTTCTGGGGGCTCGTCGGCAAATATATGGTTACCGGAAGGGAGTTGAGATTCAAATGGAGGGTTAGTGATGTTGTATTTCTGGCAAATTCCGACAACATCCTCTGAAGTAAGTGTACTTAGACATCCCTTAGCACTCTTTCCATCCATCCTTGTTACTAGTTTTTTGGGCTGGTTAGGGACAGGAAGTTGAAGGCTCGCCGGACTCTTGCCGGAGAAGATGATCGGCAGTAGCAGGTGCCTGAGAGAGGCTATGAATGGGCGTTTCACTACCCCTATCTGATTCGATCGCCTACTACTACTTGACATAGATAAATCAAACAAAAGATGAACAACACTAAGATAAAAGATGAGGATCTTACTTGGTGTTTTGGAGTTTGAAGAATGAGATGAAGAAAGTAGCAAAGAGGTTTTGCAGCTGACCTTTGTCCACTCTTTTTTATATATGAAAGCAAAAGTTTGCAAATGATTTGAAGAGACGTGAGTTATGGGGTTATAACCACTTGAAAATCGCGGTTATCAAGGCAATGCCGCGTCTTTTGCGGGATTCAAGCGCTTCGTGGGCTAGAAACCGCTCCACGTGGATGCTAGGCGCTTAGGGTTATGAAAAGCGGGGCTTTCTCCGCCCCAAAGAACAAACCCAAATCGAAGACGATTCATGTGACAGACTCGACCTCGGACAACGGGAGTCGCCTCTCTCAAGTCTGGGGGGCTTATGACGATACAGGGTTCCACTCCCTCCACGTGTCGTCTATTGGTTGGTCATCACACTGAGATAACGTCGGTATATCCATGTCGATGCCCAGGCTGGAGGCAAGAGCCATCTCATCAACGCCAGGCTACGACGATCGACTATCGACTACCGAGCAGTGTGAGGCGACAAGTCCATAAGGATAGAGTCCACACCAGCTAGCAGCGTAGGACAATGAGTCTGGGGTCGATCACCGTAAGTCGGCGATGATCGACACCGAGGGACGTAATCCGCGCCACCGGTATCGAGCCCACCTACGATAAGCTTGGGCGGGTCAAGGCCCATTTAAGGTAAAGATGACAATAATACAAGCCGACTTAACCTTAGGGTTTAGGCAAGTATTGTCATTATAAATACCCCAATCCAGGAACTACGTAAGGCTTGATTCCTGGAACCTAACAGGATACGTAGGCAATTCAAGAGAGCATCTTGAACTCAGCCGCATACATAAAAATCCACCCCCTCATTCCTCTTTTTGGCATTAGGGTTCTTGTGTGTTCATCACTAGATTAAATTAGGGCTCAAATCATTAAGATGACATAATTTGTCATCGTCACTATACTGTTTAATTTATTTTTAATTTTAAAATTTTTAGTTTGAGCAAAACACGTGCAAAGCACGTGCATCTTGCTAATTATGAGAAATACGGATATGTTATAGTGCGATTAATTTTAAAATTTGATGTTTGAGCAAAGCAGGTGCATTTTCTCTAGTTACAATATACTTTTAAGCTAGAGCAAAACACGAGCAAAGAATGTTCATTTTGCTAGTTACAAGAAATTCAGATATGTTATAAAGCGATTAATTTTGAAATTTTAAATTTGAGAAAAGCACGTGCATTTTGATAGTTACAATAGATATATAAGGATATATTGTAATGCGATTGAGAAAAGCACGTGCATTTTGATAGTTACAATAGATATATAAGGATATATTGTAATGCGATTGCAGGTCGACCAGATAGGTTCGTGATCTCTTATAAATAATTAATTATTATACCGGGTTACAGGTTGTCGGAAATAGTCAAGTTATTGGTATGGGGTATCACACTCATGCTTATTCCATTTCGTAAACCCAAAATCCATGGAGATATCCAAACTTGTTTGGCCAAGCTCATGTCAACTAGTAAATTAAATTAAAATTTCTCAAAAAAAAATTTAAATTGGGTCCCGTATAAAATTTAATCGTTGACGATATGTTACCAGGATTCGCATATTGTTGGCGCTTTTTTAGGTTCCCTTGGCCATCCGCCAAAGGCCATGCAATGTCTGTTGATTCGGTTCTACTATACAACCAGGATCAAAGCGGCAAGAACTGGGTACAGTGTGTAACCGTTTATTACAGAAGTTGTTAATTGTAGTGTACACAATAGGATAACTAGTTTGTGTCTTCATATTTTCCATGTGAAGATGCAACCGCAGAAAGAACAAGTACAAAGAGCAGCATCTTGCCTGCTTAAATGTATATAACTTCGCCAATGCCGACCACCAGCCAAAAATGTCTGCATTTCCCTCCCCCCTCCATTTCGTTTGTATAATATATATAATATCATATCAGTAATGATACATCAACTACCTATTTTTAAACGACCTTACAATAAATTGAGAACCAACCTTATGATGCAGGGTTTGCAAGCACCTCTATAGGACTTAGTTTGATTCATTTGGTGAATGAATACCACTTTTAGCATTGTTTGTTATATAAGTGTGGCAACAGAAAATGTAATTAAATTCAAAAATAATGTACTCATTCCGTCTAGCAATACAGGGCTATTTGATTTTTTTCACACAGTTTAAGAAACCTCGTAAGTTGCATTTTAATATTTCAAGATAAAATATTGTATTATTTTCTGGAGGTTGCTTATAACATTTAGTGTTAAAATGAAAACACATTTAATATTAAACAGGATGTGAGAATGTCTACTAATATAGGAAAAGTCTAAAAAAACTAAAATACACTATATTGCGGAACAGAAGATGTTTTTTCTTCGTTCTTTTTGCATCTTCATGAATTATGCAAGCATTGAAGAATTTCTCAGTTAAAAGGACTATAAGTCATTGCGGAATCAAATTTGAATTCTCCAACCGAACCCAAAAAAAAAAAAAAAAAAAAAAAAAAGTTGCAGCGGCATGTGAAGGGCGCGTCAAGCAGGCGGGCGGCGGCGTACGTGCAGCGGCAGGCATCGTGCGTATGGCGTGCGGGATTAGGAAAACACATTTCTTTTTATACTTCGTTTATCACATAAATGAGCTCATGCTTAATTCTGGAAAAACTATTTTCCCTCTTTTAATATAATAGAGTTTCTAGTGTGGTTTAAGAGTAAAGGGGACCATGAACTTATATCCAAAAGTTTCAATGTTTCAAATGACCGACCAAACTCTTTAGTGAAATATGTACCTCATTAATATTGGTGTCATGTCACCATAAAACCAAGACTGCAGTCTTCCAAGATATTGTACATCTTTAATCTACTATACTTATAGTTATCGAGCGTCAACAGATATAACTATTATCAATGGATATCCCATGCCACAGACGATCCATATATGAACCAAGACATTATCCGTACGGCAGTGGCGGATCCAGGAATTTTTTTCAGTGGAGTCACCGGACGGTATAACTACATTTTTATCCAAAAATTTGTTCCAGTGGGATCACCGGAGCCTAAAACTACATTTTTTACCAACAAAACGATATTTTTTTACAACAAAAATATATTGTTTTAATACTAAAAAAATCCCCGATCTTAATGGGCCACGTGACCCTCCCTTGGTACACTTACCTCCGCCCCTGCCGTACGGCCTCTGTATAACATCTTCTCATTGACTACCAGTAACACAAATTTTACGAAGTTGTAGTCATACATCATATTGTTTTCTTTAAAGATTAAACTTGATTAAAAAGAAGTTTAACTCGACCAATATAAAGTCTGACCCATTAGGACTTAGGTAAGTTAATTTATTAAACTTCTACCCTGAAAAATATAAGAAGACAAATTAAAATAATTAATAAAAATAAAAATCTGTGAAGAGTCATTATAAACTTTGTTGTATTATTTATTGTGTTGTGTTAAGTAAGATTCCAGTACAACTTTTCTAAGGAAAATGTAAAACAATGGATACATTTATATACACAATGTAAATTTATTGCTTGCCTTTATATCCAATTTTTTTTACATTGAGTTGGCTTATTCTTGGTGCTTGTTTGGAGTTGATTAATACATAGCAATAAATAAAATAAGTATAACCAATTCTAACGTGAAAATGGATAGATCTATAATGAAGCATTATTTTACAATCATAAAACTTGTGTTATGCTGATACTTTTCGACATGAATATGTTGATCATTAAGTGCATCGTATGATAAACAACATAATCTATTTAGGTGGTTCATTTGGTATATCATATGATAAACAATATAACATTTAAAATGTGTATTATTTATTTTATTACATTATACCAGCATGCTTAAGGTACCTTTTCACACACAATTGTTAATTATTAAATTTTAAGTTCGAACTGTTTTTCCAAAATTGTTTATTACTATATTTTCATGTTCAAAGTGTTAATTTAATTATGTGGTGTATTGCTAAATTTCACATAGATACAATTGCCACATAAGTCATAATGTCGAAATTTGTTTGGGAATCCAACCAGTAAAATACTTACCACATTGATTGTGAGGGAAGCACATTACCACCTTATAAATGTGAGACATAAATGTTTTATCAACTCGGGTTAGCCTTTTTAGACCAAGCGATGATGACGGTTTAAGCAGTTGACCGGATCATTTATGACTTATTTAGCGCTATCGGGACCGGGTTTGGGGGTGTTATAGAATGGTATCAGAGCCGACTATCAGACGGACCTAAATGCCAAACAGTGAGGGTGGGGCCACATATAGATCCTCTGGAAGGGACGAAACAGAGACAAGTCCGGTGGGACAAGTCTTGGCCATCTTGGCGAGGACTCAGTCTCTTATAAAGGGGTAAGAATGTGATATCCCACATTGTTTGTGGGGGTAGCACAATACCACATTGTAACTGTGAGACATAAATGTCTTGACAACTTGGGTTAGCCATTTTAGACCAAGCGAGGACGACGGTTTAAGTAGTTGACCGGATTATTTATGACTCATTTAGCGCTACCAAGTCTGGGGTCTGGAGGCGTTATAACTTATACATGTACATTTATAATGGTCATGACCACATCGCATGTATATTTCACCCGTGAACGACAACCAAGTAATTGATGAAATAAATCAATTTCAAAAAGCAATATGGGTATCTGCCCAAGAGACACTGTGGAGAATATTTGAGTTTCCACTGAATGACATGCAACCATAAATTATTTATCTCCACCTTCATCTTCTTGGGAAAAATAGTGTTTCATATTGGAAGAATAAAAATCTTGAAGATCTCATTCGAAATGAATTTGCCTTTAAACTTATGCTCACAGAATTTTTCACTTTTAATCGCTCGAATGAAAATGCCAAAACTTGTTTGTATAATTCCGGAATTTTTGTATGGAATAGCGCACAAAAAAATAGATTTTGCTCCAAAATCTATCAACCCGCAATATGAGACAATACATCTGAAGATTGACTTGTTTGTCAATTATAATACAACTATAAAGGAAGATAATGTGCAATCACACAAACAAACAATTATAATACAACTATAAAGGAAAATAATGTTCAACCACACAAACTTGAAGGATATTCCAACAGAATATAAGACTTTTTTTTTTAAAAAAAACTCACGCACACACATTTTTGTCTCCACTAAGACTCGGGGTTAACAACCTCAGTGATTACCACTGGGCTAATGTTTTATTGGCAACAGAATATAAGACTTTGATTGTTTAAGTTCCTTTTTTTCTACAACATCAATGCTATATTCTCATAAGAATGTCATAATATTGAATTTCGCCGATACACTTGCATTTATAGTATGGATTAATCTTCTACGATACACATACATATAGTTTTCAATAATAATTCTTGGTTTAATTTTTATCATTAGGATATGTTGGTTTTTTTATAATCTTACTATAAACTTTTATTATCATAATATTGTTAATCTTTCTTTCATCTTACTAGATGCCTTGAGATTTTTGGTTGACTTGAAGTCAAATACCACAGTTAACAAAACCAAAGGATCAATGGAAAGAGTAGAGATGGAACACATCAAATTGATGAATACTCGGTAAGATATTTTAACATGTTACCCACAAAAATATTTTACGTTCATGTATTTTATTAACGGTGCTTAAATTGTTTGTGTAGTTGTGACTCGGTAACAGAGTATAAAGTGTTAATTATCTACCTCCCCATCAGCTTAAGCTTTTTGGGGATAGATAATTAACATTTTATACTTCATACCTTGTTGAATTATCATCTCTCCCAAAAGCTTAAGCTGATGGAGAGTAAATGATTAACACTTTATACTTCAACACGCCCCCTAAAGTGTGGGCTTATTTAGAGAGCCCAACACTTGAATTTTTTTGTTTGTTTGGAAAAATTGTGTTTGGACCAGGGTTTGACCTCGGGACCTCTTGCTCTGATACCATGTTGAATTATCATCTCTCCCAAAAGCTTAAAGCTGATGGGGAGGTAGATAATTAACACACTTCAATAGAAAGACATGGCAAGAATGAGAGAAAAATGCTCGACTCACTTCTAGATGATAAACCTAACACAACGATTACAAATCTAAGGAGAGGTTTCAGTATGACACTTTATAGCATTATATTATGCAATTATAGTGTACATTCTATACGAGTAAATAATACATACATCAATAAAACATATCCGCCCCTCGAACAAGAAAGTTCTATCTAAATTTTGCATGTTATGTCTTGCAAGTGAATGGAAATCAAACACGTCATCCTCATCCACACTTCATCTTGCTCCGGAAGGTAAAGAGAATCGAATGCTACAAAATTGGTAAATACAATTCGCAAAGTCAATTACATAAAATACTTACTACCACTTAACTACAATGCATCATAATTATGAAAACTAACACCATTTTCCTAAATATATAAATATTCAGGAAAAACAAAAACGTGGACAAAGAAAGTTCCACGCAGTGAGTATCACCAAAAAAATACACCAACCAACGGAGCTAAAACTAACTGATATTGCACTCAATCGACATTTTCTTTCTAAGGTAAATAACAAATAATTTAATTGTACATACAATCATTTCAAACGTAAATCTCTCATTATTTTATTAGGTGTATACTACCAGTTTTCAGCAAAAGTCATAAAGCTCAACAATATTCCTAAAATTTGGTACGACTCATGCATGCATTGCACAAAATCAGTGTGCGAAGGACCTAATGGGTGGATTTGCTAAAAGTGTGGAAACATTGGTTCAAAACATGCAACAAGAATTTTCTTATGTGTATTAGGTATCAAGTAAATTTAACTGCTAAGTTTGAAGACCAAACTGTAGACATCACTTTGTTCAGAGAGACTGCAAATACGTATGTTGGCTGTGATGTATCGGAGTACATGAATGAAGACAAACTGCAAGGTAACATAGCCAAATTTCTCTATTAAATAAAATCTTTAGATATAATTTCTTTATGTTACTAATTCATGATGAACATACATACACAGAAAAACGAAAATTCTGAATACTATGACAAACTGAATACGCCCGAAAGATCGAAAGAACACAAATTCACGTTTAAATTCAATAGGAACCTGGAATATACTTATGGTATCAATGGTATACCAAAGATGATAGCAGAGGAGGTGCAAAAAGATACACACACATCACCGGTACAATCTAAGAAGAAAATGAAGAAGAGCCAAATTAATGCAAGAAGCAAAAAAAGTCAACTTATGACCATTAAAGACGAAGACACTAGCCCAATTTATATTGATGACGATGAGAGATAAAGGTTATAAAGTTGATAAAGTGAAATGATGAGAGATAATTTAATTTTTTTTATTTGTAGTTGAAGAATGATTGGTAAGAGAATTGTAAGATATGATGGGTGAAGTGATATAAAAAAACTCCTAAAAAAACTCTAACGAAAACAAACGGAGGCTAAGTGACTTATGAAAATTATACAAGTTAGATTTGATTTACTCTTTTAAGAAAATAAATTAATTAATTAAATTTAATGTTTATGCTTTGTTATATGTTTACGTTTGCTAATATGTTGGTGTACAATATCATATATTAAATACAACGCACGTGTGTTTTACTAGTATACTAAAAAGGTGCAGTTTTCTTGAAAACCGAAGGAGAAGAATTTCCATATGCATTGCGTTTTGACTTTAAGGCAACCAACAATGAGGCTTCTAATATGAAGCGCTGTGCATAACGGGCTCAAATCGGCCGCCAAATTGGGAGTCGAGGAGATTACATATATTTAGTGAAAAAGAAACAAGTATTTTTAATTTATACATATTCACAATATGTTCACTATATTAATCGAGTTGATGAATTATGGTCAACAAACAATACGAGCGGCTCGATGCGTGAGGTCAAGGTTTCACAATTACTCGGTCTCATGTGAATCGTTTACCGATAACTATTCAATACCCTTATGAAAAACGATCACATCGGAACGTTTCGGGGCCACATCCATTTTGAATTTGATAAATGCTTTTCTTGTGAAGTATGTGTTCGTGTATGTCCTATCGATTCACAGCTGGTGGTCAACCATGTTACGGGAGAGTACGAGGCAAAGGAAGACACTATGAAGAGATATCTTTCCATGGCCCGAACATTGATTTCACACTTTGAAGATGTCAAGCTAGGTCAAATTCCTAGGTCTAAAAACGCTCGTGCAGATGCATTATCTAAATTAGCATCAATTTTTTTCTCAGATAAGAAGGTTCTGATCGAACAAGTCGCAGAGCGAAGCTATGAACTAAAAGAGGCTCAACAAGTCGACCAGCGAGCTACCTGGATGGATCCCATAGTAGCCTTCCTAAAAAACAATGTGGTTCCAGAAGACAGAGTCTCGGCCCGGAAGATAAGACTTCAAGCAAGCAGGTATTCATTGTTTAATGATATCTTGTACCGCAAGTCCTTTATAACTCCATGGCTGCGTTGTGCCACCAAGAAGAGGAATTACCTCCTCCGAGAAATCCATCACGGGAATCTGTGGAAGTCACATAGAGCTAGGGCTCTACAGCTCGTAAGTCTGAGCTCTTCGGATACTATTGGCCGACCACAGGTGCGGGCCTTTCGAGAATTGGTGATGACACATGAATATGCCAGGTGCATGACAACCTCAAACACCAACCCTCACAAATGTATGATCCCTTTAGTATCCCACTTGGCCGCTGACCAAGTGGGGAGTGGATCAGTCGGCCCAAAGAGCCAAGGCACCGGGAACTTGAAGTTTTTGATAGTAGCCATAGATTACTTCACTAGGTGGGTTGAAGCGAGTGGCTTTACCGGCAGCGATAACAGGTGGGAGATTCGAAAATTCTTATGGAAGAATGTGGTCTGTCGGTATGGAATCCCTAAGCATTTGATCTCAGACAACGATACTCAGTTTGAGGATAGAATTGTCCGAGAATGGTGCTCAGAACTTGGAATTACTCAGCACTTTACCTCTGTAGGGTATCCACAAGCCAATGGGCGAAGTTGAGCAGGCCAACGGGCAAATCAAGACCGTAAAAAGAGGTTAGAAGAAGAGAGGCGAGCCTTTGGGTGGAACAATTGCCCAATGTCCTCTGGGCATACAGAACAACGCCTAACTCGGCTATGGGCGAAACCCCTTTCCTGCTATCATATGGATGTGAGGTTGTTATCCCGGCAGAAATAGGATTACCTTCGCCCAGAGCAAAGCTGTATAGCCAGGTCGACCAAGAGACCGAACTCGGACACCTAAAAGATGAATTGGAAGAAACTCGTGATGTAGCCTTAATAAGAATGGCCAAATACAAGCAACAGATCGCACAATATTACGACGCTAAGGTGAGGGATTTGTACTTTAAGGTAGGAGATCTGGTCCTTCGCAAAAACGAGGTTACCAGACAGGACCCTCAGGGCAAGCTAAAGCCAAATTGGGAAGGTTCGTATAAGATCGTCAAGGTGCACGGTAAAAGGGCCTATCAGCTAGCAAACGCTCAGGGAAAGACCGTTCCACGAAGCTGGAATTCAGCTAACTTACGAAGATTCTACGCCTAAGACAGGTTCAAGGCCGTTTGCTATTTTATTTATTATCTATAGTATGAGAATGTAATAAGTTGCTTTTGCGACCGTTTATTTGTTCAATAAAGTTGGCATTTATTTATTCCATAGCGTTTATGTGCAAAACTTCTTTACATAAAGAATAAGCGCCAAAGCTTCGTGAGGATGAGCACCGTTTAAAATAAATCGCCAAAGCGAAAGGCTCGCAGACCGAGCACCACATAAAATAAAGCGCCAAAGGCGAGCGGAGATCGAAGTGAGCATCACATAAAATAAATCGCCAAAGGCGGAAGCGAGGCTCGAAGACAGGCGCAATAAAATAAAGCGCCAAAAGCGAGAGAGCAGTGCTCGTAGGCGAGCATCACATAAAATAAATCGCCAAAAGCGAAGCGAGCTCAGTAGGAACGCAATAAAAATACACTTGCAAAGGAAGAAGCGATTAAACAAAATAACTCCCAAGCATGCTACGTCAAAAATAGACGAGCATTCTTGCGGAAAAAAGACAAAGATAAGGCAAGGCAAAGGTAAAGTAAAAGTCAAAAGGAACAGCCATGAGTGCTCCTACTTAATAAATAAAAATTTTGTACTTCAACTACGATAATATGCAAGCCATATATGCACCTAAAAGGATGTAGAGAAGATGTACCTTTGAAAATTTAAACATTGCTAGGAGATCTCACATCTTTTCCTCTTTGCCTCTGTCATGAATTTCTTACTAAATCCTATACATAAAGCTGTCAACGGACAAAATGTAGTACTTGCATGGAGTCAAACTGTCCATTTTAGTGTAATCAACCAAGTTTCTCACTATTTTCAATATCCTCTTCATCTAGAAAGAGGCATCATGCAACATCCCAAGGGTTTTAAAATAAAAACTTTATTCCATAATTTTAAAATAACCACTCACAATGTTTCAGCTAAAACCACTCTGTCGTTGACAATCTCATCGATTGCATGTCTTCCTATAGCTCGCTCTTCATAAGAACTAAGGATCTGTAAAAAAAACAAACACGGTTAGTAGATCCATAATCCAATATCCAAGTTGACATATGATTGGTAACCGGCCGACTCTTCCTCATTCTGGCTTTAATAGCCAACTTGGTGGCCTCATGCCCTTTATTGATCAGATGGGCACCGAACATGAATATAAGAGACTTTGTAATTTCATTAGCGGTCTTCATGCTTTCATTCTTTCATGCTTCGTCTTTATGACCTCCGACATTGAAGCTAGTAAGATATCACACGCCTTGTTTTCCACATCTACCCAACGCTTATGTTCATCGCGAATAGCTCACAAAGCATAGTTCGTAAGGACAACTAGACATGCCTCAGACAAGACAAACATTTCATTTTAGAAAATGATTGCAATGTTCACATTACTTTCACTTGTTATTTGAGAAGAGATGATGTTATTGTTAGAAAGTTGTTACCGGTCGATTGATGCTGCTCTTCACATTTGGATCGATCACGTCCAATTATTTATTTGCCTGAAAATTTTTGATAGTGTGTCTCGTAGAAAGTTGTTACCGGTCGATTGATTGTTTGTGTGGTGTGTAGTTTCACATTTGCGATCGATCGTGAGTCACACTATCTAAAATTCTGATTTGCCTTGCATCTCAACTGATTATCTTAGCCAATGGTAACTTCTAACAGCCTAACTGTCTTTTCTAGCTTTTAGCCGTTGGGCTTTCTATATATATGTAACCAGATGCTCTTTGCATCTCTACGTGAATTTTATTAATGAAATAATTTTCATTTTAATTCTGTTAAAATTGTTACATGTTATTTTCTGTTTTTGAAAAATGATACATGTCATCAAATCTCTAAACTCTTCTTAATTGTTACATGGTATCAAATCTCTAAACTCTTCTTCTAATTTTATTCGCATTCTTCAAATACATCGGATTCCACTACTAGGAGCACCAAAAGTGTCCATTTCTCGTATTGATAACATGTCGGATACTATATTAATTAGCTGACACGTGTCGAAAACATGTCGGAGGCAT
Organism: Gentiana macrophylla; assembly: GCA_026214975.1. Classification (NCBI taxonomy): domain Eukaryota; kingdom Viridiplantae; phylum Streptophyta; class Magnoliopsida; order Gentianales; family Gentianaceae; genus Gentiana; species Gentiana macrophylla. Next base: position 71,031,520 of record CM047814.1, read on the forward strand.
GCCGAATATTATTTTTGATCAGCCAAAACATGTCGGAAGCACATAATATCAACAAAACAAAACAAAAGTCTGACAATACACGCGCCATCTAGATAAAAGGACCGGTGCTTCATAATTCCTCCCAGATTCATAGAGGAAAGAGGTTTCCCTCTTCTGGAAGCACCTGCTAGCAAAACCGTATGAAAATGAAAAGGCTTCGTTGACACTCGGTTTAAGTCCTTTTGTTCATGAAACAATGCAACATGGCATGGGGAACTCATCTTTCTTAGGATTTTGGAAAAGACAAGTTTCTTTCCAACATCTAATTTTTTTCACAAGAAAAACGTAATACAAAATTCTCATATTACACATTGATAACAAAAGTTGTGGGGCTCAGAGAGATCGATCTCCACACTGTCTGACTGTGTAGGAGAGTATTATACAGGCAATCAGTTTCCACATAAGTTCTGAACAATAATAATATGAAATCCATTTTCTTTTAACACTTCATAAAAGAAAGCATCCGGGCATACCTTTTGTAGCTGAGAATCTTCAAAGTGATCATGTCCCCAGACCTTGCATAAACAAAACGCTTCCTACAGTAACTCGGATTTTCTCCAAATCCCGTCTTTCCCCAAACCTTGTTTAACCTGCATATAAACAAAACGCTTCCTACAACTAGGCTTTTTTCAAAGCCTAATCCTACATGGACAGGATACTCTTCCATTGTCAGGTCTGCTCCAAATGACTCAGCAGACAAGATACTTGAACCGCTGCAACCAATCCTGTATAATAATACTCAACAAATGTATCCAAATAAAATCCCAGTAAAGTCGTTCAATGTTGAAATATAACATAAACGGGAGAGAAAAGATAATCCAAATCCAAGGTACATATAAAATTACAAGTGTTGACGCCTTTGAGTGATCGATGACACTCTATGGTCGCCAGCTATAATACAAAACAATCCCAAAATCAAACTACAACTATGAAATATAACTTCAGAAAGGAAAGGGGTGGATGGGGCGGGGCAGGGCGGTGATGGTGGGGTGGGGGTGGGGGATGGGGGAGAGGATCTATGGTGGATCAAATGACACTATCTAGAAGCTAACGACACTATGCGGGCAACATTTATGAAGTCAACCTAGTCAATTACAGATTACAAAGCCTCCACATCCTGATAAGTTAATGTAAAGCCTGCCTATTCGTCATCCTCCTCGTCACCCTCCTCAGCTATTCTAGTAAGCTCCTCCTGGACCATGAGTTTTATGCCAGATCTTCTTGGACTGAAATCCATGTCAAACTGTGTACCTGCAAAATATACCACCAAAAATCCATCATGCAAACCAGATCTTCAAAAGAACTACAGAGTTAGCTGACTCAAAAATGAAACAAGCTCGAGAGGATGCAGATGGAATAATTTGTTTAGGTAATTATCAAAGCCCAATAATTGGAGTTCAAAAAGAGATAAATCAGGGTTCGGGGAGAAAAGGCAAGTAAACCAAAAACTGCAACGGATTGCTGGATGAGTTAACATTTAAAAAGATAATCTCATATTCATCAAGAATGGAAGCATACCGAGTAGCTTTAATATGTCAGTAAAGGTGGCCTGCAGAAAGTAAGATAAATACATCAGTTAATATGTATGAAGAGAACATCCCCAATGTAAATATGACCCAACACAAGATATTTGCATATATTCCATGGAGATGTATGATAAATGGAAACAAGCAACTACTTTACCCAACTCAGATAAAAACCTCACATTTGCGAAATAGTTAAACTTTTCTCACCACATTGTTTTCTGGATACGATCAGTAATAAAATAAAAGCTCAAGTCTTATACTTGTCTTTAGAATTACAGTCTGATATTACGACGTAAAGGCAACCGAAAAGACAATAAACTCTTATGACTACTAACAATGTCTGGTCACTCAAATAAATAAATAACACATAACGTATAAGCTACCAATGCACATGAGAATAGCTAAAATGGCTCTAACAAGCCACAAATACCTTTTAAGAAAGAAAGGAATTCTCACCGTATTGAAGTCGACCTCTTTCAGAATCTGGCATAAAGCTTTTCTGACATCATCATCAGTAGGATTTGGACCCTCTTTACCTTGAAATTGAAAATAAAATATAATGACTCACGCGGTGTAATTTGTCGACGTAATCACCATTTGAAAGAAAAATAAATTTCTAATGTTTAGCATTTGTCCTTGATATTCATACCTTTACCCGTCTTGCTGGCAGACTGCTTTGGTAATGGATGTTGCTTCTTATCAGCATCAGTATTCTTCTTCTTCGCAGAGGTCTTGCGGCTGGAACCTTCAACATTGTTGCCCTTTGACCCATCAGATGCTGCAGGTTTTGATGAGGTGGATTTAGCCTTTGAAGTGGCTTTTTTGGTTATTTCAGCCTTTTTGCTTTTCTCCTTTACCTCAGGTTCCTTCTTAGCAGGCTTCTTCTTTGACACGTCTTTTCGCTTTTCTTCCACCATTTTGGCCTCACTTTCAGATTCTATTTCTTTCTTCTCTTTGGACTCATTTTCAGATTCTCTTCCTTTATCTTCTTTTGACTCACTCACGGATTCTTTTCCTTTGCTGGATTTAGCCTTTGAACTTGCTTTTTTTGTTACCTCAGTCTTTTTGCTTTTCCTTTTTTCCTCAGATTCCTTCTTAGCAGGCTTCTTCTTGGGCAAATTTCTTTGCTTTGCTCTCTCCTCTTTGTCCTCACTTTTAGATACTTTTACCTTCTCTTTGGCCTCGCTAGTAGAATCTTTTCCTTTCTGTTTTTTGGCCTCAAGTTTAGATTCTTTAGCTTTCTCCTCATTGGCCTCATGTTTAGATCCTTTTCCTTTCTCCTCTTTATGCTCATTACTTCCAAATTCTTTTCCTTTCTTCACTTCGGATTCGCTATCAGATTCGCTATCGGATTCGCTATCAGATTCGCTATCACTGTCCGAGTCTTCAGACGTCTCGTCAGCTGATCTTTCAGGAAGTTTATTGATATTCTTCGTCAGTTTGGGGAAGTATCCGGGTGACTCGAATTTTTTGAGGTACATAAGAGTATCATCTTTCTCTGGTTCCTTTTCTTCTTCAGATTCACATTGTGTTTCAGCAGCTTTGTTCTCCTCACCTTTTGAGGATTCATTCTCCTTCCTCTTTTTACTCTACAACCAGATTTATAGTCCATTAAGTCAAATGAAAATAATTACAAGCAGTACAGCTATACCTCCGGCAAAGTGATCTCACTGTTTTAAACAGTCATGCAAAATTCTTATCAGAGAGAATGTGAGTGATAATACAGTGTTTCGCCCAAAGCAAATTGACACAACAGGTATAGGCATATGATGTACAAAGGCAGAAAGCTCCTGAAGAAAACCAAAATGAGAAACTAGATGTGTACTTTAGGCAGCAAAAGTGAAACTAACACGCATATTTTCATATTAGATAATGTACTAGATAAGTATACTAATTCGATATGAATTATTTGACTAAAAAAGTTGGACTAAAGAGATCAAAGCCAACAATTCACCCCCGACAGCCCAAATTTGGCTACCTAATAGGGTTACCCTTCAACACAAATACTACTTTTCCAAAACCAGAGGAAAAAGAATCCATGGCCTCACAGAAAAAAATAAAAATAAAAATGAACATTAACGCAAGGAATCCAATGTAGACAAGCACACAATTAAGGTGCCAACAGACCTACGTGAAATAATCAAACAGATTAAAATGGGTCATCCTGAGGAAAATTGTACACTGTTTGATGCTCTTACAGCTAAAGTAACAGTCATTCTGGCATTCGATAAGGGGCGCTATGCTCTGAAGAGGACTTATGGTGCAACAATAATATTTGAGGGGTATGCCAAGTGAAGGGGTGTGATGTTTACAACCCACCCCTCCATTTGGTATGCCCCTCTCAATAACTGTAGCACGATAATTCTACTCCTGTGTTTATGAGGATTTAGGTGTTTTTCCACCTCTTTTGTAAAAAGAAGAAAAAGGAGACCAAAACAGAACCGGATGAAGCAAGTCAAGAATAAGGTAAAGGAAACTGGACAAAAGCAATTGTTGAACCCTCATTCTCGATGATATCACAATTGTATATTTCATTTATATATATACCACCAAGTATCCACTGCAATCCCAGGAAAACTTACCTTGGAAGACTGTTTTGAGGATGTACATGCCAAGATGCTACTGGTACCATCCCTCTTCCGTTTCGTCCCTTGACTTGACTGTCGAAAACCAAGATGACAAAAATACTAATATCAGTAAAACCTATGATACTTGACTAACCTATACACAGAAAGACGCATAAGACAAACCTGCTCCTTTTCAGAAAGCAACTCAGAAGTTGTGGCATGTGGAGCCTCCAAAAACTCCATCAACTTCACGATAGCATCTTCCTGGGAGAGGTCAAATCAATATTCAAAAGGTTACACCTCTCCAAAGCAGAACCAAAGGAAATGCAGTTGACCCATGCGATGTATATGATTATTTTAATGGAAAATAAATTTGTACCTAAAAAGCGTTTTGGGAAATGAGGAAATAACAAACTGATTAAGAAACGGTTTCAATACCAGTAGTAAGCAACTAACCTTCTTTAAATTGGTCTTCGAAATTGGTATATCAAGTACCTCGCACAATTCCACCAACTTCTCTTTTACACATTTGTCAAGTTTCTCTTTAACTCTATTCTTCTCTTTAGCCTGTAACAGTAATGAAGTTTAATTAAGTGCCAGAATTTAAGCACTTGAGTAGATTTCCAAACGCCTTGGTATTCCAACTGAACCAAGTAAAAAACTTCTCCAAAAGAAGAAAATACGCAAGTGATAACTTCCCACCTCATTTTGATGCCATACAAAGCCAGAAAAGCGCAAAACGTGACTTTTTAATTCGGCAGCCTGCAGTAGCAAGAGAATTATAAGCATAAACAGATAAGGAAGTGTAGTTGATCACCAGTGCATCACTAAAACTAAGGGTTTATGCTAAATCTTGTTCAGAAATAGTTCATACACAGTGACAGCAAAAGAAAGCCCAATTTAGTGTTACAATAGCTTTCATCCAAGAGATAAATAGTCACTCTTATAAGTTATAACCGTAAAACTAATTTATCCCTTTCGGCAAACAAAAGGTATTTCATGGTAAAACCACCCATTCAACCTTTTATCCCCACAAGACCAAAACCAGCATCAGATGTCCACAAGTAAAAAAAGTAATGACCTAAAAGCAGAAAAAACACCAAGAATAACAAACTGAAAAGTAGGACATTTTATTGGCAATAGGACAAGGAGACTGACAACTCTCTAACTAGGAATGATATTTTCCCATAATATTTAGAATGAAGATGGAAGGGGGGGCTTGTAAAAGGCCCTGGCAAAAAGAGAAGGCTGAACACAGCAAGAATATATATTAACATAAAAATCCAGCAAGTCCCCAAAAAACAATAACATAAATAAATGGTGTAAACTACAAACTAGGGCAGCAACAGAAGGAAAAAAATATTACCTTTCCTCTTTTGCTAAAAAGTACCGAGTGCAGCAGTTTGATAGTATCGTCGCTCTTTTTCCTTGCTAATTTGAATGCCACTAGAACAAATAAAAATAGTACAGTCAATTAACTAGGAATTTATTAATAGTATATGTAATAAATTATTGAGCCTTTTAGAGCAAAATATGCAAAGCATTTACTTTAGATTCTATGGGAGGCCATTTACAATCATAGCGGCAAGACTTTCCTTCTAAATCATATAGTAATTGCATACAATGAGATTATTGGGAAAAAAAAAGTATAACCGAATTCCATAGTGTAGAAATAATATCTATATTCCGTATGAGCTAGACTGGCTCCGGTATCATGAAGAGTTTAATAGAATAAGATGAACAGAATGAAAGAACTCCTTGTTTATTATTTCTGTACGAAAGAGTTTAAATAAAGTACAAGCAGTGAGGGGGTGGGTAAGGTAGGGTGGTAGTAGGGGTGGGGCAAATGGCAAGAATGGTTGTAGGGGTAGGAACAGGTGGGTAGTAGAGGGTGGGTAAAAAGGGGTAAGGGTAGTGGTGGTGGGAGGTGAGGATGGGATGTTGGGTAAAGATGGGGTATGAGAGGTTAGTATGATGGGTGGGTGCGTAAGGGTAGGGGTAGGGGTTGGGAGTTGGGGGAGGTGATGTTAGGTGTGGGGGTGGTGGGTAGGTAGTGAGGGGTAAGGTAAAAGGTGGGGCTTAGGGTGGGGTGGGGTGGAGTGAAAGATAGGGGGAGGGCAGTTGTGGAGGTGAGGGTGAGGGTGAGCATGGAGAGGTAAGGGTAGTGTGTGGTGATGGTGAGTGGGGCAGCAGATGGTGTCCGCTTTCATACATCCATTCCATCCATTTTCGGAAGTAACAAAAATGAATTATTTACATGATGTACTAAAAATTCATTACATCAATTTCATTATGACACGCGTGTAATGGAACGTAAAGTCATTTCAATACATTACATCATAACAAAAGAAATAAACGGGTTCTAAACGGCAAAAAAGCAGAAATACCAACCAATAAATCTCACATTAATGTTGTAGATCAAAATTTCCTTCATGAACCGCTATAGTAAAATGGGCCGGAAAAAACACCAGTGAAAACTATCATGTCAGCACACAAGATAAACTTCACGTATCCATAGCCTGCTACCAACTTCTTAACCAAAGCATATGTAAACAAGACTAACATCCTAATGAATTGGACAGCTTGTACAACAACTAATAGTTTGCCCATCTGACACTTAAGTGCAGTGGCAACATAAGCATGAAGCTCACACTAAATATTTGGCACCACATGATAAATAACTATAACACTTCATAGCTTGCTAGCATGGTTTCGAAAAGGACAAGACCATTGAGGTTTCAAGGTCCCAGCATGCACAAATCATGACGGTCCATGTTTTACTTAAGTGAAACACACCAGTAACAAAACATTCAGAACAGCAAAAAGAGAGAACCACTAGTAAGTCAACAGGAAACATATGAATGTCTCAGAAGGTGAATGAAACAGAACTACTAGACAGGGAAAGGTTAGGAAAATAGAAGTACAAATTTTGATGTGAAGTTTCATATTATTGATTAAATTTCTATTATTTAAAGCATTGGATAAACAGCCTAAAAATATTGTCCATTTCCACCAGATCTTTTTGAGCAGGAAAGAGAAAGGATTGGTTATCAAATTAAATGGAAACTGGAGCAAGATATATTCTACAAGAATGGAAAGGGAAGCAAAAGATTCGGCAACGCAAAGGGGAAATTGACTACTCAATGTATACTTGTTTAAATATTGAAATTACCCAGTAATATTTTCCATTTATCCTATTTGACAATCAAAAAAGGACCTTATGTTAAGAGACTTCTCAGTCTTTTTGAGCAATATGGTGTAATTGTTTTGGAAACTGGAGCAAGATATATTCTACAATAATGGAAAGGGAAGCAAAAGATTCGGCAACGCAAAGGGGAAATTGACTACTCAATGTATACTTGTTTAAATATTGAAATTACCCAGTAATATTTTCCATTTATCCTATTTGACAATCAAAAAAGGACCTTATGTTAAGAGACTTCTCAGTCTTTTTGAGCAATATGGTGTCATTGTTTTGTGATCGGAAAGCCGTAAACATTTGCTGCTGCCTTTGGATCTGAAAGGAAAGCAGATATTTTGGGAATAGAGGAAATCTCTAGAATATTCCTGATTTAGCATGATTCAATAGTAATTGTTCAAAGATTCCCAAGAATGCTTTTAATGATTTCCCATGATGCTAGGCAGATGGTGCTTAATTTTTTCACAAAATTAGAGGCACGTGCCTCACCAATCTTTGCACCTCATGGCTAGATCAAAGTATTTTACCCTTCAAATTGAATAGCCGCGTTAGTGTGTTGATGTTATCGGCTTCTGCATCTTTGAAACTGTTTTTTAAAGGTAGCAAAGAATGGGCCAAACACATCCAAGAACACTATCCTCAAACATGTGGCTCTACCAACATGGAAATAATCTATTCTAAGCAATGAAGAAAAAGGGTGACGAGTGTAGCAACTTCAAATCCAAAAACTATGTTCAGCATGCGCACAGTCAGTCAAGAAATCAATGCAAAGGATGAAATTATTTACCATTTGGTATATCCTTGAGAGCTGTTCCATGTCCCTGCATAAAAAAATAAAAAATAAAAAGGTAAAACTTATGGTAAATTATATAATCTGCTGAATGTACGACTCAAATAATGTACCAAACAACAAAGTGGGAAACAGGAAGATTAACCTTCTCAATGCGAAATTCTTTGAAAGAATCATTATCGATAGAAGCAACAAGTCTTTCGACAGATTTTCGTTCACGCACAGGACGATCAATGGTAACAGCAGGTGTTTTGGGCTCCTTTTCCTTTGAGATAACCTTCTTTTTGTTCTTATCCTCTTGATCAGCACCTTTTGCTTTCAAACTTCTCTTTCTTTTTGAATTCTTCTGTGACCCCTTCCCTTCCTTAGGATCTTCCTTTCCAACTTCTTCCAGACATTCCTCCGTTTTCTTAGTTATATCAGCTTCAGCATTATCTTCGTCCTCTTCACTCGTCTCAACTTTGTCTTCGCCATCTTTGGCACTTCCTTCAAATGATTCTGCCTTCTGTTCATTCACGCTGGCTTTTGCATCCACTTTTGATGCTTCAATCTCCATTTCATCTTGGTCTTCGTCAGCTACTTCATTCCCAGTCTTCTTCCTTACCTCCTTTTTCTTGGACATAGGCTTCTTTTTATTCTTAGCTGCTTGATCATCTTCACCTTTTTCTTTCGAGCCACTCTTTATTTTTGAATTCATCTTTGACCCCTTCTCTTTCTTAGAATCTCCCTTCTCCTTAACTTCTTGCAGAGATTTCTCCACTTTTTTCTTTTCATCAACTTTATCTTCACCATTATCACCATCCTCTTTATTTACTTCATCGTTATCATCATCGTCCTTGGCTCCTCCAACTGATTCTGCCTTCTGTTCAATCAAATTATCCTCTACATCTGCTTCTGATGTTTCAATCTTCGTTTCATCTTTGCGTTCAGCTTCCTCCTCCCCACTCTTCCCTACCTCTTTTTCCATTGGCAGAGCCTTCTTTTCATTCTTACCCTCTTCAGGATTACCACCCTTTGTTTTCGAACTAACCATTATTTCTGAATGCTTCTCTGACCCTTTTTCTTCCTTAGGATCCTCCTCCTCCTTAACTTTTTCCTCACTTTCCACCGCTTCCTTTGTTTCATCAACTTCATTTTCATCATTACCAATATCCTCTTTATTATCCTCAATCTTATCATCACCATCCTTAGTACCTCTTTTGACTGATTCTACCTTCTGTTCATCCAAGCTGGTCTCTACGTTTTCTTCTGATGCCTCAATCTTAATCTCGTCTTTGCCTTCAGATACTTCCTCCCCACTCTTCCCTACTTCTTTTTCCTCCCCACTCTTCCCTACTTCTTTTTCATCCAACCCTTCACCTTCTTTATTTTCATCTACTTCATTCACTTCCTCATCAATCTCCATTTTCTGAACCTCATTAATCTTTTCATCCTTTGTGTCCTCCTCCATACGGTCTCCAGATCCGTCAACATCCATTTCTTTATCCACTCCACTCTCCTCTACCCTTCGCTCCACATCTGTATCTACTGAGCCATCCGGAACTTCCTGAACTGGATCTCCTTCTCCCATCACTTTGAAGAATCAGAGCACAGAAGCAGCCTGAAATGCTCTGACACACATACAAAAAATAAAGAGTCCATTATTACATCATACAAGCCCCAAAATATAACTTTGACAGCAAAAAATATATGTCTGAAAGAAGAAGGGTTTTTTTTTCCTCTTGCAGAACCCAAAGGAGAAATCTAGAGAATTTTCTATAGGAACTGAAGGCAAAAACTGTAAATGAATTATTGGACTAGCGGAGATGCATAGCTACTGGCTACTACGTACACATTGAAGATTGATTTAACTGATCTACTGATAAACACACTTTAAGGCAGGAAAAAGTAATAAAAGCCCACAAATTCAATAATCAATTAAAAAAATAAAAACCTAGATTGCAAAGTAAATCAGAATGCACATACATAGAATACAAAACAATGAATCAACAAAAAAAAAAAAATTTGAAGTCCTTTAATTACCAGATACGTGGCTACTTCTCCGTACATACAAAACTACAATTAATACAGAGTGAATTGATAAACTAATTAATGACAACCACACTCTAAAGCAGAAAAAAATTACTCCTAAAACAACATAAATAAATTACTCATAAAACAACAAAAATAAATTCCTTAACCAATTAAAAAAAACCCTAGACTGCAAAAGAAATCTGGATGCACGAATAGAAAGCAAAACATCAATTACAGAACGCAAAAACGAAATCTTTAACTAGATACGTGGCAGCGTCGTACACAAAACCTACAACTAAATTAAGAACGAATTAATTAATCAACTGATAGATTACAACCACGCTCCAAGGCAGAGAGAAAAAAAAAAAAAAAAAAGGGTAACAACGATATAAATGAATTCTACAAGCAATTAAGAAAAACCCTAGCTTTCAAAAGAAATCTGAATTTCGGCCTCAAAATATAAATTCTGAATGCACGCAAAAGAGGTGCAGAACGACAAATTCCACAACCTTTTTATCATTCAAAACGAAATGAATTAACGGAAATGGAGAAGTTACCAGAATTTGAGAACTTGAACTGTAATTGAACTGTATACCCGGAGTGTGACTTCCGTATAGCTTTCACGCCGCCGAGCAATTGAAAATGAATTCTTCTATTGTAATAGGCTGGGGAATTTATACTGAGTAGGAGTAGGACTAACACTGGCGCTGATTCACTTATTTTCCTGTGTGCTTTTTTGAAATATATATTCGGCGAAAAATTCGAAGTGTGAAATAATTCAACGGCTGAGATCACCTAATACATGCCTTCTTACATGTAACGGTCGGTGGGTTTTCTCCAAGTGGTGCTAAGATAGACCCGAGTCCCGGTAGAGATGCATGCAAGTGCAGTCGATTACACGTGTCAATTAGTTTACAATTTTTGTTTTTTTTCTTGGGTAACACTCCCTATTTTTTTATTTTTTTTTTTGGATCAAACACTCCCTATTTTTTTGGATTTGGTAATTACACTCCGCTTTTTTTTTTTTTTTTTGGATCTTTATAAAATAGAGCATTTCTGAATCTCTATCTAGATCTTCTTTATAAAATATTTCATCAATCTCTTTTTGAAACTTTTGCATTTATTTAAATTCACATAAATTCACTTTTTCTTCACTAATTTTCAAAATTCATTATCTAAATCTTATTCATCGAATTCATCACAAAATTCACCGATTTCGGATTCATCATTCATTTTTCGATTTTACGTAAAAGTATAGATTGTATTCTTCCTAAAAATTCTTAAAAATATTCCAGATTGTCTGGATAATTCTTTATTTTACGTAAAGTTAGATATAAGGAAAATTTTACAGTATCTGGATAAATACGGTAGATTTAAAGGAAATTTTACAGAATCTGTAGTTTACAGTAAAATGTAGAGTATCTACTGCAGTTCTACTTTTCATAAATCTGAATGTTGAAATCTTTAAAATACAATTTTTAAGAGATTTACAGTATCTACTGCAAGTGCTCTTACACTCCTCTTGCTTATCAAAAATCCCTCAAATTGATTTATATAATTGTGTTTTTGTTTTCGTGAAAACAAAATTCATAAATTAGTTTAACTTTTTGAATTTGCCTCACACTAATATAAATCGATTAGAATACCAATAAGACATTTATCATATTTTTCTTCCTATTGCCCCTAATTTATTACAATTCATCTATTTACAAGTACTAACTTCATCAATTCGTTTAGTTTTTTTGAATTTGTCTCATAATATAAGTCTATTTAAAATTCCAAGGGAAAAATGATTACAATTTTCTTCTTTTACCCCCTAATTTATTATACATTCACCTACTTTACAACTATTACATTAATAAAAGTCAAAGGGTATTCTAGACTTTCACCGTCAAAATTAATGACATTTAACCACTTTCTTAATCCATATAAAAAGGTCTAAACAGACTTACATTTATGGACGGATGTAGTATTACATTAATGATAGTCAATAGGTATTCTAGACTTTTATCATTAAAATTAATGACATTTAACAACTTTCTAATCCGTGTGAAAATGTCTAAATAGATTTATATTTTGGGATCGATGTAGTATTTATTTTGTTTTACTAATTATTTCCTTCATCCCATAATATAAGTCGCTCCATTTCTTTTGTTTTCCCAGATTATAAATAATTCTATATTATCAATAAAACATTTATTATTCATTTTTTTTATTTTATCCATAATTTAGTGAAATGATATTTTAGTCATTTCTCCTTAAAATTTATAACATTCAATCATTTTATTAATCTACCTGAAAACACTTAAAATAACTTATACTTTTGAATGAATTGAGTAATAAATAAATGTTGTGTAACATGTTATTTAGATATTTGGTTTCGAGTTGTGCAAAGTAAATTTAGTTTATTTTAAGAAAAAAAAAAACATTACATAGGTAATTTCTTTATTTAACATGAATAAAATATCCTTTTTTTTCCACCTAAACAAAACAAATATATTAAACAAGTTGGACCATAAATATTTATGTCCAAACAACATTTAGTCATTCGAATGATTTATTTGTAATTTGTAGTTGTTCATTATATCACATATATAATTAATCATATGATTTAAACAAGTTGGACAATAAATATGTCCAAACAACCTTTAGTCATTCGAAGGATTTATTTATAATCTGTAGTTGTTCATTACGGCATATATAATTAATCATATGATATTAAAAGAGGACAATGTATTTAATCATTACAAAGATATTAAAAATGAGAAAAATATATATATAAAAGCTTAATCATATGATATTAAAAGAGGACAATGTATTTAATCATATGATATATATAGTAAGAAATCATCATATGACTACAAAAACAAAAATCATAAATAAAAACATTGATGCATGAGGTTAATAAATGTACTTTTATATAAATGTTTGGTGATAAAGATAATAAATTTTGTTTAATCTCCAATATATGATTTGTGATACATTAAACAATCATGAACATCGAATCAATGATAAAGGGCAAGGAGGCAAGGCTTCAAAGAAACTATTCTTTTTAGTAACAAAAAATTAATATATATATACATATATATATATATATATATATATATATATATATATATATATATATATATATATATATATATATACATGAATAAAATATCTTTTTTCCCACCTAAACGAAACAAATATATTAAACAAGTTGGAAAATAAATATTTATGTCCAAACAACCTTTAGTGATTTGAAGGATTTATTTATAATCTATAGTTGTTCATTATATCATATATATAATTAATCATATGATTTTAAACAAGTTGGACAATAAATATTTATGTCCTTCGAATGATTTATTTATAATCTATTGTGGTTCATTATAGCATATATAATTAATCATATGATTTTAAAAGAGGAAAATATATTTAATAATATGATATATATATATATATATATATATATATATATATATATATATATATATATATATATTTTATTGGATATAAATATTTATAATATTTATTTATAATCTATTGTGGTTCATTATAGCATATATAATTAATCATATGATTTTAAAAGAGGATAATATATTTATATATATGATATATATATATATATATATATATATATATATATATATATATATATAGTAAGAAATCATCATATTACTACAAAAACAAAACCATAAATAAAAACATTGAAGCATAAGGTTAATGAATGTACTTTTATATAAATGTTTGGTTATATAGACAAGAAATGTTGTTTTATCTCCAGTATATGGTTTGTGATACATTAAACAATCATGAACATAAAATCAAGGAGGCAAGGCTTCAAAGAAACTACACACAACATGAATAAAATATCATTTGTCCCACCTAAAAGAAACAAATATATTAAACAAGTTGGAGCATAAATATTTATGTCCAAACAACCTTTAGTCATTTGAATGATTTATTTATAATTGGTAGTTGTTCATTATATCATATATATATATATATATAATAATCATATGATTTTAACAAGTTGGACCATAAATATTTATGTCCAAACAACCATTAGTCATTCGAAGGATTTATTTATAATCTGTAGTTGTTCACTACAGCATATATAATTAATCATATGATTTTAAAAGAGGATATGTATTTAATCATGTGATATATATGTTAAGAAATCATCATATGACTACAAAAACAAAAATCATAAATAAAAACACTGAAGCATAAGGTTAATGAATGTATGACGACGCTGGAAATCTTCGGGTAATAAACCCGGGGCTGGTTTACCTAGTGACAATTCGTTCAATGTTCAACCCTAAAAAAGAAGTGAAACGGGGGTGGTTTATGGTGGTTTGGATTGGATTTGAGAAATTTTATCTCAAGCTGCCTACGTATCATGTAATTGTACATGAATCAAGTCTCTGTAGTTCCTTAGGGATGGTTTATATAGAGGGTTTGTGCCCTAGGCCTGCATGGGACGGGTCCTAATTGGACTATGATTTCGTGTTCCCTAAGGAATATATAATCAATGTTTAATCCCCTTCATTATAGGAGATAATCTTGATGATTTGAATATCGGATAAGAGCCTTTTATGGCTGAAGATTCTTTCCACGTTTATCTTATATAATACGCACATGTGCTATTTGCTTGGGGTAGCTCTGGCCGACCTACATCGAGCCCCCTAGGCCGTTGTGGCTCAAACTGAACCGGCGAGCTCCGTTGTGATCTAGCCAACCTGCGGTGATCTAAGGAGCTGGCCAGACCGATCTCTCACCTGGGGTTTAGATCTGCCATTAGCCTAAAGTGGGGTTCCTGGCCCTTAACGCTGCAGTTCTCTGTCTTTATTTACTGTTTGATCAATTAGGGGATGACACATGGCGAGGCTCAGTTCGACCCTCGTCATAAGCCCCTCAGATATGGCTGAACTACTCGTTGTGAGGTTGGGTCTGTTAGAGGTGCTGCTCAGTCATTGTCATCTATACTTTTCTTTGATTTGGACTAACTTTTCTCTGTTGTACTTTGATTTGGTAAAAGTTCTCATACTTGATGATTTGTTTGTGCAGAGGGTCCCTTGTAGGTCATGAGACCTTTGCGAGACATGCTGTGCCTTCTGCCATTAAGGCGAAGCTGAAGAAGAAGATCTTCGAATTGGAGAAAGAGGCTTCTGAACGTGGTCATAAGCTCAAGGACATGACCAAGTCTAAGGACCAAGAAATTAGAGCTCTCAAGGTTCAGCTTTAGGCTTAGTTGACCGAACTGGCGGCTTTGGGAGCCAAGTATTTGGAGGAAAAAACTGAGCTGGAGCAAGCTGTCGCAGAACTCCGAGTTGATAAGTCCGCACTGGAGGCTGCTGTTCTGGGCCAAATTGGTCAGGTGATTCGGGATTACAAGGCTTCTTCGGCTGCTACTTCTGCTTCAACTGCTCTCTTGAGCTTTATTAGGCCAATACTTTCTATGGAGAATCTTACTTCTACCACAGAGTCTGGGCAGAACTCAGTTCCTACACTTCTTAGGTTTTTGATCTTGTACTTTTGCTTTGAAAAGCTTCAAAATTGTAACATGTACTATATTTGTATAACATACACAAATTTTTGCAAGTTTTCTTTCCTTAACTTTAGTTTCCACACTTACTTTGAGTATCTTGATTTGCATGCATTAACTAACAAATTTGGATGGCATACTTGGTTGTGCGTGTAATTTTTTGCCCTTGAGTTCGACCTACACAACCCGAAAATTGGAGTGTGTCCTGCAGACTTAGCAAGTTTGGAATTTGCAAGCTTGGTGAATCTGCCCTGCAGAGCTCAGTTTGGTGTCTTTACTGTAGATTAGGTAGTTTGGTTTTTGCAAACTTCTTGAGTCCGACCTGCGGTGCTCGATTTAAGTCTATCCTGCAGACTTTATTGAGTCCGACATACGGAACAGGAGCCGATCTCTGGGATGACTGATATGAAGCTAGCTGGCGTAGGCTTCAAGGCCATGTAATACATAGGCTTGCTTTCCTTACTTGAGTCTTATACTTTGATAGCGTTTCTCATTTTTGTTGTTCTATTATGTGGGGAACCTGGGTCGGCCAAGAAGTTTTTCCCAGGTCGGGCAAGTCTTCAGCCATTACTGGAGATTTGAAGAAGAATGTTGCCGGCCTGCGGTAGTCCGGGAAAAGATGAAGGGCTATGTTGAATATAATGATAAGGAGATCAAGGCTCTCCAAAAGCAACTCCAATCCCTAGGGGTTGAGCTTAGGTCCTTAGAAGAGCAGTTTGCTGAGAAGACCGAACTGGAAGCTGTTGTTCTAGCTCAGATTGTTGAGCACATCCAAAAGTATGAAGCTTCGGAGGAGTTCACTCAGGCTTTGAAGCTGCTGCTTACTCCGATCTTGAACCACGGTTATATGTTAGGTGTGGATGAGGCAAAGGGTCAAGTCGCCGACTTTGTCATAGACAACCTTCCTAGAAAGGATCTTTATAAGCTTGGGGTGAGTGTGGTCTATGACACTCGGGTGAAGGACTTCAAGGCGGGGATAGACATTGTGTTCTAAGTACTCTCGCCACCTTGCAGCTGCTCCTACTTCGGCCCCTACTTCTTCAGAGCCACAACAGTTGCCGCCCCAAATGCTTAGATCAGTAGGCTTATGAAGTTGTATTTATGTTTTTAGTTTTGAAATTTTATTTCAATTACATTGTAATCCTATAATTTGGTGATGGAAGTAGTATTTCATTAAGTCTTCAGTCTTACCTTTATTTCGAGCACTTCCTTTAAGTACTTGCTTTAGTCTGAACTTTCTTTAAGTGCTTTGTCATTGGTAGAGTATCTTGTCCCCCAGTATGCCATGCATTAACTTGTAGTTTTGGATGGCATACTTATAGTTTTGTCAAGTTTTTGCTCGGGTCTGTCCTGCAGACAACGAATGCAGCTGAGTCCGACTTGCGGACATAAAGAGTTTGTTTTACAAACTTCTTGAGTCCGACCTTCAGAAGCTCAACTCTTTGAGTCCAACCTGCGAACTTCGGGGTGGTCATTTGAAAACTTACCGAGTCCAACTTGCGGACTTCGGTTCGAGTCCAACATGTAGACCTAATGAGTTTGTCCGACAAACTTCACTGAGTTCGTCCTACGAATCTCAGTGCGAGTCTGTCCTGCAGATGGAATTTATCCTTTGCAAACTTCTCGTATTTTTGTTGAGTCCGACTTGGCGGAGCTCAGATACCGAGTTGGGCGAACGAGGCCAGAAATTTCTGTCTTTTCGTGTTTTTGCTGAGTCCGACTTATCCGAGCTCAGATATCAAATTTTAACGGAGTCAGAGGTTATGGTGACTATTTTAGCTATATGGATTTTGCAAACTTGACATGCGCGTGTTTGTCCTGCAAACTCAATAAAAACCATGCATAATGGAAAACAAAATAAAATTAAATTAATGTACCGCTTGCCGAGATGACTGTAACAGAGCGATCTTTTGAGATAGCGTAAGACTCATTTGGCATAGTCTGTGTTGATGCCTCGCTTAGATAGCGAGCTGACTAGCATAAGATTTGCTCAAGTGCGAGCTCCGAGTATGACGCTGAGCTGGAGTCGGTCTACGGTGCAGTGTAATGAAGCGGATGGGCCTCGATGCCGCTCTATGAAGCGGACAGGCTTTTAGTGAAGAGAAATCCGATTTTTATAATGAGCCGGACTCTAGAGAGCTTGAGCTGAAGAGCTCGCCGCTAGAGAATAAATGCTAATGACACATGTTTGTTGAGTTCGTCTTGCGGAGCTCGGATGTCAGTCCTACAGACTTAATGATTTGCAAACTTTGCACACGTTTGCCCTATCCTCATCACGGGTTTGGCTGCTTGGTGCATCAAAGATGTTGTTGATCGTATCGATAGGACGATGGCGTTCAGAGTTGTTTCCTTCATGACAGCCAACTGCTCTCGCACTGCTTGTTGAGGAGGATCTAGCACAATTTCGTGCCCTTGTGAATTATGGCTGGTGGCGGGATCTATTTCCGCCCCTCTTCCACCGTTTTGGACCACCATCCTGGATGGTTTCTCCCTTTGACCTATCTTTTCGGTCTGCTTTGGTGGCATGGTTATGATGGATCTTTGAACAAATTGTCAGTAGAAAACCCTCCTTCTAGCGCCAATTGACAATGCTGGAAATCATCGGGTAATAAATCCGGGGCTGGTTTATCCTAGTGACAATTCGTTCAAGGTTGAACCCTAGAAAATACGTGAAATGGGGGGTGGTTTACGGTGGTTAGACTGAGACTTGAGAAACTGTATCTCAAATTGCCTACGTATCTTGTAATTGTTCAGGAATCAAGTCTCCGTAGTTTCTTAGGATGGTTTATATAGAAGGGCTTGTGCTCTAGGCCTCCATGGGCCGTGTCCTAGTTGGACTCTGATTTTGTGTTCCCTAAGGAATATATAATCATGGTTTAATCCCCTTCATTATAAAAGATAATCTCGATGATTTGAATATAGGATAAGAACCTTTATGGCTGAAGATTCTTTCCACGTTTATCTTATATAATACGCACGTTAGCTATTTGCTTGGGGTAGCTCTGGCCGACCTGCATCAAGCCCCCGAGGCCGTTGTGGCCCGAACTAAACTGACCGAGATCCGTTGCGATCTATCCGACCTGCGGTGATTTGAGGAGCTGGCCAGACCGATCTCCTACCTGTGGTTTAGATATGCCCTTAGGCTAAAATGGGGATCCTGGCCCTTAACAATGCAATTCTTTGTCTTCATTTACTGTTTGATCGATTATGGGATGACACGTGGCGAGTCTCAGTTCAACCCTCGTCAATATACTTCTATAGAAATGTTTGGTGATACAGATAATAAATGTTTTTTTATATCCAATATATGGTTTGTGATACATTAAACAATCACGAACATAAAATCAATGATCAGGGGCAATGAGGCAAGGCTTCAAAGAAACTATTTTTTTAGTAACAAAAACTATTATATATATATATATATATATATATATATAACATGAATAAAATATCCTTTTTCCCCACCTAAACGAAACAAATATATTAAACAAGTTGGACCATAAATATATATGTCCAAACAACCTGTAGTCATTTGAAGGATTTATTTATAATCTGTAGTTGTTCATTATATCATATATATATATATAATTAATCATATGATTTTAAACAAGTTTGACCATAAATATTTATGCCCAAACAACCTTTAGTCATTCAAAGGATTTATTTATAATCTGTAGTTGTTCATTACAGCATATATAATTAATCATATGATTTTAAAAAAGGACAATGTATTTATATATAGTAAGAAATCATCATATAACTTAAAAAACAAAAATCATCAATAAAAACATTGATGCATACGGTTAGTAAATGTACTTTTATATAAATGTTTGGTGATACATATAATAAGTGTTGTTATCTACAATGTATGGTTTGTGATACATTAAACAATCATGAACATAAAATCAATGATCGGGGGCAAGGTTTCAAGGTTTCAAAGAAACTATTTTTACTCTAAAAAAAAGAAACTGTTTTTTCAGTAACAAAAAACTATTCCCTCCGTACCTATTTATCTGAAGCAGTTGCCAAAATTCATACATAAATTTATTGAATGAATCTAGACACTTTTTAATTCAAGATTAGTTGTTATTTAAATGTCTCTGCATTACTTGCATTTTAAGAATCGCTTGAGATAAATAGATGCGGATATATATATATATATATATATATATATATATATATATATATATATATATATATAACATGAATAAAATATCCTTTTCCCCACCTAAACGAAACAAATATATTAAACAAGTTCGACCATAAATATTTATGTCCAAACAACCTTTAGTATGGCACAAAAAAACCATTAATCATTCGAAGATTTATTTATATTATGTAGTTGTTCATTATATCATACGTAGTATATATATATATAATTAGTCATATAATTTTAAACAAGTTGGACCATAAATATTTATGTCCAAACAACTTTTAGTCATTCGAAGAATTTATTTATAATTTGTAGTTGTTCATTATAGCATATATAATTAATCATATGATTTTAAAAGAGGGCAATGTATTTAGATAGCTAAATTTCTCTCTAGCTTAATTAGATAGCTAGACCATTAAAGCAATTTTACTAACAAGATGTCCCGACCCAGATGCTTATGCTTCGTGAATCGTGAACGACACTTTTTGCTTCTTTTGCTTTTTTGGGATTAATTACGAATTTCCATCAGCAGCGACGAAGATGACGATGATGGAACCACTTTGTTTTCTTCAAGATCCCTCTCCTCCGACCTTCTTCTCCGACGAAACAAAGACCGACGGCCGCCGGCGCCGGAAAAAAAAAAATGGCAAATCAAAATAAGTATAATGATTAAAGGACTTGCCCAATATCATCAGAAGGAATTGGAGCGGTGAAGCATTCGAAAGATCAATGCTTTGATTTCATGAGCTCCCATGAATATCCCAAAGATCCGATTGTTCAATTGCATTATCAAATGTTACTAAAAAAAAAAAAAAAAGGATTGTTAAAATAATTGGCAAATCGGTAATTAGAAGAAAAATAAGAATATTCCAGCAGAATATTCTTTTGTTTCAACCGAAATTGTTAATTTAAGTTTTGTGGCAAACCCCAACGAGATAAACCATATATTTTAAAATCATCACGATGGAATAAAGGCTTCAATTGACGAAGCATGATGGGATAAAAAGGCTTTTCCACTAAATAAAAACATTGATGCATAAAGTTAATAAATGTACTTTTATATATATGTTTGGTGATACAGATATATAATAGTTCTATCTCCAATATATAGTGTGTGGTACATAATACATTAAACAATCATAAACATCAAATCAATGATGAGGGGCAAGGAGACAAGGTTTCAATAAAGAACAATTTTTTTTAGTTAAAAATAAAACAATATATATATTACTCCGTCTCATATTATAAGTCATTC
The DNA here is from genome assembly GCA_026214975.1 of Gentiana macrophylla. Classification (NCBI taxonomy): domain Eukaryota; kingdom Viridiplantae; phylum Streptophyta; class Magnoliopsida; order Gentianales; family Gentianaceae; genus Gentiana; species Gentiana macrophylla. Next base: position 71,052,592 of record CM047814.1, read on the forward strand.
TAACATTTTTCAACCGTCCCAAAATATCAATCATTCTCATATTTCAATGCATTAATTAATGCTCTTTTTATTGTTTTACCCTTATAACAATTATTATTTCTTCTTGAGATATATTTTGAAAAGTATAAGATTTTTAACATCTAATTTTTTCAAAATCAATTATACTTCATTATCGAAAAAAGAGATGATCAAAGTAAAATCTATCTTCACTTGATCACTCTTCCTTTACAAAACCAACAAAACAAAAAAAGATGTTTAATAAAGATATTTAAAACTTCTATGTTTGATCTTGAAAATATTCAATTAACTAACGTAACGTTCCCTCAAGATTAGTTGGTCTAATCATAATCACTATTTACACGTCTTTAAATTTTTGTCTAACAATCATTTTTGTTGACAAATATATCTTCGTGAAGCACGTAAATCGATGGTTATGTAACGGTGCAAAGGGATGTTCGTACATCGATCTCGTTTACACAGAGAAGATCATTTACGGAATTAAACACACACGTACGTACCCTAGCTGAAGGACAAGACCGGTATTATGGCATCCCTGGTCTTTTACCATTGAAGTCGAGCTTCTAGGGAGGTCCACTATTTTATCTTATGGAACACAAGTTATACTTGCGCCGCCTGAGCACATACCATAATGACAAGAATCCGACACAAAATCACATAACTATTCATTACCCAAATTACAGTGACTTCGAAAATGTGTTCCACCCCATCCGACACAAAATCAACTAACTACTTGGCTCGTTAATGACAGCCAAATGATCCTCGATTTCGCTCAACTCCAGTACCTGTACGGAATCTTTGTATTCAGCCGTAACCCACCAATAATCTAGGTCCACGACAGACACCTGATAAAGAGTGAAGTTAGCTTTTAGTAGGTAATAGATTATACACAATGCAAGACACAGTAATTTGAATAGCAAACCCCAAGTACAGCCCTAATTGATTCATTTGTACACACCAATTCTCAATACTACTTAATTTGTAACCTCATTGAAGATCTATCTTGTTTATTAACCTAATTTACGATGATTATTACGGATCCGGGGTAGCAGCGAAATGTCAGCCAAAGAGTGACAAATACCCAATGAATAGTGAAATTCCTTTCATATTTAACAAATAAATGCTATCTTGACCATAAGAAGTGGTGGTTTAAGCAGTTTCTTATTGGGTGGATGAAATGATTAAGAAAAAAAGAGAGGAATAAACAGAGTCACTCCCAGAACTTACCTCAATCTCACTAGCTTTGAACTTTGTTTGGAACAAATGCTGAAAAGCACTAATTGCTGTCTGCCAAAACAATAATAGTAATAATAATCAGGACATCACCCCCACGTCTAAAGTAAGCAAACAGCAAGTGTAATCCGTTTTAGTTTTTATTCTGGGAACTTCGTCGTGGTTTAGGAGAAAAATAACCTTTCACACAATCACACGGTACATAATGACCCGATTAGGTTGATTCCTTTTACCTGTATTGTTTCTTTCATGGTAAAATCAGTCTTGCTTTTCATTTTATCCCTTAAAAACTCGATGGCCTCTGTGTCATCATACTCAACACTTGATTCCTGTTGAGAGTGCCAACATTACAGGTGAGCTCAAAACGTCATGTCAAAACAAACAAACAAAAACATAATGATGTGCCATAACATGAAGGGAATAATCATTGAGCCAATCCATATCATTCAATAGGTTGATCACTCCACTTGTAGAAACGGTCCATCTAGGCATCTGCGAGGAGAATACATTGGCATATCAAAATAGGATGCTGCCAGCGTTTCTATTTTAACCAACCTCTACTGATGGGCGATATTGGCCTTATTGAGATTTATAAAATATACTGAAACTACTTTCTTCCTCTTTTCTCTAGACTCTAATATTAAAGCTGTCGATGTATTTCTCATCTCCATCTCCAAATAAGCTATAGATTCAGACTCATCCAAGTAAAAAATGGTTGCATTTGCCGATACATTGATTTTAAGGCAACACACGCTACATAGAGAATAAGATATCTCTATATTAAACCTATCGGGTAACGTATTAGTAGCTTATATGCCATGGGAAGGCTACAATTTTGAGGATGCAGTACTCATTAACAAATACGACACTTATGCTAGACGAATATTTGAAATTCAAAGAAAGATTCAAGAATATAAATTATGAATCACAAAGTCACTACTTGAACAAGCCCACAAATTACTTGATTTCCTAAGTTACATGATGCCATTTACCTGAATAGTCTCGCTGCTTGTCAGCAATGCATCCCTTTTTATTTTCTCCTGTAAAAACTTTATGGTCTTTTCCTCATCGCACCAATGTGGCTGCAGATATTGCCAACATTACCAATGAGCCCAAAGTGTCATGTCAAAACAAACAAAAATAAATACCTGGAAAAAAGAAAACACAGAAGTACCATAATAACACGAAGAGAAATCATTGAGCCAAATAGTATATTACTCAATTTTGGGAAGTCCAGATTCAGTGACAAAATGGTCTATCTATAAAGGAGAAAATATTGGCACAACAAAAAATAGGACCCCGACAGCGTTTCAATATTAACCAACCTATAGTGGATGGGCGATTTTGGTTTTACAGATATTATTTCTCTAGCCGCTGTAGGCTAGGTTGCACGACGGATACAGGACACACAGGTGCGGAAAATTCGGAAAATGTAGGATACGGGTATGCGTACGCAGGACATATATGCAAGTATATTAAGTTTAATGATCAAACTGCACAATAAAACTACAAGAACCAGATAATAACACAGATCTTTTTAGTGTTTCTCTTCATTTTTAGTAGTTTTTCTCCAATTTCTACAGTTTTCCGTTCATCATGCGGCATTTACTCAATTTACAACACAGATCTTCATTTCTCACATCCTGAGTTACGGATATACATATTCTAATCCCGTATCCAACTTTCAAAATTACAAATTCGCTACTAGGTGTGTATCCCAAGTATTCGGTCAGTATTTGTGTCGAATATGTATCGGATGCGGACATAGGTTGTAGGTCACCTTAGTTGTTCTAGTCTATGCACTCTGTCCAAGATTCAAATATATTGAAATTGCTCTACTCTTTTCACCAGACTAAAGAGATCATGTTTATTATCCACAACAACATTCAGAATTATCTAGTTAAAAACTGCTTGCATTCGCCGATACGTCGGTTTTAGGGTAACATGAGCTACTGAAAAAATAAATCACAAGGCATGCTAGAGAGATGCAAGATTATACATTATAAATCATAAAGCGAAAGTTTAAGATACTTCAACAAGCTAAAAGAATCTTTCAGCACTTGAACAAGCTCTCAAAATACATAATTTTCCACGTTAAGTTGATTCTGTTTACCTTTGGAAAAATGCCCTTCTCAGTACTGTTTCGCTCAACCTCATCACTTGAGGCCTGCTAAGAGTGTCAACAATACCAGTGAGCTCAGAGCATCACATCTAAACAAATAAACAAAAGAAACACTAAAAACAAAAACAAACAGAAGCAGCGTAACGCAAAGAGAATAATCATTAAAGTGTTCAATTTTTTAAGGTTGTCTGTAGAGCAAGCTTGTATCATTCACCATGCCGCACGCTTCAATGAAGCAACAGTCTATCTACAAAGAGAATATATTGGCACACCACACAGGATCCTGCCAGCGTTTCTATTTTAACCAACCTCTAGTACTACATAAGCGGTTTTGGCTTTTTTAAGATTTTTTTCTCCTTTTCTTTCCCCTTTTAGGAGGTGTCATTAAATCGGTCAGAACACAAGAAACCCAATCCTTGAATGATTCATTCAAGATTCATAATCATGTCACATAGAATTTTCTACCTACTGGAATATATTCAAAGAACGGTTGAAAGGGAAGAAAGAGAGAAAACTTCTGCAAGATTTTACATACTTTTGAGAGTTTGGGGTGGATGAATGGGTGCTAATTAATCATAGTGTGCTGCTATATTGGGCTCACGATTTTTCTCCAGGAAGTAAGTAATATATGCAACGCATATCCAACGTAACTTCATACATGAGTATCTCAATTATCAATCAAGGTAAAAGAAGGGCAAGGCATTTAAGAAGATTAATTTTCGCAGAGTACCTCATGACCAATTTCATCAATATATGGAATCCCAGAAACTGCATGAAGCAAAAGCAAAAATGAGCGGAAGATTGTCATGTGTCAAAAGAAGAGGGCCTTACGAACATACCAACACCAAAAGGCTTCTCGACGCTCCGCCAACTATTCCATGCAGTTCACTCGACGGGTCTGCGAGGTCTGCTTGAACAATGAGTTAACCATTAACCGAAAGGTTCAACGGAGGATTAAGATACAATGCTAGTAAGATCTCTAAAGAAAACAGTTTTATTCATTAAAAAAAGACTGCTGTAAACACATCAATTATGCTCGAGTACAAAAATGAAAATAAACAACTGTTATTCTCATATCTAGAGTTTCAAACAGAAGTTGTCCAAAATGCAAATAAGAACTTAAATAAAGGGATTATCATGATCAACTGATGTTTGATACAAAAAAATGTATGTCATACAAACAAACAAGCAAACAAATGGCTTGATAAACCCCTATGTCTTCAGCTCTAGCTGAATTGTAACAATTGTTTGCTCAAAAACTCCTTCCAAGTAAACGGGTAATAAAAATTATCAGCCAACACAAATATCTCCCTCCCCCAACAATATCATCTATCCTTGCTTTTCCCACATTAAGTTGAATTCGGCCTTTATGTACTGTTCCCCAAGGGAAAATGGTATGGCATATGCATCCCGTACAATGAATTTATTGTTCTCCCCACCCCCATGATTGAAAATGGTATGGCATATGCATCCCCGTTTTGAGTCTAAACGACACCGTTTTGATCAATGGCACAATAAAATAAGTATGAAGTATAGTGAATAGAGACGACCGTTTTACTTCCACTTCCAAAGTTAGTTGTTATAGGCGACCGGCTAGACAACAATAACAAGAGAGAATGGAAAGGAATTCGACACACCTTCGATTTCAGAGATTACAGCTATCCTGAAATTGAAGAGTGCTTTCTCCATTGTATCATAGATTAAGCCACCGTGCGCTCGAGTCACGTCCTGTTCATATTATTAATTATAGGAGTAATACTTAACATATGAAATTCTAAAAATTAGGAAAACAAAGTAACATTACATTAGTGAAGAAACAAAAGAAATACGTAACGAACCAGATCTCCCGTCCTAGTTACGACGCATATTGAGTCCATCCCATGCATACCGACCCACATGATTCCGGATGAATAGTCTGCTTTCCATAAAAGACCTCGGAATCAAACAATATCAACTTATTGAGGCACCACCAAACACGGTAACACGCTTGAAATAGACTTTTAAAAAATCAAATATATAGCATATATTCAACTTTTAACTTTTAAAAAGTCTAGCAAGGAAGTAGGTTGGTTTGTGGAATAATGTGAAACCAGATGCAGGTTTTTTTCTCTTTCAGGTAATAAATACAAATCAGAATAAGTCAAATAGAAGAAACATAAAAGTTGAGATTGTTACTTCAAATCGACATAGGGATTAAAGTGTTTACCCAAGCTACTGCCGAAGGTGTATTCACTGCGGAAGGAATTAGCTCTATTTTTTCGGCCATCTCTTCGGATCTTAACTGATAAAAAATACGAATAAAGCACATGAAAGAAATCAAATCAACATTGAAGGAAGAATGATGCTAAAGAGGAAAAAGAAAGATGTAAAGGTAGATAAATGATTACGAATGAGATCCCGATCCGAGTCCAGGACCAGCTCCGCGTCGGCATAATCAACCTCAATGTCCGAGTCGCTATCCTCTGGCACAATCATTACGGAAGAGCATGGTGGAGGAACCGATACAAGGATTGAGGAACCGATTTCAGGATTTTCCATACCTGATGAAGAAAAACAGATTGCAGGATTTCAGATCTAGGGCTTTTATCAAAGGAAGAAATTCGAAGGAGCCGGTAATCGGAAAAAAAAAAAGGCTTAACGGAGAAAATATTAAAAGATAATGATCCAATCTTCTACTCCGAATGATGATTAAATTGCAATTTTAGTCTTGTAACTAGATGCGCTTTTGATTTTGGTCCTGTTTTTTCTCCGGTGACGACTTTAATCCTATAAGTGGTCCATTTTTACAAAATAATCACAAGGACGGAAAATCTTGATTGTCGTATTTTAAAATTTAAAATTTATCTTGCGCATCATCAATAATTGCCACATCAATATTCTAATTAAAAAAATAAAATACCAACTCAGCATATACTATATTTATTAAATACATAAATATATTATACATTAGTATATCCAAATTCCAATAAATCCAAAAGCCTCCTTCTTTAATCCCCTGCCCCCCTCTCGCCGATCTGAAGAAATATCCGATTCTGAAAGTTCTAGATGACAAAGAATATCTAAAGCTTCATCCTTTGCAATTTTCAAATCAGCATTTTCATCTTCATGATCCGAAACGACAGCGTTTCTCTTCAATACAGAAGCTAAAAATTCAACCCCACCAACGTCGACTAAGCATTTCTTGTTACTCCGGCTTGCCTGAGAAACTGACTTGAGCTTCTGCAAGCATTGAACCTGGATTTTGGCTGACTTCTTGGATTCATTAAAGAGTTTGAGAATCTGGGTTTTTACCGGAGGGCTAGGAGTCGGGATCCGATCGATCCCATTGCCGGAACTGATGATGCACCATGACTGTATAAGTCGCCGGAGGGTATGGTTCGGGGTGAGATCGGTGCCGGATAAATCCTGTTTGGTGACCGGACAGGTGACATTACTGAAAGAATATAACCATTTTTCAATGCTTTCTCTATCATAAGTAATCCCAGAAGCAACTATGACTGGATCTTTCATTAGTTGCATTGAAATTGGGCATAGAAAATGCGCTTCGATTTCAATTTCACCCATTCTAATTGCAATCAAATTTCAGCTCCAAAATGTACTTAAAAACAGAATCAAACTTCTGAATTGGAAGGTTGTTTCCTACTATGGACAAAGAACGAAGCTTTTGGTGCGAATTTACCTTACTGATTTGCGATTCAGATGAAGATGAACCTGTGATGAAGATGAAGATTTTGTGGGGAAGAGAAGAAGTGGGTTTGTCGGCAAGAGGGGGGCAGGGGATTAAAGAAGGAGGCTTTTGGATTTATTGGAATTTGGATATACTAATATATAATATATTTATGTATTTAATAAATATAGTATATGCTGAGTTGACATTATTTTTTAATTAGAATACTGATGTGGCAATTAATGATGATGTGGCATAAATTTTGGCCGGAAAATGCTTGCGATCGGCGTTTTCCCGCTTTTGTGATTATTTTAAGTAAAAATGAACAACTTATAGGATTAAAGTAAATCCACCAAGAAGAAAAATAGGACCAAAATCGCAAAACCCGTCCAGTTACAGGACTAAAATTGCAATTTTGCCGACTTTTCCGCAGAAAAAAAAAATTCACAAATTAAAAGAAAATAAGTTAAATATTAAAACAAGGGAACTAGTATGTGCGATGCACAAGTTAATGACTTTAAAAATCACTTTATCCGTTTTAATAACTAAAAATATACTACATAAATTGTAATAAAATAACTAACTTATATTATTAGGTGATTAATGTTCACCAAATTTAATCTTGATTTCAAGGGTTGTGAATTAATCTACATATACACAATCATTTATGTAAAGACACATATCTCTCGAGTTTGGTGGTCAATGACCATCATAAAATTTTCGTATTAATATAAGTTATTTTATTACAACTTATGTATTATATTTTTAGGTATTTTCAAATATCAAGACAAAGGTTACCAACTTTTTTCCCATCACACACCAAATTAAATTCTATTCCATTGTTTTTTTTCTATGATTTACAACCTACCGACTACCGGAACTGGAATTTTGTATACTTTAGATATAATTATTTCTGCATAAAAATTGTCAAAAAAAATCGCATATTGTTATACAACTATACAAGCAAAAATGTAGATAAAAGTAATATTGAGTTTTTCTTATTATGTCATCTCAACACCCACAAATAAACCATGGGAGGTCTTATATATATATACAAGAGTAAGATAGACTATTTGTAACTTACACCTTAATGAATGTCAATAAATATAAATAATCTTTAACTTTCTAACTTACAAGAAATAAATAAATACTAAATACATGTTCTTAAATTCTTGGAGTTACATGGACATCCACTACTCGCTTGTTGTTTATAACACCCTCTTTGGATGTACATTATACAATGAATGTACAACTGATTTGATTGCTCGATATAAGTTGCATAACGATATGTCATGTACTGTAAACTTTGTTAGAAAAACTCAGTGAAAAAAAACTAGACAACAAACATAGTTAATGACATGTACGTTTTTTATGTATTGCACTGATTGTTTTGTTAAAAACCTTTAACTTAGAAAACCATGTGGGAAAAAACTTAATTAAAGGGAAAAAGAGTACGATCATTGGTTTTCAGAACCAAATATTCAAAGTTGTTTTGAAATTGTTGCTCCTCAGTAAGATAACAGTCTTTCAAATATACGCATTTAAATACTATAAACATATTTCTTCAAAATAGATGTCAGAATGAACTTAGTGAACAAATCTGTCAGATTATCACTATAGCGTACTTTTTATGTACCACATCTCTTCTAGACTATGAAGCACCGAGACTTCAACTTAACGCATTAGTCATTATCTATCTTCTTCATCTTCTAACCTAAATCCATTTTCAAATAATTTTTTTGAACTTTTGCAACACTAATTCACTAAACCCAAAATAAATGAGTAATACACTAATTTCATGTATATTAAAGTATTTTTACATTTCTATTACAAGAAAAGAATACACAAAAGTACATTGATTTCAATTGTACATTTTCATTCTGTTACAGTATAAAGGATGAAGGGAATGTTGAGTGCATGTTGAATGCAGTCTGCTGAGGAAGTCAGCAGGCAACACGGGGACTCAGCAACCGGCTGAGTAATATAGTATAGGAAACGGTTATTCACTTATAGTTTGTTGTAACCGTTTGTAACTTACTTTTAACTGATTCGTGAGGTGTATGAAGCTATAAATACCTCATGATCAGTAACATTGTAACTTAACTTGTTGATGTTAGTTCATCAATATAATTCCGCACTTTTTTACTTGCAGTTTATGTCCTTAAACTTTAACATGGTATCAAAGCAGAAATTGGAAAAAATCTGAATATTTTCTTGTGTTTTCTCTGATTATTGAAGAATCTTGAGAGATTTTTTCCTTTTTTCTGTGTTTATAGTTTCTTCAGAGTAAACTGTGATTGTTTTCTAGATTTTTGATCATTTCTTGATCGTTTTTCCCACATTTTCCTTTGATATTTGATAAATTCTGAAAGTTCTTGATAGCCATGGTGGCAAAGAAACAAGAATTAAGCCCATTCAGTTCTTTATACGTCATCCTAATGAGAATCCGTCTCTGGTTCTTGTTCAGCCATTGATGAATGGCAACAACTATAATCCATGGAAAATATCTATGGAGTGTTGGAATAGTGTCCTAAACCCAATCGGGTTGGACCGGATCCGACCGGTCGGATCATTTCTACTATTTCTTTATGTTTATACATATATTAAATGGCTTTTACATTTGTCATATATATGTTCTTTTAAAGAACCAATTATGAATTGTTATATGATAACGTCCTTAGTATTAAACTGTGATAGAGAAACCATGATAGGCGATTATGGTTGATGAGATCTCTGATCACTTTAATTAGTTTGATACTTAAATGTCTCTAGGCTGATGTACTATTGAACAGGACATTGATAGTATAAACAGACTAGCACGTATTAGATGTCTTCTGTCTTTAGGGCAGGGATAGATCTCGTCTATCGAAGTGTAGAGACACTTGGGTACCGTGGGCGTGTATTAGAGAATGCGTACGTTAGACTGACCCACTTACACAGATAAGTGTCACACTATGTGGCGGTTGTGTAATTATCCTTAAGACCGGAGTCTTCATGGCATCACGGTGTGGATTGTCATGCTTTGACACTATTGAGGTTTCCCACAGCCACGGGCGATCATGCGGTAGTGATTGGGTATGATCTTCAAGCACGCGGAGTATACATGATTGGTCGTCCGGGAATCGCGTGTCCTATGATTGGGATCGAATATCCGAAATGGCCTTCTTATAAGGAATGTCTTACTCTCGTGAATCTTTGCAAAGTGGGAGTAAACGAGTTACTTCGAGAGAGCATGATATCCAGATTATAAGATACGGTCGTTGATGTTTTGACACTCGACTAACGACCGTAAGGATATTATTACAAATGATAGGATTGTAAGTTACACGGTAATCGCTTCACATGAAAGGTAGTAGTCATTGCATTTGACTCTTCCGATGATTGGGGTCACGGTGTGTTGCTGTGAGACGCTATCCCGTGATCGTTAGGCATGAAGGGCATTTTCGTAATTTGCACTTTGTGTCTACGGCCAACATATTCGGAAGCCTATCGGGTCACACACATATGAACATCTAGCCGGATTAAAATGTGGTTATAGTTGATAACCAAATAAGGAAAGTTTATCTCGAGACTATAAAGGTTATAGTGGTAAATTAATATTGTGGTATTTATTTATTATGAATAAATTAAATACAAGATGTTAATAATATTATATTAATTAAAGAATATTCCGGATGCCAATTTATTGGCTAAGGTGGCGCAATTTGTGTGTGTATAAGATACACTTGGATTGTCTTGAATTTAATTAATAGTATTACCAAATATTAATATAAGATATTAATATATATATATATATATATATCCAATATATGAATGGCGCCTAAGTTTGTGTGTGTAATTGACACACGTAAATGCCAATTGATCAAGTTGACATGTTTGACTATTTGGGTATTAATAGATTTATGTGTGTTATATATATGTGATATATACACATGTGTAAATTGATTTATGGTAATAAAATAAAGATAGTCAATATTAGATATTGACAATATCTTGGGAATATTCAATATAAGATATTGACAATATCCTAGATTTATTTGATATAAGATATTGTAATAAATGAGATAAATCAATCAAATATATTTTCCTTATTTTATTGGAGAAAGGTTTTCTTCTTCTCCTCCACTGCTGCTAAGAGGCGCCACTTCCATTATAAAAGGGAGGTGGGTGTCAAGCTCTTTTGTAAACACAATTCCAAGAACTAATAGTTCTTGTGTAAAATAGAGCATCCATGGAGAGTTGGAGAGAGGGAAAAAGGCCGGTCTAGCAGAACGGAGTTTTCCAATAAAGAATCCATGATGGGATTCCGGCGGGTCGCTCGTGTGGACTAGCGGTAGAGGCCGAACACTTGGGCGGCTCTATATGCAGAACTACTCTCCTAGGGCGGTCAAAGCGTCGATCTTTTAGATCAACCAAGGTAATCACCGTCTCACTACTTAATTGTTTATTGCTTAAACGAAGTCGATCTTGGGTCGATAGGAAATAAATTTTAAATTCACCGCGTTCGCGTAGATTTCCTAACAATGGTATCGAGAGAGCTTGAGCTTAAGCAATAAGCATGTTATTATCGTAGTTAATTTTATCGCTTAAATCACGTAATTAAAAGATGAAAGATTTTTGATTTGCAAAATTGATACATGAAAAGAAAAAAAACGAGATCTCGGTGGTGCTCGGCCGATCATGCGGCGGCACCACCTAGCGGCGGCGGCGGCGGCGGGCGGCTTCTTTGCCGGTCGTCTGCCTGGTCAATCTTTGGCGGATCTCCAAATTTTTGTTTTGTGTATTTTGTGATTCAATATGGTTCATAGTTGTGATTGATATCTCCTTTGTTTAGTTGTGTGTGTGGCTAACCAATGGTTCAAATAGTTTGGCCATTGGGATGCCACGTAAGCACTAAAATAATAATGGCCTTTCCAAATTTTATTTGGAATGAGCCTGCTTATTTCCAAATATTTGATTTGGAAAGCGCTTAGCTTGCGCCACTTCCAAAATTTTGATTTTGGAAAGTGGCGAGCTAAACTAAAATTATTTGGGCTTTCCAAATATTTGATTTGGAATAAGCTGGCGCTTTTCCAAATATTTGATTTGTAAAGGCTTAGCTTGCGCCACTTCAAAATTTTGATTTTGGAAAGTGGCGCTTTAAGCCAAATTTGGTTTAGGAAACCAGGCATCCTTTTGATTACGAATCAAAAGAAAGAAACAAAAGAGACTTAATTTTAATTTTGATTTATTTTGGAATAGTTCCAATTAATTAAAATTAAAATTAAAATCGCTTAAAATTAATCGTTAATTTTATTTCGATTAAATCATTTAATTAATTAAATGTTAATTAGTTAATTGATTGGATAAAATTATTTAATAGATTAAATGTTAATTGATTAATTAAGACGCAAGTAGTTAAATTTTAATTTTATCTTTTTCATAAGATTTTATTGTATGGATTAGATATAGTAGATATAATATGATTATATGGACCCCGATTGATCGTGGACTCGATTACGATAGGATAGATGTGAATGATTTAATTTTTCTGTTGGTTTAAAAATTGTCCTAGGCCGTTATGAAGAACGTGACCTGGTTTATTTTCTCTGCATTTATCCCATTCCGTTGACTCTCCGTGTGCGGCGGTGTATTTATTTTATTAGATAGAATTAAATGTAACAAGAATGAAGCGGAAGATGGAGACCAAAGAAAGACGAAAATAAAGATCCCATTGGAGAATGGAGCATTAAAGATCCTATTGGTGGTTGCAATACCTACCTTAGATTGTGACCCGCGGTTTTTCGCCGATTTTGTATTCAAACCGCACTTGAAAAAGTCCATGATCATACCGGTTATTTTACGCATTTATTTATTTTGTGCTTGTATTTATTTTATATGATACGATAGATGCATGACTAGGCACGATCTAGATAAATGTGTAGGATGTATGTTTATAGAGATAGACATATTTATGATGAGACCGAAATTAAAATTAATTAAGTGTTAATTTACTGAAAAATACTTCCACAACAAAAATCAAGTCGAAATATTGTCTCCCAATATTATAACGACGGTGAAGAGCCTGTGTTCGGATCCAACTGATCGACCACCGCCGGAGTTGACCTACCACGGGTATATCGTCGTTATTGAGATATGATCGTATGAGATCTCGTGAATATTGGGTTATGACTTGACTAGGGTCTTTCGGTGATTGGCCACCGTCAGGGCCGTCGACTTTAGAGACAAGGGTTTGACTAACACATAGTGATGTGTATCGCCAAAGAGTTGACTAGTCAACCAACGAGAATCACATAGAGATGTGAATGGTAAAGGGTTACCTACCTATCGAAATTATCTTGGTTGATCGACCACCGCCGGGAATCGAGGTACTAGATGGGATCTCAAATTTACTAAAGAATTTTGAAAAATTCTTGAAAGTCAATTGGAAGTAGTTGACTAGTGGGAGCAAAATCATAAACCAAAAGACCATTTTGATTTTGCGTGTATAAACAACAACACTCTTTTATTTTCATTTTTATGTTGTAGTTTTAGCAAACTTTATATTTATGTTTTTCTCGATTAGTAAAACCAAATTATGATCGCTTTGAGAAACGTTCTCAAGAATGGTTAAGTAATTTCAATCCTTTTAAAATAAGCAATGACATGAGCCATCCCGTTATAGTAGTTAGAGACAAGGAGATTACATAATTGATGCAAGGTGCTCGAGACTTTAATTATTAATGAAAGCGGAAGCTCATGATATGAGTAAATCATTTGAAATAAGTTTCAACGAATTAGTCATATATTGGATACGATCCAAGATGATCATTCAGTCATACGATGACAATTAATTCAAACGTTGGATAAGAATGACTACATCTAATTTTGGAAAGGTTGTTTTCAAAATTGTAAGATTTAAGTATCGACTTATTTCTTTAATCATTGCTTAAAGGTTAATTAAATAGTTAATGTTTTAAATACGATTTAAAAGGTTAAATAAACTATTTAATAAACTTTAGATTTTCTTTATGAAAGGAAATTGAAGACATAGCTCTTGTGATCTTTCTTAAGTCTTATGAAGACTACACCAAGAAATATTTACAAGTGCTTGAAGGATTAAAAAGGAAATTTAGGGCATGTGCTTAAATAGAGAACTTATTGAAGTTTCTATTCTAGGCAAGTGAGTTGAGATAAATCTATCTAAGTTCAAGTCAACTCTTAGATATATGATATCTTACGAGTGTGATTAAAATTAGAAAGATTAAATACAGATATGGAAGGTGAAGCAAATGTTGTAATACTTACCATATTCTGGATCTAGTAAACTGATAAGGGAACTAAATAAATGTTGTTATGTTCCGGTTCTTATGAAGAATACGTTTTCAGTTATTTGTTAGGATTTAGTAGACACATTCAATTGTAAAGAATAAATGTTATTCCAATAAAGTTGGAAGGTCACTGAATCTAACATACTAGATTGAAGTCACTATATAGTTGATATATGTGATGAGATCTCAACTAAATATTTGTATGGCTATTATCCTTGATATTTGTAGTTGTTCTAGACATAGTCTCTCCGGAAGGAAAGCGTGTAATCAAACGTCATTCGATGATGTTGAACCATATGATTATGAATCATATAGGTAATACGTATCTTATCTAAAGATGACTAAAATACCCTTTTTATGAAAAGGTTATAAAATCTAGAAAAATTGTCTAAAGCCTAAACATACCGATGTTTGTTGGCTTGTGACAATTAATGCTACAAATAATTGTTTGTTAATCTCTATGACTATAGTTGAATGTACTTATTGAAGTACGACAATTGGAAAGCCTGAAAAGTTCGAGCTAGTATGCGAATATGAGATTGACGAGCTACTTAGGAATTAATCTTCAATTGGATTGAAGTAATTAATACTGAAGGGTGTTTCGAAGTCGTGCGAAAGGAATAAGATTCTCCTTCAAGGATACCATATTTGGGATACGCAATTGGATTGTGTTCCCAAAATGGAAACAACACTTTATATGATAAAGGTGTGACGCAGCCATGCGAAGTATCCACTTACCCGTTTCGGATAGTGCCTTATACTTAACCAAGTTCCAAAGAATAAAGGTTGAATAAATTCCATATTAGATATGGAAGAGGATAATGTCAAATCTGTCTTAACCGATGATTTGAAGTTGTCATAAGCAAAGTCGAAAAGGCTTGGAGCCTAGTACGACATATGCAACTTTGTGGAATATCTCAGCAAGTATGCTAGATATTATTTACTGGTCCGCGGAGCAAAAGGTGTTTGTCTCCAAACATGCTGTCTTCTAGAGGAAGTGTTTCTTCCAAAAGAAACAGTGGGAGTGAATCAGATCTCAAAACAGTTTGAGATCCACAAAGATATATTCAACCATTGGAACATGAGCAGACGCCGCATAGCGATGAGGTGTAGAACACTGCTCAGTACACACAAAAGTTCTGTAAGTCTATGGATAAACTCAAGCCTGAAAAGGCTGTTGGTATGTTCATCTTGAAGAGTGAATATCTCACGACTTATGAAAGAATGTTTGAAAGGCAAGATTGAGAGATATGGCCAGGAGCGTAATATCTCGAATTAGATTCCATCGGTGACAACCAGGTTGTGAACCTAGTCTGCCTTACTTAAGGGAGTGCCTGAAAGGTCGACATGGATAGTAATATGATTACCATAAGGCTATAGTGGCCCGGTGAAGGGTATGAGGTGTAAACCTTGTAATTATCTTTATCTTGCCGTGTGTGCGATTCTATTCAGACTATGCTTGTTATAACTTCGTATCATGACTATATGATAGTGTTGAAGACGTTGGGCAGACAGCTCGATGTTCATAGACAATAACATGATGTGTAAGCCCGCGAGATCCATTTATGGACTCAAACAAGTTTCTCTAGACGATTTCTTTGTTTGATTATCAAAGGAGTTTGATTTAGTCAAAAGAAGGATATGCCCAATGTGCAAGATGGATAGTGGGAGTGTGTTACGATTTTTGAGTAAGGTATTGGATATCTCTCTCATGAATCATCTCCCATGTCACGATCAATTAATGTTTGGTATTTCAAGGTCTTTACGAAAGCACTTGGATTAGCGCTTATTTTAGAAATAAGAATATATAGTGATAGAATTAATCATTGTTAGATTATTGTTTACCTATATAGATGTGATGCTAAAAGAAGTTTAGCATAGATCGCAAGATCTATCTATGTTAGGGCGTTGGTCCTAAAGATAAGGCGAAAGATGATGCTTATGGAAGGTTTCCTTCGCTCTCGCGATAGAAACCATCATAAAGGTAATGCCGGATGTTCATAGTCCATGAATAGTCATGAGCAAGTATGAAAGTAAATCGGTAAATGTCGAGAATATCCTTAAACAAGTTAAGGAAGAGTTCTAGTTTATCAAAACTTGGAATTAAATAAACGTAGATATCAGGGCGTATATCCCGAGTCTTATGAAGGCAAGTGGGAGCGACGATGCAGGTTTGCAATCACTTTGATTAAGTGATACGATTGAGTGGAAATGTTCTAGCCTATGGGTCATCAGTAAACACTACAACTTAGCCAAAACACAAGTAGTGCCTTAGAGGCTAAATGAGCAAACATGGATCTGAAGGTTCATTCCTGAACCTAGTACGGTTCTTCTTCCACCTTTCTATATAGCGATATAGTAAGTGGATTCATTGCTTGAAGCAAGGACCAGGGTCTCGTCGAGAGATTCATGTGTGTGTTGAGGCGGTTCCTTTGACTTGGTCATTTGGAACATGATATGAAGTAGTCCCGAGTCCCCACGGATAGCGATCCGTTTATGGCTAGGGCTGGTTGCGAGTATTGCATGAGATTCTTGTGTTTCAACTTGGTCTTGTGTGTGCTAGTGATTGGTTTTAGGCCAAGTGGGAGATTGTCGGAATAGTGTCCTAAACCCAATCGGGTTGGACCGGATCCGACCGGGTCGGATCATTTCTACTATTTCTTTATGTTTATACATATATTAAATGGCTTTTCTGTTGTCATATATATGTTCTTTTAAAGAACCAATTATGAATTGTTATATGATAACGTCCTTAGTATTAAATGTGATAGAAACCATGATAGGCGATTATGGTTGATGAGATCTCTGATCACTTTAATTAGTTTGATACTTAAATGTCTCTAGGCTGATGTACTATTGAACAGGACATTGATAGTATAAACAGACTAGAACGTATTAGATGTCTTCTGTCTTTAGTATGAGGATAGATCTCGTCTATCGAAGTGTAGACACTTGGGTATGCGTGGGCGTGTATTGAGAATGCGTGACGTTAGGCGACCCACTTACACGATATAAGTGTCACACTATGTGGCGGTTGTGTAATTATCCTTAAGACCGGAGTCTTCATGGCATCACGGTGTGGATTGTCATGCTTTGACACTATTGAGGTTTCCACAGCCACGGGGCGATCATGCGGTAGTGATTGGGTATGATCTTCAAGCATCACGGAGTATACATGATTGGTCGTCCGGGAATCGCGTGTCCTATGATTGGGATCGAATATCCGAAATGGCCTTCTTATAAGGAATGTCTTACTCGTGTGAATCTTTGCAAAGTGGGAGTAAACGAGTTACTTCGAGAGAGCATGATATCCGGTTATAAGATACGGTCGTTGATGTTTTGACACTCGACTAACGACCGTAAGGATATTATTACAATGATAGATTGTAAGTTACACGGTAATCGCTTCACATGAAAGGTAGTAGTCATTGCATTTGACTCTTCCGATGATTGGGGGTCACGGTGTGTTGCTAGACGCTATCCCGTGATCGTTAGGCATGAAGGGCATTTTCGTAATTTGCACTTTGTGTCTACGGCCAACATATTCGGAAGCCTATCGGGTCACACACATATGAACATCTAGCCGGATTAAAATGTGGTTATAGTTGATAACCAAATAAGGAAAGTTTATCTCGAGACTATAAAGGTTATAGTGGTAAATTAATATTGTGGTATTTATTTATTATGAATAAATTAAATACAAGATGTTAATAATATTATATTAATTAAAGAATATTCCGGATGCCAATTTATTGGCTAAGGTGGCGCAATTTGTGTGTGTATAAGATACACTTGGATTGTGCAATTTAATTAATAGTATTACCAAATATTAATATAAGATATTAATATATATATATATATATATCCAATATATGAATGGCGCCTAAGTTTGTGTGTGTAATTGACACACGTAAATGCCAATTGATCAAGTTGACATGTTTGACTATTTGGGTATTAATAGATTTATGTGTGTTATATATATGATATATACACATGTGTAAATTGATTTATGGTAATAAAATAAAGATAGTCAATATTAGATATTGACAATATCTTGGGAATATTCAATATAAGATATTGACAATATCCTAGATTTATTTGATATAAGATATTGTAATAAATGAGATAAATCAATCAAATATATTTTCCTTATTTTATTGGAGAAAGGTTTTCTTCTTCTCCACTCTGCTAAGAGGCGCCACTTCCATTATAAAAGGGAGGTGGGTGTCAAGCTCTTTTGTAAAACACAATTCCAAGAACTAATAGTTCTTGTGTAAAATAGAGAGCATCCTATGGAGAGTTGGAGAGAGGGGAAAAAGGCCGGTCTAAGAACCGGAGTTTTCCAATAGCAATCCATGATGGGATTCCGCGGGTCGTTCGTGTGGACTAGCGGTAGAGGCCGAACACTTGGGCGGCTCTATGCGAGAACTACTCTCGCTGGAGGCGGTCAAAGCGTCGATCTTTTAGATCAACCAAGGTAATCACCGTCTACTACTTAATTGTTTATTGCTTAAACGAAGTCGATCTTGGGTCGATAGGAAATAAATTTTAAATTCATTGCGTTCGCGTGAGATTTCTAACGAAGGGTATCGAGAGAGCTTGAGCTTAAGCAATAAGCATGTTATTATCGCGAGTTAATTTTATCGTTTAAATCACGTAATTAAAAGATGAAAGATTTTTGATTTGCAAAATTGATACATGAAAAGAAAAGAGATCTGGTGGTGCTCGGCGATCGGGCGGCGGCACCACCCCTCCGGCGGCGGCGGCGGCGGGCGGCGCGTCTCTTGCCGGCGATCGTCTGGTCAATCTTTGGCGGATCTCCAAATTTTTGTTTTGTGTATTTTGTGATTCAATATGGTTCATAGTTGTGATTGATATCTCCTTTGTTTAGTTGTGTCGTGTGGGCTAACCAATGGTTCAAATAGTTTGGCCGTTGGGATGCCATATGGCACTAAAATAATAATGGCCTTTCCAAATTTTATTTGGAATGGCTCAAGCCATTTCCAAATATTTGATTTGGAAAGCGCTGCTTAAGCTTACTTCCAAAATTTTGATTTTGGAAAGTGGCGAAGCCTAAACTAAAATTATTTGGGCCTTTCCAAATATTTGATTTGGAATAAGCTTCAGCCTTTTCCAAATATTTGATTTGTAAAGGCTCAGCTTGCGCCACTTCCAAAATTTTGATTTTTGGAAAGTGGCTGAAGCTAAGCAAATTTGGTTTAGAAACCAAAGCATCCCTTTTGATTACGAATCAAAAGGAAAGAAACAAAAGAGACTTAATTTTAATTTTGATTTATTTTGGAATAGTTCCAATTAATTAAAATTAAAATTAAAATCGTTAAAAATTAATCGTTAATTTTATTTCGATTAAATCATTTAATTAATTAAATGTTAATTAGTTAATTGATTGGATAAAATTATTTAATAGATTAAATGTTAATTGATTAATTAAGACGCAAGTAGTTAAATTTTAATTTTATCTTTTTCATAAGATTTTATTGTATGGATTAGATATAGTAGATATAATATGATTATATGGACCCGATTGATCGTGACTTCGACCGATAGGATAGATGTGAATGATTTAATTTTTCTGTTGGTTTAAAAATTGTCTGAGGCCGTTATGAAGAACGTGACCTAGTTTATTTTCTCGCATTTATCCCATTCCGTTGACTCCCCGTGTGCGGCGGTGTATTTATTTTATTAGATAGAATTAAATGTAACAAGAATGAAGCGGAAGATGGAGACCAAAGAAAGACGAAAATAAAGATCCCATTGGAGAATGGAGCATTAAAGATCCTATTGGTGGTTGCAATCTGCTTAGATTGTGACCAGCGTTTTAAATCGGTTTGTATTCGAAACCGCACTCTAGGAAAAGTCCATGATCATACCGGTTATTTTACGCATTTATTTATTTTGTGCTTGTATTTATTTTATATGATACGATAGATGCATGACTAGGCACGATCTAGATAAATGTGTAGGATGTATGTTTATAGAGATAGACATATTTATGATGAGACCGAAATTAAAATTAATTAAGTGTTAATTTACGAAAAAATACTTCCACAACAAAAATCAAGTCGAAATATTGTCTCCCAATATTATAACGACGGTGAAGAGCTGTGTTCGGATCCAACCGATCGACCACCGCCGGGAGTTGACCTACCACGGGTATATCGTCGTTATTGAGATATGATCGTATGAGATCTCGTGAATATTGGGTTATGACTTGACTAGGGTCTTTCGGTGATTGGCCACCGTCAGGGCCGTCTGACTTTAGAGACAAGGGGTTGACTAACACATAGTGATGTGTATCGCCAAAGAGTTGACTAGTCAACCACTGAGAATCACATAGAGATGTGAATGGTAAAGGGTTACCTACCTATCGAAATTATCTTGGTTGATCGACCACCGCCGGGAATCGAGGTACTAGATGGGATCTCAGCCACTAAAGAATTTTGAAAAATTCTTGAAAGTCAATTGGAAGTAGTTGACTAGTGGGAGCAAAATCATAAACCAAAAGACCATTTTTGATTTTGCGTGTATAAACAACAACACTCTTTTATTTTCATTTTTATGTTGTAGTTTTAGCAAACTTTATATTTATGTTTTTCTCGATTAGTAAAACCAAATTATGACTGTTTGAGAAACGTTCTCAAGAATGGTTAAGTAATTTCAATCCTTTTAAAATAAGCAATGACATGAGCCATCCCGTTATAGTAGTTAGAGACAAGGAGATTACATAATTGATGCAGTGCTCCGAGACTTTAATTATTAATGAAAGCGGAAGCTCATGATATGATTAAATCATTTGAAATAAGTTTCAACGAATTAGTCATATATTGGATACGATCCAAGATGATCATTTAGTCATACGATGACAATTAATTCAAATGTTGGATAAGAATGACTACATCTAATTTTGGAAAGGTTGTTTTCAAAATTGTAAGATTTAAGTATCGACTTATTTCTTTAATCATTGCTTAAAGGTTAATTAAATAGTTAATGTTTTAAATACGATTTAAAAGGTTAAATAAACTATTTAATAAACTTTAGATTTTCTTTATGAAAGGAAATTGAAGACATAGCTCTTGTGATCTTTCTTAAGTCTTATGAAGACTACACCAAGAAATATTTACAAGTGCTTGAAGGATTAAAAAGGAAATTTAGGGCATGTGCTTAAATAGAGAACTTATTGAAGTTTCTATTCTAGGCAAGTGAGTTGAGATAAATCTATCTAAGTTCAAGTCAACTCTTAGATATATGATATCTTACGAGTGTGATTAAAATTAGAAAGATTAAATACAGATATGGAAGGTGAAGCAAATGTTGTAATACTTACCATATTGCGGATCTAAATAAACTGATAAGGAAACTAAATAAATGTTGTTATGTTCCGGTTCTTATGAAGAATACGTTTTCAGTTATTTGTTAGGATTTAGTAGACACATTCAATTGTAAAGAATAAATGTTATTCCAATAAAGTTGGAAGGTCACTGAATCTAACATACTAGATTGAAGTCACTATATAGTTGATATATGTGATGAGATCTCAACTAAATATTTGTATGGCTATTATCCTTGATATTTGTAGTTGTTCTAGACATAGTCTCTCTGGAAGGGAAGCGTGTAATCAAACGTCATTCTGATGATGTTGAACCATATGATTATGAATCATATAGGTAATACGTATCTTATCTAAAGATGACTAAAATACCCTTTTATGAAAAGGTTATAAAATCTAGAAAAATTGTCTAAAGCCTAAACATACCGATGTTTGTTGGCTTGTGACAATTAATGCTACAAATAATTGTTTGTTAATCTCTATGACTATAGTTGAATGTACTTATTGAAGTACGACAATTGAAAGCCTGAAAAGTTCGAGCTAGTACGCGAATATGAGATTGACGAGCTACTTAGGAATTAATCTTCAATTGGATTGAAGTAATTAATACTGAAGGGTGTTTGAAGTCGTCTGCGAAAGGAATAAGATTCTCCTTCAAGGATACCATATTTGGGATACGCAATTGGATTGTGTTCCCAAAATGGAAACAACACTTTATATGATAAAGGTGTGACGCAGCCATCGAAGTATCCCTTACCCGTTTCGGATAGTGCCTTATACTTAACCAAGTTCCAAAGAATAAAGGTTGAATAAATTCCATATTAGATATGGAAGAGGATAATGTCAAATCTGTCTTAACCGATGATTTGAAGTTGTCATAAGCAAAGTCGAAAGGCTTGGAGCCTAGTACGACATATGCAACTTTGTGGAATATCTCGGCAAGTATGCTAGATATTATTTAATTGGTCCATGGAGCAAAAGGTGTTTGTCTCCAAACATGTCTTTTTCTAGAGGAAGTGTTTCTTCCAAAAGAAACAGTGGGAGTGAATCAGATCTCAAAACAGTTTGAGATCCACAAAGATATATTCAACCATTGGAACATGAGCAGACGCCGCATAGCGATGAGGTGTAGAACACTGCTCAGTACACACAAAAGTTCTGTAAGTCTGTGGATAAACTCAAGCCTGAAAAGGCTGTTGGTATGTTCATCTTGAAGAGTGAATATCTCACGACTTATGAAAGAATGTTTGAAAGGCAAGATTGAGAGATATGGCCAGGAGCCGTAATATCTGAATTAGATTCCATCAGTGACAACCAGGTTGTGAACCTAGTCTGTCTTACTTAAGGGGAGTGCCCCTGAAAGGCTGACATGGATAGTAATATGATTACCATAAGGCTATAGTGATTTGAAGGGTATGAGGTGTAAACCTTGTAATTATCTTTATCTTGCCAAATGTGCTCCCAAGTCTATTCGAGACTATGCTTGTTATAACTTCGTATCATGACTATATGATAGTGTTGAAGACGTTAGGCGATACGACCGATGTTCATAGACAATAACATGATGTGTAAGCCCGCGAGATCCATTTATGGACTCAAACAAGTTTCTCTGAGACGATTTCTTTGTTTGATTATCAAAGGAGTTTGATTTAGTCAAAAGAAGGATATGCCCAATGTGCAAGATGGATAGTGGGAGTGTGTTACGATTTTTGAGTAAGGTATTGGATATCTCTCTCATGAATCATCTCCCCATGTCACAGTCAATTAATGTTTGGTAGTTCAAGGTCTTTACGAAAGCACTTGGATTAGCAGTTCTTATTTTAGAAATAAGAATATATAGTGATAGAATTAACTGCTGTTAGATTATTGTTTACCTATATAGATGTGATGCTAAAAGAAGTTTAGCATAGATCGCAAGATCTATCTATGTTAGGACGTTGGTCCTAAAGATAAGGCGAAAGATGATGCTTATGGAAGGTTTCCTTCGCTACTGCGATAGAAACCATCATAAAGGTAATGCCGGATGTTCATAGTCCATGAATAGTCATGAGCAAGTATGAAAGTAAATCTGGTAAATGTCGAGAATATCCTTAAACAAGTTAAGGAAGAGTTCCTAGTTTATCAAAACTTGGAATTAAATAAACGTAGATATACAGACGTATATCCTGAGTCTTATGAAGGCAAGTGGGAGCGATAATGCAGGTTTGCAATCACTTTGATTAAGTGATACAATGAGTGGAAATGTTCTAGCCTATGGTCACTTTGTAAACACTACAACTTAGCCAAAACACAAGAGTGCCCTTAGAGGCGCAGCCGGGAGCAAGATACATGGATCTGAAGGTTCATTCCTGAACCTAGTACGGTTCTTCCACCTTTTCTATATAGCTGATATAGTAAGTGGATTCATTGCTTGAAGCAAGGACCAGGGTCTCGTCAGAGATTCATGTGTGTGTTGAGGCGGTTCCTTTTGACTTGGTCATTTGGAACATGATATGAAATAGTCTGAGTCCCCACGGATAGCGATCCGTTTATGGCTAGGGCTAGTTGCGAGTATTGCATGAGATTCTTGTGTTTCAACTTGGTCTTGTGTGTGCTAGTGATTGGTTTTAGGCCAAGTGGGAGATTGTCGGAATAGTGTCCTAAACCCAATCGGGTTGGACCGGATCCGACCGGGTCGGATCATTTCTACTATTTCTTTATGTTTATACATATATTAAATGGCTTTTCTGTTGTCATATATATGTTCTTTTAAAGAACCAATTATGAATTGTTATATGATAACGTCCTTAGTATTAAACTGTGATAGAGAAACCATGATAGGCGATTATGGTTGATGAGATCTCTGATCACTTTAATTAGTTTGATACTTAAATGTCTCTAGGCTGATGTACTATTGAACAGGACATTGATAGTATAAAATGCACTAGAACGTATTAGATGTCTTCTCTTTTAGGGGCGGGGATAGATCTCGCCTATCGAAGTGTAGAGACACTTGGGTATGCGTGGACGTGTATTAGAGAATGCGTCGTTAGGTCGACCCACTTACACGATAAGTGTCACACTATGTGGCGGTTGTGTAATTATCCTTAAGACCGAGTCTTCATGGCATCACGGTGTGGATTGTCATGCTTTGACACTATTGAGGTTTCCACAGCCACGGGGCGATCATGCGGTAGTGATTGGGTATGATCTTCAAGCATCGCGGAGTATACATGATTGGTCGTCCGGGAATCGCGTGTCCTATGATTGGGATCGAATATCCGAAATGGCCTTCTTATAAGGAATGTCTTACTCTCGTGAATCTTTGCAAAGTGGGAGTAAACGAGTTACTTGAGAGAGCATGATATCCAGATTATAAGATACGGTCGTTGATGTTTTGACACTCGACTAACGACCGTAAGGATATTATTACAAATGATAGGATTGTAAGTTACACGGTAATCGTTTCACATGAAAGGTAGTAGTCATTGCATTTGACTCTTCCGATGATTGGGGTCACGGTGTGTTGCTAGACGCTATCCCGTGATCGTTAGGCATGAAGGGCATTTTCGTAATTTGCACTTTGTGTCTCACGGCCAACATATTCGGAAGCCTATCGGGTCACACACATATGAACATCTAGCGGATTAAAATGTGGTTATAGTTGATAACCAAATAAGGAAAGTTTATCTCGAGACTATAAAGGTTATAGTGGTAAATTAATATTGTGGTATTTATTTATTATGAATAAATTAAATACAAGATGTTAATAATATTATATTAATTAAAGAATATTCGGATGCCAATTTATTGGCTAAGGTGGCGCAATTTGTGTGTGTATAAGATACACTTGGATTGTGCAATTTAATTAATAGTATTACCAAATATTAATATAAGATATTAATATATATATATATATATATATATATATATATATCCAATATATGAATGGCGCCTAAGTTTGTGTGTGTAATTGACACACGTAAATGCCAATTGATCAAGTTGACATGTTTGACTATTTGGGTATTAATAGATTTATGTGTGTTATATATATGTGATATATACACATGTGTAAATTGATTTATGGTAATAAAATAAAGATAGTCAATATTAGATATTGACAATATCTTGGGAATATTCAATATAAGATATTGACAATATCCTAGATTTATTTGATATAAGATATTGTAATAAATGAGATAAATCAATCAAATATATTTTCCTTATTTTATTGGAGAAAGGTTTTCTTCTTCCACTCCACTCTCTAGAGGCGCCACTTCCATTATAAAAGGAGGTGGGTGTCAAGCTCTTTTGTAAAACACAATTCCAAGAACTAATAGTTCTTGTGTAAAATAGAGAGCATCCTATGGAGAGTTGGAGAGAGGGGAAAAGGCCGGTCTAGCAAACCGGAGTTTTCCAATAGCAATCCATGATGGGATTCAAGCGGTCGTTCGTGTGGACTAGCGGTAGAGGCCGAACACTTGGGCGGCTCTATGCAGAACTACTCTCCTTAGACGGTCAAAGCGTCGATCTTTTAGATCAACCAAGGTAATCACCGTCTACTAGTTAATTGTTTATTGCTTAAACGAAGTCGATCTTGGGTCGATAGGAAATAAATTTTAAATTCCGCTGCGTTCCCGCGTAGATTTCCTAACATGGAGATGGTGTTGATCACCAAGAATAAAATTGGCTTCGTAGACGGCATAATCAAAAATCTAGAAGCATATTCAGCAGACTTTCAGGCATAGAGGCAGTGTGATACAATGGTGAGATCATGGATCTTGAATTCTGTAGAAAACACCATTGCACAGAGTTTTATGTATTTCAAGAGTGCACATGCAGTTTGGAAGAACCTTGCTGCAAGATTTTCCAATGTTGATGCCTTAAGACTTTCAGATCTTCTTGAAGAGATGCATCTGCTGAAGCAAGGTACGGATTCTATCAATCAATATTTTACAAAATTAATGGTTCTTTGGGAAGAAATTAAGACCATCACGCCTATGCCAGTTTGTTCTTGTGATCCTCAAAGTCACTACAATGCTATTAGCACTCTGATTGATCATACAGAGGCTGAACATGTCATGAAGTTCCTAAAGGTTTGAGGGATGAGTTTGAGCCAATGGTTTCACATGCAATGCTGATGGTACCTTTTCCAGAAATCCATGATGCTTTTGTAATGGCCATAAAGTTTGAAAGACAGAAGTTATATGCGGCTAACAAGGCCAAGAATCAAGATTCTATGGTTCCCTTGTCTCAGAAGAATGGACAGGGGCAAACTCAATCAGTCAGCATATCAGGATCCGTGACTGCTGCAAATGCAAGACCTAGAAATCCCAAGAAGGTACAATGTATTTTTTGTAGATTCAATGGTCATACCGAAGAGACTTGTTATAAGAAACATGGCTATCATCCTGGTTTCAAGTCAAAAAGAGCTAATATGGTAGTAGAGGAACAGTCAGCAGAAGAAGATCAAGCCCAAAGTAGGTCTGATGGACCAGAGTTTCCTAATCTTACTGCACATCAACTTGATAAGTTGATGGCTCTGATAAGTTCTGATCCTCCCAGACATGCAGGATTTGCTGTTGGCCAACATGCAGAGATTGTTGCACACTACTCACCTGCTACAGGGACAAGTGATCTAAATTTAGTAAGGTCTATACAAGGGATCTTGGACTCTGGTGCCACAAATCACATTGCATGGTCATTAGCTCTATTAAGCAATCCCCAAACATTTTCTGGCATAAAAATGGGATTATCGAATAGAAATAATGTTTATGTAACACATATAGGACAAGTAAGGGTAAACCCTCAGATGTTCCTTTATGGTGTGTTTTGCATTCATGGTTTTAAGTTCAATCTTTTATCTTTACAATCTTTTATTAATCATACAAAAGGTGCAGGTATTTTTTCTACTAACAAGTGTGTTTTCTAGGACAAGAACAAGAAAATAATTTGTTCAACTGAGTTACACAGAGGACTATATGTCAGTCAATCATAATTTCTATTGTTAATGCTTTAGATAATAATGCTTTGTCTGATAGACTAGATGATGCCCTATTATGGCATTACAGACTATGATACTTGCCTGATAAGAGATTGCAAGGTATTAGTTCACAGTCTGCTGATGTAAAATTTTGTAATCATGATATGTCTGTCCTATGGAAAAACTCAACAAAAATCCATTTCCATTAAGTACAACTGATGTAAATGCTATTTTGATCTTGTTCATATGGATATTTGGGGTTCTTTGAAACAACACATTGTGAATGGACAACAATATTTTCTAACTGTTGTGAAGAATACCAATTCTAATGAAAAAGTTATGAATATGAATCACAAACCAAAAGATTCTCTACCATTAGGTAGGAAAGGTGAAAATCCCTTGTATTTAATCATAGCATTCTATTATTATTTAATCACGACATTCCATTATATTGACGATAAAAAAATATTTATATTATAATCATAGTTTGATAGCGGTTATGCAAGTAGCCCCCATCGTCTAGTGGTTCAGGACATCTCTCTTTCAAGGAGGTAGCGGGGATTCGACTTTCCCTGGGGGTAGGGTATACTACGAAAGAAAGTTGGCCATGGATTACCAATAAGCCTAAAAGTGATTCTTTGTGGGTTGATGCCCGAGCGGTTAATGACGGACTGTAAATTCGTTGGCAATATGTCTACACCGGTTCAAATCCAGCTCAGCCCAAAAATTCACCAAACTACCATGAGAGGGTATAACCCTCCTCCTTACAAAACAAAATACTTGATACAGAGATAAAAAAGAATCAAAATTTCTGGTAGATCGCCTATTTATTTCCTGGGGGATTGTATTTCAATTGGTTCGAGCACCGCCCTGTCAAGGCGGAAGCTGCGGGTTCGAGCCCCGTCAGTCCTGTCGGATCAACTAAATATATTAATCAATTCTTTCAAAACTCTATTTTTCTTTACTTCTCGTCCAAGAAAAGAATATGTTAGTGGGTTAGTCCAATTAGTGCTAGCACTGTAGTAAGCCTTTCAAGAAAGACAAGATATATGTTATCGATTGTTCCAGACTCATGGAATGGAATAGAGTCCTCTATTTTTTTGGAGTGGTTTTTTTTCTTAGTTGAGGTTGAAACTATGTTACTAATGGGGAAGGGTGATCATATGATACTTCATCGGATAATTATACACGGGAGATGTAAGGTAATACAAAAAAAAGAACATAAATGAATGATAAAAAAGGCTTTTTAAGATCAGGAATCTAAGTTGGGATTCGGTATGATTAAACAAACTCCTATTTTATACTATTCCATTTTTGACGACGAATTCATTTCAGAATTCAGATATTGTTATTAATGGATATTGATTCGATTCAAAACCATCGAGAGGTAATTCATCCATTGAATTGAAAGAGA
Source organism: Gentiana macrophylla (assembly GCA_026214975.1). Taxonomy (NCBI): domain Eukaryota; kingdom Viridiplantae; phylum Streptophyta; class Magnoliopsida; order Gentianales; family Gentianaceae; genus Gentiana; species Gentiana macrophylla. The sequence continues at coordinate 71,081,666 of CM047814.1, forward strand.
GGGGCTTGTCATCTCTATGGGATTAAATCCTTGGTTATTGTTAAATTTGATTTTTTATTTATATTATGGAAGTAATAGTATTGCATTTATTGCTACTGCACTATTCATTTTAGTTCCTACCGCCTTTTTACTTATCATTTATGTAAAAACAGTCAGTCAAATTAATTAATTAATTTGAATTAATCTGAGTAAACTTAGTTTAATTCAAGAATTCACGAAATAAACTGAAAACCAATTTAGCGTATTAAACTTTAACTGAAATAAGACGACTACAATTCCCAGTATCCAGTATAGAAAACGTATAGTAGAATGAAATAGTTGAATCTTTCTACCATACGATCTACATATTAGTATCATTATAGATTAAACATATTATCTTCGTGTATGTTTATGTGGAAAGCAATTCCATACACGGAATTGCTATATCATCCCAGTTTATTTATTTAATATAGTTTTTTGCTTTGATCAATCTGAAAGAATAATTTTATTCTTATGTCTTAGGGTTCTAATTATTCTATTTTTATATTATTTTAACTAGGAATCCAGGTATCTATCAAAAGAAAGTAATCCCAGCAATCAAGTAAAACCGACTAGGGGTGTATAGTAATAAAATAATTAGCAAACTTTAAATTGATTGAATAGTTTCGCAAGCACTTCTCGGGTTTTGAAAAGGAAGAGAAGTGAGATTCGATAAAGCATAAATAGAATTTCTATATGATAATTAGATTTAGCTAAAGGCGCGTTAAATGTGCAATATGTCACTGACTTTACTCTTATCTATAATATCTTGTTCGATAATCATCAAGCCTATAACAATTTTTTATAGAAAGTCCATATACACTTAGCAAAATAAATTCTTTTTTGAATAGTAAACAGTAATGGTACAGTAAAGAGAAAAACATCTCAAGAAAAAAGAATAACAGTAAAAAAAAAAGGGTCCGGTCGTCCTTCTTATCCGTTTCTAAGCTTGCTAAGAGTCCGTTGATTGAAATTCACCCTAATTTTGTTGGAAAAAAGATTTCCATCATACAGATTCAAAATACAAAGAAAAGGAGCAGTGAAATATCTCTTTGATCGAAAGAGTATGATTTATAGAATACATTACTTTATTCGACTAGAATGGAATTAAAAAAAAGAAGATCTTTAGATTCTCTTTTATAAAGAGTAAAACGCATTGCATAACGATTTAGAAAACAATTGATATAGCACGGTTCCTCAAAAAAAAAAAAAAAGCTCGGTTCCTCAACTCAATCAGTAATACCCTTATAGTCTATTTCTTCCCCACACTACGAAGTGACAGGGAAAATGTAAAGACTACCATTAAAGCGGCCCAAGCAAGACTTACTATATCCATGTGAATTATGCCCCCTTATCCCTATAACTATCAAGGAATTATTATATTGTTACTTGCTACTAATAGTATAGTAGAATCAATAGAGCATAGTCAAAAAAGGGTATTTTGGTCAAAAACTCTTGATAAACCAATCAAAAAAATACATTAATTGTAGAAAAGGATTACTATATCATTTCGAATCCGGAAAGATAAAATATAAGCAAAACAAAATACGTAGTAACCCCTCAAAGGGATGTTACTAATGGAACATGTAGTAATACTAAGGTTTTTTCTTGACCTTCCGAAGGAAAAAGAAGAACAATCATTAGCTAAATGCCTAGTTAACCTTAACCAAATTTGTAGCCTTTACCAATTATCTCTCTGATGGTAGAGAAACATTAGATTCTTGATTAAAGGTTGTTGAAAAAGAGTATTTCTTTTTTTTTTTTCCTTTACGCCAATTAAAATTCAAATTAACTTTGAATATTCATCCAATTGAATATTGATTGGATACCCGAGCATTCATAGATTCTTGTGATTCCGTCGTATATCGTGTATGTGTATAAAGGATCTTCTGTCCTTGACACAAGTATTGGAATTGAATTCCATTTTCTAACAGGTTATCTGATGTAGAAGATCTACAACGATAGAAATAAAAACGATGAACAAGAGCTAATCCAAGCTCTTAAGTGATTTTACTCATAAAGAGATTTCAAGATTACATTCTAAGCTTAACTTCTAGGGAAATAAGGGTATTTATAAGTTTGAAAGCCCATTTACCTAAAACATACCCTTGCAAAAGCCCATTTGACTACTCATTAATTTAAAACATAAATAAAAGGCTATTAATTACTATGATGTGCTATATCATCTACATCCCATTTCACAGAAAGCTCGTCCACGAGCGAGTCCATTGGTGATTACAAGACAAGCACATTGAAACTCCCGAGCTCACCAATAAATCCTTAGGTGGATCAAGGCCATTCACCATCTTATGGAACAACTTCAAAATCCTCTTAAATTGTCCATTCTTGTCCAAAATGCTCAAACATAAAAAGATTGTAACAATGCTTAGCTTAGGTATGGTGGTATCGTAGTCGTCTATATCATTCCAACTCTTTCGCTGAATAACTCGTCCACGAGTTAGGTTGAGACGATAGAAGACGAGGTGCCACATGAATCGGAAGATAAAAAAATTAGCCTTTAATTGTTCTAATATATCTGGGAGGGAATTCCACTGAGCTGGGTGTACCCAAGTTGAATTTAAAAGATTGAAATCAATGGCAATCATATGCTGCAAGTCTATGGTGAATTCCGCAAGCATTACGGTAATAACCAAAACGCATGACTTCATGTTAAATGACCTTGGTACAAGATGCTGCTGTCATGCATGTATGCTAGCCTCTGTTCCCCATATTTGGTCTCCAATTCAATCAAAGCAGGGGTACAAGAGTAGGAATTCCAAGTAATTAGAAAACACACAATTCCGCCTGGATCGAATGGAATGGAGATATGAAGTAGAAGTCCCAAATTCAAAGGCCGCAAGCCATCCTCAGCTACCATATGATCAACTTCATCGAACGCTAAAATCTTCAACATTCCATAAGGTAGCGTCAAGATAATCGGTAAAGTTTCATCTTGAATTACACTAGGCTTCTCCGACTTCAATTTTATGTATAAATTCTTGAGCAGCTCGGGAGGCAAATTCAAGTCTCCAAACCTTTTTGCATCATCATAATTCCCACTCATACTTTCATATTTAAACAAAATGCAGTAGTTGGACAGAGGGTAATCCCCAAAATTTTGAAAAATGTGACTTCCACCTGGATCAAACAAGAACACATCCACTTTGTAATGAGCTTCGAACAATGAAGGTAACAACAAGAGTTGAGTTGTCCTCTCATTCGACCCTACTGAGCCCCAAATGGACTCCACGCCCACAAAAGTATAACTCCATCGACCTTGGAGAGACGAATCTCGTGCGAACTCACATTGATAAGTCCACGTATCTTAGCAGGTTCATAAAGTGTGCCTAAAATAGGGCAGTCTCGCTTCAATCTATTTTTCCAAACACCAACGCCATTTCCAGGTTCCATAATGTCGTGCAATGCCATATAAATGGCATCTACCACCCCTGATGTTGGTAATGTCAAAGCTTGCAGTATTTGGTCCTTGAATTTTGGGCCATAAACCTTTTGGATATCTGCTCTTGGTGTTTGTAATGTTAGGACTGGTGGTAGAAGCTTGGAGAATGTTGCATGTTTCCTTTCACCACCGTCTTCCAAATCAGATGTGCCATCAAACATCACATCTGAAGGGGTCCCCTGCGTTGCAGCCACAATATGAGCCTCTTTCACCGTCGAATCAGCCGAAACATCAAACTGAATTGTATGTCCAAATGTTTGCCGATATGAATATGCATATTCAGCCCCTGTATTAGACACAAGTTCAAAATTCCTTGGAAGTGGCTCTTTTTCATCACACCGTTTAGCACCTTCCATATGCTTAGCAGTAGAACTCTTACTTGTGGAAGTGCTCCAATCCTCAAATGACTTCAATTGTAGCTCTTCTGTCAAGGACTTGTCATCTTCAAACTCCTCTATATGAATTGACTATGTTTGCTGCTGTGTGACTCAAGGCGGTCTTCTGTCGAACGCTTGGTGTGCGATAATCTATCAACCTTGGTGTGCTTCACCACCTCTGTCCCGTTTTGCTGCTTGGCACTAGCAGTTGAGTATGGATCAACTGATTTGTCACACTCATTTTCTCCCTTTGAACATTCATCTTCTTTATTACTACCTTCAGTGTTCTTCCTTTCTTCTACAATTAACTTCACATTTCCAGTTTCTGCAATTTGTTTCACCCAAATTTCAGTTGCCCGGGTAGCTTTGAGTGAAGTGTCTGTTGTTGTGTTGTAGGACTCATCAAGAGAACTACACCCACTCTTCCCACTTTGCACGCAGCTACAAACTGATAGGAGACATTTTGTCGAACACTTTGCGGGTGAGAACCTGATGAACAACAAGTTTTTCATTCTGGGCCATGAAGAAATAGGATCTTTACCTTCCACAAGTCTATTATCCTGCAGCCCCTTCCACCATAAACGAGCTATGCCTCGTAATCTCGAAGCTGTTATGTTGCATTTCAAGGACTCGGGTGGGTTCATTTCTTCAAAGTACTCCTCGATTGCGTTGCCCTAGTCAAACAGGTCTAGTGCTGAGCCATTAAAGGTCGGCAGTTCATCCACAAATTTGAACGAATGCATCCTAGCAGTTGTGCACGCTCTCTTACTTTGCTGTTCAAGCAAATATCCATCTCTTTTAGAGTAGCCTTTACCTGAGATCCAATGCTTGTTTGCCTCACGTAAAAGATGTCAGGAACTTGAAGGAGAAGTTAGTAGTTAGAAGTATTGTTTAGCTGTTAATGATCAATACTTAGCTGTCATTGGGTTGTCAGTACAATTAGACTAGCTGTGATTGTTCTATATGCATATAAAAGGTTGTAAAAGAACATTGTAATGCTCATTCAGAAAATTTGCCAATAAATCTTACCTTTACTCTCAAAATATCTTCTCTTCTCTACTTCTATCTGTTTTTTCCTCCCATTCCCTGACATCTGGTATCAGATATATCGGTCCTCTGCCATGGCCGATACTCGATTGAAATCTGTTGATGAGCAAACAAAGAATACTAAGGACATTGAGGAGCTGTGCAAAAACATGCAGGATTTGAAGCAGAATTCACAGGAATTGAAGCAGAATTTAGATAATCAGCTCGCATACATGAAGGACCAATTTGCTGCCATTTTTGCTATTATATCCAACAAAACTACAACAGAAAATACAGAGAATTCAGTATTACCACCATTGACTGAGGTTCCATCATCTAGCTTGGGTATCTTGGGACCTCCTCCTTCAGAACAAAGGTATGATAACTCACTAAAGCGCCCAAAATTTGATTTATCTTCATTCAAAGGAGATAATCCTAGAGCTTGGTTGAGAAAATGTGAGAGATATTTTCAATTTCATTCAGTAAAAGAAGATGAGAAATTTGCACTAGCAGAATTGTACCTTGATGAACAGGCAGAATTATGGTATAGTAGTTGGAAGCCAAGTAAGAGATTCATCACTTGGTCCATTTTCTGTAATGAATTGTGTAGAAGGTTTTCTAATCAGAATTATGATGATGTGGTGGACGAATTCCACAAATTAAAACAGATAGGATCAGTAGATACATATCAAGCCAGATTTGAAGAACTTAAGTCTCTTGTATCCATTAAGAACCCTAATCTGGATGAGGCTTACTTTGTGGCATGTTTTGTGGGTGGTCTTAAGAAAGGTATCAAATCAATTGTAAGAGTCAACAGACCCATGGATTTATCTACAGCACTGGAATTGGCAAGAGCACAAGAGGATGTTCTGGAATCATTGAGCCCTGTGCCCCATTTTACTCCCAAGACAATGGTGACACCAAGAACCGTCCAGTCTGTGCCTCCTACACAGCCTAAAGGAAAGGAAGTCACCAGATACATCACACCAACTGAACTCCAAGACAGAAGGGCTAAGGGATTGTGTTTTAAATGCAATGAGAAATACACTCCAGGCCATCAATGTAAGTCCAAGCAATTGCATTTCATTTTGGTGGATGATAATGAATATGAGGATTCTGTGGAAGAAATGGTGACAAATGATGATCAGGGGATTGAGTTTTCACAGTTATCTCTCAGTACTATGACAGGTCAAGTGAGCTCCAGCACTATCAAAATTCAGGGCTTACTAAAGAAGAAACCAGTAAATATCCTCATTGATAGTGGTAGTTCACATACATTCCTTGATCAGAAATTAGCTAAGGACCTTCAATGCATAGTGGAAGCAAGAAAACCTATGGGAGTTACTGTTGCTGATGGCAATAAAATGATAAGTGACAGTGTATGCCCAAATCTCCCTTGGACAATGCAAGGCATGAGATTTTCTCATGATGTGAGACTCTTAAAATTATGAGGATGTGATATGGTACTTGGGGTAGACTGGATGAAGAGATTTAGCCCTATGGTGTTTGATTGAAACAAGATGGAGTTATCATTTCAAAAGGAAGGGCAGGATATTACTCTTAAAGGTTGCACAGGTACACCTCAGATCAAGAGCATCAGTAGCAAAAACTTGATTAAAAATTTTAAACAAGGATTCAGTGGTACTATGGCATGTATTAACTTCATCTAGCCAGAGGCAGAATTACAAATGACAGAATCTATACCCCTTGAAATCCAGGAGGTACTGGACTAGTACACTGATATTTTTGCCACTCCTACCACACTACCACCTACCAGGGACCTTACACATAATATCATCCTGAAAAAGGGGACAGATCCTTTCAAGCAAAGGCCTTACAAGTATGGATATCACCAGAAACAGGAAGTGGAAAATCAAATTGAGCAGATGCTGAAGCAAAGGTTCATTCAACCAAGTCAGAGTCCTTATGCCTCCCCTATTCTGTTAGTCAAGAAGAAGGATGGGACTTGGAGATTATGTGTTGACTATAGAAAGTTAAATGATCTAACTATAAAGGATAGATACCCTATTCCATTAATTGATGAGCTGCTGGATGAACTGGGCAGGGCCAAATATTTTACCAAGATAGATTTGAGGGCAGAATTCCATCAAATCAGAATGAAGCATGATGCTATCCCTAAAACAACCTTTGTTACACACCATGGCCATTATGAATATACAATCATGCCTTTTGGGCTAACCAATGCCCTGCTACATTCCAAAAGGCCATGAATGAACTCCTTAAACCCTACTTAAGGAAGTTTGTGCTAGTTTTCTTTGATGACATACTGGTGTACAGTCCAGATTTACAATCTCACATTCATCACCTGAAATCAGTACTGGATCTGTTAAGACACAATACTTTTAATGCCAAGCTCAGCAAGTGTAGTTTTGCACAGACAAGAGTGAAATATCTAGGCCACATCATACAACAATGAGAGGTAATGCCTGATCCTCTTAAGATACAAAGCATGCAACAATGGCCCCTTCCTACAAATGTCACAGAATTAAGAGGATTCTTTGGTTTAACTGGTTTTTACAGAAGGTTCATCCCTTATTATGGAATTTTGGCTAGACCACTGACTAATCTACTGAAGAAGGATGGTTTTTGTTGGACTGAAGATGCTACCAAGGCATCTGAAGGGCTAAAGCAAGCAATGTGTGCAGCACCAATACTAGCATTACCAGATTTTTCTATACCATTTGTGGTAGAAATAGATGCTTGCTGTAAGGGTTTAGGGGCAGTCTTACAGCAACAAGGAAGATCAATCTCATACCTCAGTAGGGCATTTTATACCAAGGAGATGGGTGTTAGGAAATCTACGTGGGAACGCAGCGGAATTTAAAATTTTATTTCCCTTTAACCAGGATTGACTTCGTTTAAGCAATAAACAAATAGATAATAGATGGTGGTTACCTTGGTTGATCTAAAAGATCGACGCTCTGACCGTCTAAGGAGAGTAGTTCTGCATATAGCCGCCCAAGTGTTCGTCCTCTACCGCTAGTCCACACGAACAGCCCGCCGGAATCCCATCATAGATTGCTATTGGAAAACTCCGGTTGCTAGACCGGCCTTTTTCCCCTCTCTCCAACTCTCCAAAAGATGCTCTCTATTTTACACAAGAACTATGAGCTCTTGCAATTGTGATGTACAAAAGAGCTTGACACCCACTTCCTATTTATAGGGAAAGTGGCGCCACATACTAGAGTGGAGGAGAAGAAAACCTTTTCCCAATAAAATAAGGAAAATATAATTGTTTGATTTATCTCATTTAATTTAATATCTCATATTAAATATTTCCAAGATATTGCCAATATCTTATATTGATTATATATATCTTATTACCATAAATCAATTTACACATGTGTGTAAATCTATAGTCATTAATATCTAATATTAATATATGATAATCTTATTAATTAAATTACACAATCCAAATGTATCCTATACAAAACTTGCACCACTTTGCATCCAAAGTCACGTGTGTCAATACACACAAATTTTGGTCACACACACACACACACACACACACACACACACACACACACACACATATATATATATATATATATATATATATATATATATATATATATATATATATATATATATATATAATATTAATTAATAATATAGTACTATGATTAATTAATTTACAAAAATACATGTATATCACATATATACATAATTTCAAAATTATATGTATCAATATACATATTTAATTAATCAACATAATTAATATCTTGTACTATATTTATTCACAATAAATAAATACCACCATATTAATTTACCACTATAACCTTTATAGTACGAGATAAACTTTCCTTATTTGGTTAGCATCTATAACCACATTTTAATCCGACTAGATGTTGTTATGTGTGTGACCCGATAGGCTTCCGAATATGTTGGCCGTAGACACAAAGTGCAATTTACTAAAATGCCCTTCATACCTAACGATCACGGGATAGCGTCTAGCAACACACCGTGACCCCCAATCATCGGAAGAGTCAAATGCAATGACTACTACCTTTCATGTGAAACAGTTACCGTGTAAGTTACAATCCTATCGCTGTAATAATATCCATACAGTCGTACGTCGAGTGTCAAACATTAACGACCGTATCTTATAATCTGGATATCAAGCTCTCTCGAAGTAACTCATTTACTCCCACTTTGCAAAGTTTCACAAGAGTAAGACATTCCTTATAAAAAGGCCATTTTGGATATTCGATCCCAATCATAGGATACGCGATTCCCAGACGACCAATCATGTATACTCCGCATGCTTCAATATCATACCCAATCACTACCGCATGATCGCCCCGTGGCTAGGGGAAACCTCAATAGCTAAAGCATGACAATCCACACCGTGATGCCATGAAGACTCCGGTCCAAAGGATAATTACACAACTGCCATATAGTGCGACACTTAATATAAGTGGGTCAGTCTAACGTACGCATTCTCTAATACACGTCCACGTACAGTCCAAGTGTCTCTACACTTCGATAGACGAGATCTATCCCTGCCCTTAATGACAGAAGACATCTAATACGTGCTAGTCTGTTTATACTATCAATGCCCTATTTAATAGTACATCAGCCTAGAGACATTTAAGTATCAAACTTATTAAAGTGACTAGAGATCTCATCAACCATAATCGCCTATCATGGTTTCTCTATCACAGTTTAATACTAAGGACGTTATCACATAACAATTCATAATTGGTTCTTTAAAAGAACATATATATGACAACATAAAAGCCATTTTATATATGTATAAACATAAAGAAATAGTAGAAATGATCCGACCCGGTCGGATCCGGTCCAACCCGATTGGGTTTAGGACACTATTTCAACAATGGGCCTATCTATATATGAGAAGGAACTACTTGCTGTCATTATGGCTATTAACAGATGGAAACACTATCTACAAGGGCAACAATTTATAATCAAAACTGACCAGCAATCTTTGAATTATTTACTTGAACAAAAAGTCACCACTGCTTTGCAACAAAAAGAAATTACTAAACTTTTGGGGCTGGATTTCAAGATTGAGTACAAGAAGGGTAAGGAGAACATATTGGCTGATGCACTCTCCAGACAACCAATGCAGCAGGCCACTACTATGGCTATTACCACCATACTACCAACCTGGATGTCCAAAATCATTGATAGCTACACAGGTGATGATGAGGTCCAATATAAAATCAGTTGTGTACTTCTAGATCCTAGCACTGAACCTGATTATGCTTTACAACAAGGTATACTTAAATATAAAGGGAAGATTTATGTGGGTAGTGCTGGTCAATTAAGACATGATATCATGTCCCAAATTCATGAGAGTCCTATTGGAGGCCATTCAGGCATTAGGGCATGTCTACAGAGGATTTCCTCTATTTTCTACTGGCCTCACATGAGAAATGATGTCAGGACACTCATCCATTCATGTACAGTGTGCCAACAATGTAAAAGTCTCCATGAGCATCCACAGGGATTATTACAACCTTTGCCTATTCCAGATCAGGCCTGGCAGCATATTAGTATGGATTTCATTGAGGGACTTCCAAATTCTGTAGGAAATGAAGCTATCATGGTTGTAGTGGATAGGTTTACAAAATGGGGTCATTTTGTGCCATTGGGAAGGGAATATACAGCAGAATCTATGGCTGATGCATTTTTCCACCAAGTTTACAGGTTACACAGCTTGCCAACTACTATAGTCGATGATGTAGAGAGATGATCTTTACTAGTGAATTTTGGCAAAGATCTGTTTGGGCCAGCGGGGGTCAAGTTGGCACTCGCCTTCACGCATACCATCCTCGGGATCGATGGACAAACAGAAAGTGGTCAATCAATGTTTGAAATGTACTTGAGGTGTATGTGTTTTCAAAGGCCAAAACAGCGGTCAAAATGGTTAACACTGGCTGAATTCTAGTATAATACCAATTTCCATACAGCATTACAGACATCCCCTTTCAAAGCACTCTATGGTTACAAGCCTACTACTATACCAGTGGGAAGTTTCAGTGAAGGAGCAGCTACTACAGTGGATGAATTTCTCAAACAAAAACACTTACTCACTAGGGAGCTGAAAGAGAATTTGGAGCATGCACAAGCTAGAATGAAATACTTTGCTGACAAGGGAAGGACAGATAGAGAATTCCAAGTTGATGATCTAGTTTTCTTGAAGCTTCAACCCTACAGGAAAAATACCTTGGCTTTGAGAAGGAACCTAAAACTTCAGCAAGATACTTTGGACCTTACAGAGTGATTAAAAAACTTAGCCCTGTGGCCTACAAACTGTTCTTACCTGAAGGCTCTTGGCTGCATACTGTGTTTCACATATCATTGCTAAAGAAATACAAAGGGGCTCAAATTCCAGTATCATCCCATCCACCTATTACATCAGAGGATGGACAGATGACCATATATCCAGAACAAATTCTGGACATCAGGACAATCAAGAGAAGAAATGCTCCAGTGGTTCAATGGCTTATGAAGTGGATTAACCTGGATGAAGCAACATCTACTTGGGAGGATGCAGACTACATCAGTGCCAAGTTTCCAGAATTCCCTCCACCATGAGGTCATGGTGTTGCTCAAGAAAGGGGGGATGTCAGGAACTTGAAGGAGAAGTTAGTAGTTAGAAGTATTGCTTAGCTGTTAATGATCAATACTTAGTTGTCATTGGGTTGTCAGTGCAATTAGACTAGCTGTGATTGTTCTATATGCATATTAAAGGTTGTAAAAGAACATTGTAAAGCTCATTCAGAAAATTTGCCAATAAATCTTACCTTTACTCTCAAAATATCTTCTCTTCTCTACTTCTATCTATTTTTTCCTCCCCTTCCCTGACAAAAGGCGTATCCGATATTCTCCAGCCGTCAAAGGGTAATGACCAGTCTGCATAAAACCTGTGCCATCGACTTCTCCCATGGTTGTGCGAGGAACATCTCGTCCAGACCGGAAATAGTCATGCTCCAGATTGTAATTTTTCCCGATCGCAGCTTGATTCAATCCAGATGTAAAAGAACCAAGCTTTGACGGAATATCCCGAAGGATCTTCGAATCCCGAACACCGTCGTGAATCCGGCTATCTTCCCGACTCATTTTGGCTGTCATACCGCAAGGGGAAAACCCTAGCTCTGATACCAAATGATGTACAAGATCTACAACGATAGAAATAAAAACGATAAAAAGAGCTAATCCAAGCTCTAAAGTGATTTTACTCATAAAGAGATTTCAAGATTACATTCTAAGCTTAACTTCTAGGGAAATAAGGGTATTTATATGTTTGAAAGCCCATTTACCTAAAACATACCCTTGCAAATGCTCATTTGACTACTCATTAATTTAAGACATAAATAAAAGGCTATTAATTACTATGATGTGCTACATCACTATCCAATCTAACTCAAGATCCAGTCCTCAAACACTCAATTAGTAGTCAAAAGATTAGTAATTAGTAGCAGAGGGGAACCGGGAAGTCTCGATAACCCCCTTACCACACGAATAACTTATTGCGTCTAGGATTTACAATCTTTTTGAAAAAACTCTGCCGGATACTTTGAATCAAGCAAGTACCGACAACTTGTTTTCTCAGTTTGTGCTGGAAAGGAATTTGGCGGGTTTTATCAGCCAACAAAAGGATTTCAAGGCTTTTTTTATTACTTTATTAGGCGGCACCGAGATTTGAACTGGGGAAAAAAGATTTGCAGTCCCCCGCCTTACCACTCGGCCATACCGCCAAAATGATACCAAACCAGATTGATTTTTCACGTGCTACTAAAGTGCTTTTCTTGTCCTTGGAACTTTATTTCCTTTTTTTTAATCCCCTCTTTTTTTATAAAAAACTTCCCATCTTTTTTTTATTGGATTGGAACCACTCCTGTCCAGTATTTTCTGCTATCTCAAAAAAGCAATTAATCAAGGACGCGCCGAGGGAGTCGGGGAAACACTGGATAGCCTCACCGCTGGAGGAGTCAGGCCGCAAAGAGCCCTAGCCACCACCAACACTCGAAACATCATAAATCAGAAATCAAAGTCCAAAGAGGCCCATGCGGCCCAAGATGTGGCCCGCAGAGAAAAGATCGCCATCGGGGCATCCAGCGGCAACGCAGCCGCGATGCGCCAGAGAAAGTAACAGGACCACAGGAAGAGTCTGAGATCGCGGAAATGATAGAGTATGCTAAGAATGCCGAAAGAATGTACTTGACCAACTCCTGATTGGTGGCCTTAGGCCGAGATCCTTTGCCGGTTTGGGAGGCGATCCAACCTAGGGGCGAACCTCACCACAAGGCACCAAAAAGAGAGCGCCAAAGTCGAAGGGTAGAAGTTGAGGAAAGCATTCAGTCCTCAGGTTGCAAAGGTCGCCGGGGAGAACATGAGATCATCCAAACCCCCGCCCGACCTAGCCGTGAAAATTCCAAAGAAAGTAGAGAAAAAGGCTCCGCCTTTAAAAAGCTTGGTGAGAAAGAAAAGGGTCGGGCTCTAAGCCGATTGAGTCTCCTAGAAAGAGGAATACCTCGGCAGGAGGGAAGAAATGAAAGGGATGCCCGGCTGATAATAAGGGAAAAGCGAGCCCAACAGGAGGAATCACGAAATCAAGCGGTCTCAGAGCACGGAATTGAGCTAGCGGCTAGTCCGTCCCTGCCTACGACAAGACATGATCCGATCCTTGCAGAACAAATGGAAATAATGAAGAGAGAGCTCGCCGAGCTCAAAAAGACGAGGCCTGCCGAAAGCTCGCCCCTATATCCGGGATCGACATGCTCGCCAAAAAGATAGTTGAAACTTTGCCCACCAACAAGGAAAATGTCAGCTACCCCAGCTATAACTACTACAGTGGAACACTTGCCCGCATGATTGGGTCACCGCTTTCCAGGGTCGTATCACTCTCGCAACCCAGAACAAGTCCGCCTGGTGTATCGCTCTAGTGGGAAGTATGCAAGATAGGGCCGCCTTATGGGTCCGTGGGCTCCCTCGTGGGTCGATTGAAAGCAGGGAGGATCTATCTGAAAAATTCGTGAGAGAATTTGAGTCGGCCAGCAAGCCAAAGAAAACAATCGAAGATCTCTACGAGATTCGCATGGGCGAAAACGAATCAGGAAATGACTATTACGAACGGTTCGTTAGGATCTATGATCAAACAAGGAATATTCCCGACGACGCCATCATAACTTGCTTCCTCACAGGAATCGCCAAGGGTCCGATGAAAATGGAGTTTAACCTGCGGCCCCCTAGAGTGGGCCTAAGGGAAATGCTAGAAAGGGCCAGAATGATGGGGGTAAGCGAAGCGCCGTCCTCAACCGGAAAATCAAAGCCTAAAACCGAACCCAACGCTCAAAAAGAAGATCGCGGTGACGATCGCAAGAGGGAACGCGGTAAGAATGTGAACATAGATCGCGAAACCAAAGTGCCATACAAATTCAATGAAAATGATTTCACTCCCCTCAATACGAAGCCGTCTCTGATACTTTTCAAAATTCACGAGTAAATTGAGAGACCTAGGCCCATGAAAGGCGACGGCACTCGCGATAAATCAAAATACTATGATTATCACAGAGATCACGGGCACATCACTGATGAATGTTTTACTCTAAGAATTCCAAGCCAATATCATCCAGGTCGCCACGATAAAAGAAATCATCGAAAATCCTACAGAGGTTGAGACGTTGCAGGTGCGAGACCTGCCGGACTTCATAGCCGAGGACGAATTGATCGAAGTAGTCATAAACGAAAAATATCCCGACTAGAAAGTTAAAATCGGGTCGTAGATCACAGAAGAAGAGAGAAAGGAGCTGATCGAGCTCCTGAAAGAAAATAGGGACGCTTTCGCCTGGGATTTGACCGATATGAGGGGTGTGGAGCCTGAGGTCGCGCTTCATTATCTAAGCTTCGATCCAAACTTCAGGCCGATCCAACAGCGAGCAAGACAATTCTCCGCGGAAAAGGAGATCGCTATCAAAGGCGAGGTGGACAAACTGTTAGCCGCAGGTATAATCAAAGAGCTTCAATACCCGACTTGGCTGGCTAACGTAGTAATGGTTAAAAAGCACAACGGAAAGTGGTGAATGTGTTTAGACTTCACCGATTTAAACAAGGCTTGCCCCAAGGATCCCTATCCGCTGCCTCGAATAGACAAGATGGTAGATGGGATCACTGGTTTTGAGATGCTGAGTTTCCTGGATGCATACTCCGGGTATCACCAAGTAAAAATGGCGAGCGAGGATAAAGAAATGACCGCGTTCAGAGCCACAGGTGGACTCTATTACTATGAGATGATGCCATTCAGCCTGAAGAATGCCGGGTCCACTTATCAAAGGATGGTCAATAGGGTCTTCAGCTCGCAAATAGGCAAAAACATGGAAGCCTACATCGATGACATGGTCGTGAAATCAAGCCGTCGGGACCACCTGGCGGACCTTCGCGAAACCTTTACCAATGTCAGAAAACACTCGATGAAACTCAAGCCCGCAAAATGCACATTCGGAGTTCAGGCAGGAAAGTTCCTTGGATTTATGGTAAACCAAAGAGGAATCGAGGCTAACCCATAGAAAATAGAGGCCCTAATGAACATGATCGAGCCGACCACGATCAAAGAGGTCCAGAGACTTAACGGCAGAATCATCGCCTGAGGAGGTTCATCTCAAAATCCTCCGAAAAGAGTTTGCCTTTCTTCAAAATCCTCAAATGAAGCAAGACCTTTTCATGGACAGAAGAATGCTCGCAGGACTTCAAAGATCTGAAGACGTTCCTGGCCAGCCCTCCGCTGCTAGTCATTCCTAGCCTAGGAGATTCTTTGCTTTTGTATCTCGCGGCCTCAGACCGGGCTGTAGCCGCAGCACTTGTCAAGGAGGACGGCACCCTCCAAAAACCCGTTTATTATGTCTCTAAGGTTCTCAGTCCCGTTGAGAGTCGCTATTTCAATATTGAAAAGTTGGCCTACTGTGTTGTCATTGCTGCCTGCAAATTAAGGGCTTATTTTTCATCGCATACAATCACTGTACTGTCCGACGCACCGTTACACCAAGTCCTACACAAGCCAGATCTGTCTGGGTGATTGCTTCGATAGGCCATCGAGCTCACAGAATTTGATATCCGATACGAGCCCCGGAGGGCCATCAAGGCCCAGGCTTTGCCCGATTTCATTGTAGAAACAAGTTTCAACGAGCGGGCGGATGAACAATCTGACACACCATCCAGCGCCGCTGCAAGTACGGCCCAGCCATCCGGGCCTTTAAAGCCAAGTCATTGTTGGCAGCTCTATGTTGACGGGGCCATAAATCACAAAGGTTGCGGCCCGGAATTATCTTGCTAGAGCCGGCACCTCGGAGGAAATCGAGAAAGCACTAAGATTTGACTTCACCGCTTCCAAAAATCAAGCAGAATACGAGGCTGTCATAGTTGGGCTAGAGCTCGCTAAGGACATGAAAGTCGAAAACGTGGAGGTTTTTTGCGATTCACAACTGGTGATAAATCAAGTTAATGGATCGTTTTGGGTTCACTGCCACATTCTCCAAAAATACATTGATCTCGTCAAAAAGCTCGGGGGCGAATTTAAATATTGCAAATTCACCAACATTCCTCGAGGAGACAATTACAGAGCGGACTATATTTATCCAAACTAACAGACGACGACGAGATAAGCAATCCTGCGATAATGGTCGAGCACCTACCGAGGCCTGCGGTCAACCATGGCGAGGTCATGGATTTCCAACCCACCAGTCCGTGTTGGATCGACTAGATAAAAGCGTATACTGAATCAGGAGCTCAACCGTCCGACCTCAATGAGGCCAGGGCAATGATTAGAAGGGCGGCCCGCTACACCCTCATGAACAACGTGCTATATAGGCGATCTTTTTCAAAACCCTTATCGCGGTGTGTGCGACCCGAAGAGGTCCACGGGGTACTCGCAGAGCTGCACGAGGGAATGTGCGGCGGCCATCCGGCTGTTCGCACTCTTGCTTAAAAGGTTCTACTAGCCGGATATTACTGGCCAAAGCTCGCAGAGGATGCTCGAATATACGCCAAGAGATGCGTCAAATGTCAGAAGTTCACAGACATCCCCAGGTTACCATCGGTCGAACAAAGCATTGTCGTCGCCGCATGGCCGTTCGACATGTGGGCAATCGATTTGATAGGACCGCTGAAGAAAGGCCGCTATGGATGCGAAAACGTGGTCGTGGTCGTGGACTACTTCACCAAATGGATTGAGGCTAAGGCCTTGGCAAAAATCGAAACCAAGAACGTGATCTATTTTCTGCTTGATCAGGTCTGGACCAGGTTCGGAGTACCGTGGGTAATAGTGTCCGACCATGGGCCACAGTTCCGGGAGGAATTCGACGAGTTCTACAAAGAGCACAATGCCAAGCATTGGCAATCATCAATGTGCTATCCGCAAGGCAACGGGCAGGCCAAGAACGCTAACAAACAGTTTCTAAACGTGCTGAAAAAGAGTCTAGACGAGAAAGCAGGGAAATGGCCGGACCACTTGCCCGCGGCCTTGTGGGCCCTTAGGACGTCGAGAAAAACAACTACAGGGGAAACCCCTTTCGCTTTGACCTACGGGTCGGAAGCCATGGCACCGGTAGAAATGGCCCTGCCAAGTCTTAGGGTCGCTCATTTCAATGAGGCCGAAAAGTCACAAAGCCGACAGCTTGACATTGACTTAGAGGAAGAAAAGCGAATCAACTCTTATGGCCGCCTGCTCAATTGCAAACAGACCGCAGAACGACATCATGACAAGCGTATCCGCGGTCATCACTTCGCCATAGGAGATTACATTTTGCGCAAAAGAGAAGCTACGGGTCATAAGGCCCAGAAAGGCAAATTGTCGGAAAATTGGGATGGACCACTTCAGGTCGCGAGGATTGTCAAAGAGGGGACTTATGTATTAAAAGACAGTCAAGGTCGCGAGTACAATAGACCTTAGCACGCTGATAACTTGAAACGATATTATATGTAAGCTCGAACAGTTTATTCATGTTTGGAACATTTTATTATGTTTTGATGATGGCCATACTAGCTGTTATAGAAAGCCTGAAATAAGTTAGAATTCTCTGTATAAGTCTTTACTTAGAGTCTGACATGTTGTATAAGTTGAGTCAGACAAGTATTGTACTAGTTGGTAGGACGGCAAAGCAAAAAATAGATATTCGGCAGAGTGAAGCCAGCCAAGCACCAGCAGAGAAGCAATGCAGACATTAAAGGTCTGACTTGTAACCAAGAAAGTCTGTGATGACCTTGGACAAGTCTAAGTTATACTACAAGCGATGCACATTAATATTCGAATATGGTGTACACTGATCTCACCCCAATCAAAGATCAGTGAAGTACAAAGATTCTCCTCAAACAGAAACAAAGAAGAAAACAGTGAATCGGCAAAGCAGACTCACTTTCGGCTGAGTAAAGACGAAACGGTGAAGGAAAAGCTAAAACGGCTAAGTCAGAAGGATCACTCGACCGTTCTAAAAATGGCGAAGTAACACTTACCAGATCAGATTTAATATACGTTGAAGATTCAGAAGATCATGCATTAAATGCACAATCAATAAAGGATCAATCAAGGACGGATTTTCTGCTATACGTTTGAAGAAAGAATCCGATCACTGAAATCAAGGAGAATGCAATTATGGGGGAATCAAGAATAAAATCAAGGATTATTCCCTCATTAATATAGCCAACAGACGGAATTTCAAAATCAAGGTTATTCAAGGCTATAAATAGAAGGCATTGACAGACAGAGAAGTGTGATGAACTGAAAATAAAAATTCAAGTGAAAATTCTGTCAATTTGAAAAGCCTTCTCTCTGAACTTACAAGGAAACATCTAGTGATCAACTCAGATATCAGAGCTACAAAGTCATACTTGGTGCTGAGATTGATCAATCAAGTGTGTGAATCACATTCACATCAAATCAAGCAAATCGAATCGAGGCAATCTGAGAAGGAGTTGAATTTGTGATAGTGCTTGAAGGATTTTGATCTCAAGGAGCAAAGAAGGAAGATCAAATCATCAAGCCATTGCGATAAAGGAGTGATAGTCTTGTAGATTGTGAAGCTTGGGAAGCCAAGGATAATCATACTATTGTATCTGTGAAAACAATATTGAATTCCTCCGATCATCACAGGAGAAGAGTGGATTAAAGGATTACACCACCTCAAACCACTATAAGCCTTGTGTCAATTTAATTTATGCAATTTACTTTACAAAGATTTATTTAATTTGCCTACATCATAACTTATATCTGTGATTGCCTAAACTGATTTGAAAACAACATAGTAAGAAGGGACTTATCCGCTGCCCAAAAGCTTTTAAATAAAAGAAAAGTTTTTGAAACTCCACTATAGTCATTCACCCCCCTCTGACTATAGTTTCACCCTTCTCTGGGACCAACAATTCAGAAAATTAAAGGCTAGTTGCAACCAATACAATTTCAACTACAGAGGCTCATCGTTGTTTTCGATAAGCCCACGGACTCAGTTCCCGCAGATCTAACCAAAAACAGGGGGCTGCGATATAAAATTTTCAAACATCAATAAGAATAGAAAAACATTGAAAAGCATCAAAATGGTGAACTAAACTATTTTCAATAGAACCCGCTGCGATCCGATGAATGAACTGGCACTCGGGTTACATCGGTACACAATCTAGAAATCAGTGACCCATACGGAATACGGCGATCAGGGTCCATAGAAATAGAAAACACAACAGCCTCGTGATGGATCAGGACCCTCCAATCAATATCCACTTGAGGGTCGTGAATAGTGTGCAAGAGTAAAGCCTCAGCCTCAGTAACTACTTCAAATTCCATTGAAGGAAGAGCTCACGAGTTAATAAACCTTTTCCACTCACGGTTGCTACGGGACAGCTCGGATGCAGGACCAAGGGTACGAGGACGGCGATGGTGGGGGAAAAGCTCACGAATTGCACGACGTAGATGAATTCCCAAACTCTCTGCATCTCCAAGGTCCCAAACCACCTCGTAATGAGCGGTAGGATTGACGGCCGGAATACGAAGGGCAAAGTTGATAGCCTCCAGAGAAAAATCAACTGAAACACCCCGGAGGGCAACGGAGCTGACCGACCCTCCCGGTGTGGCTTCCGAAAATACAGAGTAGAATTCTTTAACCAGGATAAGGTTAAAGAGTGACATGGGCGGAGAAAAAAATCGGACCACCCGGAAAGACGAACCCGGAGCAAAGAACCATCGCCAGCAAGCTTGTCCTGGTTCAGGCCTCTCTCCTTCACTAGCTTCACAACATCGAAATAATGCCAAAAATGATCCTTGGCAACCGGAGAGGCCGTAAGAAAAAAGGAGAAACATCACGCACATGACGAGCCTTATACACACGTTCTGAGCTACCACTGGCAGATGGAGAAGACATGGATAAAAACAAAGGGACAGAGGTAATGGAGAACAAAGGAATCAACCCCCCTCTTATAGAAGCTTCAAGCGGGATTAACGAACAGCTCTCACGCGTTTTACCCAAATTTCGAAATTCAAAAACGTGGTAAAATGTCTGACAGGTGAATAGCCCGAGATTCAAGGCTATTTTACGGTGCAATTATCGAGCGGGTAAAGACAGTCAGAGAACTGTCCAATCAAGTCAGAGCGTCAGCTTGCCAGATTTTGTCCCAGTCCATGCTTGCCCTCGACTGGCTCAAAAATCGGAGGGCCGGAAATTGGATTTTTCAAAGGTAACATTATTCCCTTATGATCGTCTTAGCCTTTGTGCCAAACAGGGAGGCC
Organism: Gentiana macrophylla; assembly: GCA_026214975.1. Taxonomy (NCBI): domain Eukaryota; kingdom Viridiplantae; phylum Streptophyta; class Magnoliopsida; order Gentianales; family Gentianaceae; genus Gentiana; species Gentiana macrophylla. The sequence goes on from CM047814.1 coordinate 71,102,301, forward strand.
GCATACCAGAATCTTCAAGGTTATTCGGCATAAAATCATGTACCCAGGGCCAAGGGGATTTTTATTTTAGCGAGCTAACACTCTTAACCTCGCTGAAAGGGAGCGCAAACACAAGGTACAAGAACAATGGGCAACGGATCAAGAAAACAAGACAAATGCATGAAACAAATTATAAAAATGCGGCCCCAAAGAGGGCCCATCAAATTGCAAAAGTTTTAAAGCCAAGAACGAAATAAGTTACAAATCAACAAATTGTTTGGAGCAGAACAACAAAGTACAAATTGCTCAAGCCTCACGAAAACAGATAAATCTTAAACTTGGCTAGGAGAGTTGGTGCGGCCGCCCTCTTCATCACCGCCTTCCTCATTGTCGAGAATAGGGGGGTTCCTCAGAATGGCAAAGTTGACAGGATTAACCGGAGGAGGATCCCACACCGGCTCGCCATCCTTTACCTGCCCAGTTTGAATGGCGACGATGTGATCCGGAGCATAGGGAATATCAGGATGAAGAGCCAACAGGTCAGGATTTCGCTGGGGCATGTTAACCCACTTGAGCATTTCCTCGAAGCTAAGCGGCTCTTTACCATGATACGCCCAGAGACAGCGAGCGAGATGATTAAAGCCTTGATCAAAGCTCGCCTCCAAATGATAATAGAACTCGTCCGTCTCCAGATAGGCCGCGACAGCTGCAGGACCAGCTTCCTCGGCGGTTTTGTTGGCGACGGCAAGTTGCTCCCTCAAGCTGGCAACCTCCTGCTCAGCGGCCTTCAAGGCCTCCGCGGATTTCTGAGAATGATCTGTCAGGACCTTCATTCTCTCCTTCAACTCAACATCTATCTTCGCGCTTTCCTCCATAGCCTTCTTCATGCGATCTATCTCGGCTTGGTTTTTGACATTTTTTGCCTCAGCAGCAAGCCTTGCTTTTTCAGAGGCACCAAGGGCCTCCGTTGCCTTCCTTAGCTCAGCATTGCGCTTCTCAGCGGCCTCGGTAGCTTTCATTATGTGAGTCCCAAGCTGAAAAAAAAAACCCGATAAGTCCGCAGAATGAGAAAAGAGAAGAAAAACAACAATAAAAAAAAGAGTGGCTTACAGTGGAGGAGGTGATCCCAAATTCTCCAGCTAAATCCATCAACTCTGTAACCTCATCCCGGGCGGGGGCATCATCTCGAACGACCACTCGGTCAATGATCCCTCTGCCGATCTCCATCTTTACTCCGGTCGGCGCGTCCCAAGACAAGCGGCCCAGAGGGATAACGTCAGCAATGGCCTCCCTAATCTGGCTTGCCTTCGCCATATCATATAAATCAAAACATACATATAAATCAAAACATACACAACATTCCGCGCATAAAATAACCGGTATGATCATGGACTTTTCCTAGGTGCGGTTTCGAATACAAACTAACGAAACCGCGGGTCACAAACTAAGGGTATCTCAGAACCGCCAATAGGATCTTTATTGTCAGACGCCAATGAGTTCTTTATCTCTCCTCGGTCTTCAACTTCTTGCTCCATTCTTGTTACATAATAAATAATTACACCCGCCGCACACCGGGGAGCTAACGGGAATGAGATAATTGCAAAAAGTAAACTAGGTCACGTTCTTCATAACGGCCTAGGACAATTTTTCAAAAAACCAACATAAAGAAAACATTCCCATCTATCCTATTGGTCGAGTCTATGATCAATCGGGGTCCATATAATCACATTATATCTACACATCTAATCCATACAATTTTATCTTATGAAAAAGATTAAATTCTAATTTTAACTACTCATGCGTCTTTATTTTATCACATCAAATAATTAAATAACTTTTAAATAAATATATGACTTAATCGAAAATTAAAATTAACATTTAATTATAAATCGATTTTAATTTCAATTAAATTTGAACTATTCAAAATAAAATTAAAATTATAAAGTCTCATATTTGTTTCCTTTCCAAAACTAAGTTTAGCTTAGGTCTAGCCACTTTCCAAAATCAAAATTTTGGAAGTGGCCTAGGCCTTGGCATTTTACAAATCAAATATTTGAAAAGGGCCTAGGCCTATTCCAAATCAAAATTTGGAAATGCCAACATGCCATACGGTTTCCCAATGGTCCAAACTATTTGAACCATTGGTTGGCCATATGACACAACTAAACAAACGAGATATCTATGCACAATAAAATATCACAAAACGAAAAGGGTTGATCTCCCCCATTGGAAGAAGAGAGCCGACGGACGGCAGCCCGAAGACCACCACCGCCGCCGCCGCCGCCGCCACCCGCCGGCCGATTTCATAAACCCTATATATATATATATATATATATATATATATATATATATATATATATATATATATATTGTTTTAACGTTTCGTGATTTAAATCTTGCATCTATCGATTAAATACTACGCAATTAATTTATGCTTATTGCTTAAGCTCGAAGCCTGTCTCTGAAACCACCGTTAGGAAATCACTAGTTTAACACAAATGAATTTAAAATTTGATTTCCTTTTAGATTGTTCTTCGCTTAGTGCAATAAACACGTTAAGTAGTTTGACGGTTATACCTCAGATGATCTATAAGATCGTCGCTTTGACCACCAACGGAGAGTAGTTCACACGAACCCCTTGCCGGAATCCTCCTTGGATTGCTATCAGAAAAACTCCGGTTGCTAGACCGGACCTTTTCTTCCCTCACAAACTCACTATGGAAGGCTCCCTATTTTACACAAGAATTATGAACTCTTTCAATTGTGATGTACAAAAGAGCTTGACACCCACCTCCTATATATAGTGGTTGGGGCGCCCCATATGGTGTGGAGGAGAAGAAAACCTTTTTCCAATAAAATAAGGAAAATCAACTAGATTGATTTATCTCTTTAATTATAATTTATTTTCCCAATATCATATATTGATTATAATTATCTTATTACCATAAATCTATTTTTCAAAATCAATTAATATCTTATATTAATATTATGTCAATCTTATTAATTAAAGTGCACAATCCAAGTGTATCTTATACACTTAAAAGTGGCGCCCCATATGCCAATAAATTGGCTTCCGGAATATTCTTTAATTAATCTAATTTATTAATATCTTGTATTTAATTTATTCATAATAAATAAATACCACCATATTAATTTACCACTATAACCTTTATAGTCTAGAGATAAACTTTCCTTATTTGGTTATCAACTATAACCGCATTTTAATCCGACTCGATGTTCATATGTGTGTGACCCGATAGGCTTCCGAATATGTTGGCCGTAGACTCAAAGTGCAATTTACTAAAATGCCCTTCATACCTAACGATCACGGGATACCGTCCAGCAACACACCGTGACCCCCAATCATCGGAAGAGCAAAAGCAATGACTACTACATTTCATGTGAAGTAGTTACCGTGTAACTTACAATCTTATCGCTGTAACAATATCCATACGATCGTTTCTCGAGTGTCAATACATTAACGATCGTATCTTATAATCTGGATATCATGCTCTCTCGGAATAACACATTTACTCCCACTTTGCAAAGATTCTCGAGAGCTAGACATTCCTTATAAGAAGGCCATTTCGGATATTCGATCCCAATCATAGGATACGCGATTCCCGGACGACCAATCATGTATACTCCGCATGCTTCAATATCATACCCAATCACTACCGCATGATCGCCCGTGGTTAGGAGAAATCTCAATAGTGTCAAAGCATGACAATCCACACCGTGATGCCATGAAGACTCGGTCAAAAGGATAATTACACAACCGCCACATAGTGTGACACTTAATGTAAGTGGGTCACTCCTAACGACGCATTCTCTAATACACGCCCACGCATACCCAAGTGTCCTTACACTTCGATAGACGAGATCTATCCCTATCTTCTAAAAGATAGAAGACATCCAATACGTGCTAGTCTGATTATACTATCAATGTCCCATTTGATAATATATAAGACTAGAGACATTTAAGTACCAACCTTGTTATAGTGATTAGAGATCTCATCAACCATAATCACTATCATGGTTTCTCTATCACAGATCGATACTAGGGACGTTACTATATATACAACAAATAATATGAAGACAAACAATATATAATAACATAAGTGCTTTTATTAATCATAACAAAGTTATTACATGAACTGAATAGACTGTAAATGACCCGACCCGGTCGGATCCGGTCCAACCCGATTGGGTTTAGGACACTTTTCCAACAATCTCCCACTTGGCCTAAAGCCAATCACCCATATGCCTAAGCCCGTGCAAGTGAACATGTTTCTCATGCTTAGCTTGAGACAATGCCTTGGTTAACGGATCAGCTATGTTATCATCCGTGTGGACTTTCTCTATATTTACATCTCCTCTATCTACTATCTCTCTAATCAAGTGATAGTGCCGTAGCACATGTTTAGACTTCTGATGAGACCTTGGTTCCTTAGACTGAGATATCGCTCCATTATTATCACAGTACAGAGGCACTGGACCTTTAATGGAAGGAACCACACCAAGTTCAGTAATGAACTTCTTCATCCAAATCGCTTTTGCCGCCGCCTCCGAGGCTGCTATCTATTCGGCTTCCGTTGTAGAGTCCGCAGAGTCTCCTCGCTTGGAACTCTTCCACGCTCATCGCCTCCGCCATTAAGCGTGAAAACAAATCCAGATTGCGACTTGAAGTCGCCCTTGTCGCTTTAAACCGCATCCGTGGTAACCTCGTAATACTAAATCATCGCTCTCGAAAACCATGAACATATCCCTAGTACGTCTCATGTACTTAAGGATATTCTTGACAGCAATCCAGTGACCCTCACCTGGATTGGACTAGTACCTGCTAGTCATACTAAGAGGGTACGAGACGTCTGGTCTTGTGCATAACATGGCATACATGATAGACCCGATTGACGAAGCATAAGGGACTTTACTCATTTGTGCCCTTTCCTCCTCTGTCTTAGGACTCATTCCCTTTGACAGGTAGACCCCATGTGACATGGGCAGCAATCCTTTCTTGGACTGTTCCATGCTGAATCTCTTCAGCATCTTGTTTATATAGGTGGACTGCGACAGACCAAGCAACCTTTTAGATCTATCGCTATAGATCTTTATTCCTAGAATATAGGCTGCATCTCCCAAGTCCTTCATTGAGAAGTTCTTGGATAACCAAGCTTTGACTGATTGTAACATAGGCACATCATTCCTTATGAGCAATATGTCATCTATATAAAGCACTAAGAACACAATGGCACTCCCACTAACCTTCTTGTAAACACATGGCTCATCTTCGTTCTTGATGAAATCAAACTGTTTGATTATCTCATCAAAGCGAAGATTCCAACTCCAAGAAGCTTGCTTTAATCCATAAATGGATCTTTGCGCTTTATACCATCCCAAATCATTTGGTTGTGAAACCTCAGTCGTGTCATATACACTTCCTCGCATGTGTTCCCGTTAAGGAAAAAGCCGCTTTCACATCCATCCGCCGCATTGTAATCATGGTATGTCGCAATAGCGAGCAAAATTCTAATGGATTTTAACATAGCAACCGCTAAAAAGGTTTCGCCATAGTCAACTCCTTGTCTTTGCTTATATCCTTTTGCCACTAACCTAGCCTTGTAGGTAGTCACGTTATCATTCCATTTCGGTCTTTCTCTTAAAGACCCATTTGCACCCTATGGGAACTATTCCCTCGTGGATCAACTAAGTTCCAAACTTGGTTGTCTTTCATGGATTCCATTTCGTAATTCATTGCTTCCACCATTTCTCTTTGTCATGCCTTAATAGCACTTCCTCATAAGTTCTAGGGTCCTCATCTTCCATGAGATACATGCCAAGATACCTTTCAGTTTCACGGCGCTCCTTGGTGGATCTTCGAGGTGCTAGTGTGTCCACGGTAGAAAGCCGGTGTCACATCTCAGATGTGGCAAGTCCTCTACTTCCAACAACCGATCATTATCCGTAAGTGGTTCTCGAATTTTTCAAGATCAATTTTACTCCCACCGACCCTATTCAGATAAACTCTTTCTCCATAAAGTGGGCTACCCCGGCAACAAACACCTTTTGTTCCTCGGGATGGTAAAATTTGTACCCTTGGTTTCCTAGATAACCCACAAACAGACATTTGTCGACTGGCTCTAATTTGTCGTGCATCATCCGCTTCACGTAAGTCGGACAACCCCAAGGTTTTAGATGACCTAGGCTCGGTTTTCTCTTAGTCCATACCTCGTGATGGCGTAGTCAACCGCCTTTGATGGAACTCGGTTCGTGTGTATAGATGCGGTTTCTGTGAGCATACCCCAAAACGATTTTGGGAGAATCGCATAGCTCATCATGGATCGCACCATGTCTAAAAAGGTGCGGTTCCTCCTCTCAGATACGCCATTCATTTGTGGCGTCCCGGGAGGGGTCCATTCAGGTAGAATCCCATTCTCCTTCAGATAGTCTTGAAACTCTCCATCTAGGTATTCTCCACATCGATCGGATCGAAGTGTTTTGATTTCTTTATCTAGTTGTTTCTCCACCTCACTTCTGAATTCCTTGAACTTTTCAAAGGCTTCAGACTTATACTTCATTAAGTATATATAACCATAGCGAGAATGGTCATCAGTGAAGGTGATAAAATAAGAGTATCCTCCTTTGGTTTGAATTGACATTGGGCCACACACATCAGTATGTATGAGCTCAAGCAATTCATTGGATCTTATCCCTTTGCCACTAAAAGGTGACTTTGTCATCTTGCCAAGTAAACAAGCTTCGCACACGTCAAACGATTCGCAGTCGAATTGATCCAACATTCCATCTTTATGGAGTTTGGAGATGCGATTCTTATTTATATGGCCAAGTCTACAATGCCATAAGTAGGATTCATTCAAGTCATTTGTTTTAGCTTTCTTGTTGTTTATATTAAGCACGTCAACATTCTTGTCTAATATGTAGAGACCACTGCTAAGTATGCCAGTACCATAAAAGATTCCATCACGTGAAAAAGAACAACATTTATTCTCAAACGTAAATGAAAAACCATCAACATCTAATGTAGAAATGGAAATAATGCTCTTCGTAAGAGCAGGAACAAAATAACAGTTATTGAGTTCTAGTACTAGCCCACTGGGCAATGAAAGAAAATAAACTCCTACGGCCAGCGCAGCAACACTTGCTCCATTTCCAACGCGTAGGTCCACCTCTCCTTTCCTCAGATATCTAGTTCTTCTTAGTGCCTGCATATTCGTACAAATATGAGAACCACAACCAGTATCTAATACCCAGTGGTTAGACTTAGAAGAAGCAATATTGATCTCAATCATAAATATACCTGAAGTCGAAGCATCAGAATGCTTCTTCTTGGTACTCAAGAAGCCTTTGCAGTTTCTCCTCCAATGTCCGGTCTCACCGCAATGGAAGCAAGCATCCTTGGATTTGTCTTTCGCTATCTTAGGCGTTGGCTTAGGTGCAACTTTCGCCTTCTTGGACTTCTTTTGGGCTTTTGCCTTGCCCTTGCTCGAAGTGACCAGCAACACTTGCTTTCCCTTCCCTACAATGCCTTCAACAGTCTTCAACATGTTCAATAACTCCGCAAGGGAGCAATCTATCTTGTTCATGTGATAGTTCATCACGAACTGTGAGAATGAATGAGGTAGAGATTGCAGAATCAAGTCAATACTCAACTCTCGTTCTAACTTGTGGCCCAGCTTCCCAATCCTCTCTATGTACCCGATCATTTTAAGCACGTGTGACCCCACAGCAGTCCCAGATGCCATCTTACAACTAAACAGGGCCTTCGAGACTTCGTACCTCTCAGTGCGAGACTGAGAAGCATAAAGTTCCTTTAGGTGGACCATGATAGAGTAGGCATCCATAGACTCATGCTATTTCTGCAGTTCAGGTGTCATAGAAGCAAGCATGATACATGTAGCATCGATCGCTGTAATAAAGGCTTGTTGTACTTCTCGACAACATCTGCAACCGAACCCTCAGCGGGCTTTTCCGGTAGGGCCTCGTCCAAGACATAGTCAATCTTCTCGTGCCTCAAAACGATTTTGAGGTTTCTTTCCCAATCGAGAAAATTCGTCTCATCAAGCTTGTTTTCGATGATAAAACGAAGGTTCAATTTGTTTGACATTTTCTACAACAATAAATAAAGATAGAATAAGTAAAAGGCCATGTATAAAAACCCTAAATTTGTACTTAATAACTCTATAAGGTTTTTACTCCCACTAGCCAACTATTCCCTATTGGCTTACAAGAAAATAATTCCTTTAGTGGGCAAGATCCCATTGAACTACCCCGACCCCCAACTTTGGCTGATGGGCCGAAAATAATTAAATAGGTGGACAACGATTTGTCGATCGTATCTTATACGATTCTTGTTGTTTGACTAAATAACTCTTTGACAATATTTCATCTTATGAAATATGGCAAAACCCTTGCCTCTAAAATCCAAACGACCCGCTTTTGGTGGGTGGCGAGAGAATTCTTAGTCGAGTCTTAACCCCAATATTCATGAGATCTCTTTCGATCATATCTCGATAACGACGATATACCCGAGGTAGGTCAACCCCCGCTTTGGCTTGTGAGTTGGGTCCGAACAAGGGCTCTTCACCGTCGTTACAATATGGGGAGGCAATTCCGACTTGATTTTTGACGTGGGAATAATTTTAAATTAATTCTCTTAATTAATTTGGTTTAATTATGGTCTCATCTACTATGTGCATATTACTACTATATCATATAAATCAAAACATACACAACATTCCGCATAAAATAACCGGTATGATCATGGACTTTTTTCTGAGTGCGGTTTCAATACAAACCGGACGAAACCGCTGGTAAAATAATAGGATCTTTATTGTCAGACGCCAATGAGTTCTTTATCTCTCCTTGGTCTTCAACTTTTGCTCCATTCTTGTTACATAATAAATAATTACACCCGTCGCACACGGGGGGAGCTAACGGGAATGGGATAATTGCAAAAAGTAAACTGGGTCACATAACGGCCTAGGACAAAAAACCAACATAAAGAAAACATTCCCATCTATCCTATTGGTGAGCTAATCAATCGCCAATAATCACATTATATCTACACATATACAATTTTATCTTATGAAAAAGATTAAATTCTAATTTTAACTACTCATCGTCTTTATTTTATCACATCAAATAATTAAATAACTTTTAAATAAATATATGACTTAATCGAAATTTAAAATTAACATTTAATTTTAAATCGATTTTAATTTCAATTAAATTTGAACTATTCAAAAAAATTAAAATTATAAAGTCTCATATTTGTTTCCTTTCAAAAACTAAGTTTAGCTTAGTCTTCAGCCTTTTTCCAAAATCAAAATTTGAAGTAGCCTATTCCAAATCAAATATTTGGAAATGCCAAATTAATTTTAGTCTTATTTTAGTCTCAGCCACTTTCCAAAATCAAAATTTTGGAAGTGGACTAGCCTAGCCTTTTACAAATCAAATATTTGAAAAGGGCTGTAGCCTATTTCAAATCAAATATTTGGAAAGGCCAAATCATTTTGGTTTAGCCTGCCACTTTCCAAAATCAAAATTTTGAAAGTGGCTCAGCCTTGGCATTTTACAAATCAAATATTTGAAAAGGGCTAGCCTATTCCAAATCAAAATTTGAATGCCAACATGCCATACGGTTTCCCAATGGTCCAAACTATTTGAACCATTGGTTGGCCATATGACACAACTAAACAAACGAGATATCTATGCACAATAAAATATCACAAAACGAAAAGGGTTGATCTCCCCCATTGGAAGAAGAGAGCCGACGGACGGCAGCCCGAAGACCACCACCGCCGCCGCCGCCGCCACAATGGCCGAATTAATAAACCCTATATATATATATATATATATATATATATATATATATATATATATATATATATATATATATATATATATATATATATTTTTTTTTTTTTTTTTTTTTAACGTTTCGTGATTTAAATCTTGCATCTATCGATTAAATACTACGCAATTAATTTATGCTTATTGCTTAAGCTCGAAGCCTGTCTCTGAAACCACTGTTAGGAAATCACTAGTTTAACGCAGCGGAATTTAAAATTTGATTTCCTTTTCTAGATCGTTCTTCGTTTAGTGCAATAAACACGTTAAGTAGTTTGACGGTTATACCTCAGATGATCTATAAGATCGTCGCTTTGACCACCAACGGAGAGTAGTTCACACGATCCCCTTGCCGGAATCCTCCTTGGATTGCTATCAGAAAAACTCCGGTTGCTAGACCGGACATTTTCTTCCCTCACAAACTCACTATGGAAGGCTCCCTATTTTACACAAGAATTATGAACTCTTTCAATTGTGATGTACAAAAGAGCTTGACACCCACCTCCTATATATAGTGGTTGGGGCGCCCCATATGGTGTGGAGGAGAAGAAAACATTTTTCCAATAAAATAAGGAAAATCAACTAGATTGATTTATCTCTTTAATTATAATTTATTTTCCCAATATCATATATTGATTATAATTATCTTATTACCATAAATCTATTTTTCAAAATCAATTAATATCTTATATTAATATTATGTCAATCTTATTAATTAAAGTGCACAATCCAAGTGTATCTTATACACTTAAAAGTGGCGCCCCATATGCCAATAAATTGGCTTCCGGAATATTCTTTAATTAATCTAATTTATTAATATCTTGTATTTAATTTATTCATAATAAATAAATACCACCATATTAATTTACCACTATAACCTTTATAGTCTAGAGATAAACTTTCCTTATTTGGTTATCAACTATAACCGCATTTTAATCCGACTCGATGTTCATATGTGTGTGACCCGATAGGCTTCCGAATATGTTGGCCGTAGACTCAAAGTGCAATTTACTAAAATGCCCTTCATACCTAACGATCACGGGATAGCGTCTAGCAACACACCGTGACCCCCAATCATCGGAAGAGCAAAAGCAATGACTACTACCTTTCATGTGAAGCGCTTACGTGTAACTTACAATCCTATCATCAGAATAATATCCATACGATCGTATCTCGAGTGTCAATACATTAACGATCGTATCTTATAATCTGGATATCATGCTCTCTCGAATAACACATTTACTCCCACTTTGCAAAGATTCTCGAGCTAGACATTCCTTATAAGAAGGCCATTTCGGATATTCGATCCCAATCATAGGATACGCGATTCCCGGACGACCAATCATGTATACTCCGCGATGCTTCAATATCATACCCAATCACTACCGCATGATAGCCCCGTGGTTAGGAGAAATCTCAATAGTGTCAAAGCATGACAATCCACACCGTGATGCCATGAAGACTCCGGTCAAAAGGATAATTACACAACCGCCACATAGTGTGACACTTAATGTAAGTGGGTCGACCTAACGTCGCATTCTCTAATACACGCCCACGTACAGTCCAAGTGTCCCTACACTTCGATAGACGAGATCTATCCCTATCTTCTAAAAGATAGAAGACATCCAATACGTGCTAGTCTGATTATACTATCAATGTCCCATTTGATAATATATAAGACTAGAGACATTTAAGTACCAACCTTGTTATAGTGATTAGAGATCTCATCAACCATAATCACTATCATGGTTTCTCTATCACAGATCGATACTAGGGACATTACTATATATATACAACAAATAATATGAAGACAAACAATATATAATAACATAAGTGCTTTTATTAATCATAACAAAGTTATTACATGAACTGAATAGACTGTAAATGACCCGACCCGGTCGGATCCGGTCCAACCCGATTGGGCTTAGGACACCTTTCCAACACGAGGGTGCGGCACTGTCGGTATCTATTATCTCCCAAAGTCCTCACAAAAATCGATACTCGCCCCAAAAGGATCATCAAAACCAATCATAGAAAATTTCCCCTGGCGGGGAGGAGAGTGAGGGAAAGGCCAACCAACTTTCGATTCGACCTTAAAAACGCAACTTCCCCAATTATGTATTTTGTTAGGAAGATGAAATAATAAACGGGGAGTCTGAGCCCTTACGTTGGCCTACCCCGGAAAAGTGGTGCCGCAAAGCGAATGAAATTGTTTGAACATGGAGAAGTAGGGCTCTTTTTTCTTCATTCGACAGAGAACAATGAAAGATATAATCTGAATAGCGGCCCCAACGGCCAAGTCGCAGGGTAGTATTCTCAGCTCGCGTAGCAGCTTAACCAAGAAATGATCAAAAGAGGGCCGGAAGCCAGCTAAGAAATGATCGAAATGAAGAATTATAGTATCTCCAGGGTGGCGAGCACAGATAAAATCCTCTCGATCGCCAGGCCGCAACTTGTCTTCCTCCTTATTGAAGTCGATTAGGGAAAACCGGTATATATCGGGGTCAATATTATACTACCGCTGAAGGGTTTTGGCGAGGTCAGTGCTCTTCTGGATCCGCCGCCAGTGCTTCTCCACATCTTTCTCATACAGTGTCATAAGGGAAAACTCCCTTAAAGCCTCAGGGTTATTAGGTTTTGGTGGCTTCCCTTTAGCCGTCGCCTCCCCTACCGTCATGGTCGAAGGATCAGTTTTCTTTTTCTTGGGTTTCTTTGGGAGTCCTAGAGGCCTACACGGAACCAATTCAAGATCATCCTCGCTGGATCCCATCAACCTATGTAAGGCGGCGTCCTCTACGTACATCTCGTCATCGGCAGGTGCCCCCACGTTACTCGTATCCTCTGCTACTGAAATATCATCATCACAGCCGTGACCACTAACACTTGCCACACCCTGGCTACGAGCCGCCTCTTTGCGATCTTTCTTTCGCCCTGGTGCCGGATCAGGAAACAAACTGCCCAGGTCGAAAGGATCCTGAGGATCGTATCCCGCAGCGCCCCCCTCTATCAGTTCTTGTAGGTCGTCGCGTGCGACCACCTCGGGGCTAGAATCAGCCAACTCATCTTCTAGGGCATAATCATACGCCTCTCGGTCCACATCAGAATCGCCGCCAGGGCTGAAAGCAACATCTGACATCCTGCAGAACAAGGTTGGGTGGAGCTTTAAAATTCTCTTGGGATAATGTAAATCACCAAGGAGGTGATCACACCCATCTCGACACCTTCCTTGCGATTTTGCAGGATGGGATGCCGCGAAGAAAGAAGGAAACACAAAGGAAGAACACTACGAACCACCAAGAAAAAGACCATCTTTTCCCAGAATGAGAACGTCAATTCAAAGAAAAACCATACCAAAACAAGAACACTAACACTAAAAAAGCCCCAAATCATGCATGATATGCTAAAAAGGGGAGCAAACGCAAAAACAACTGGAAACGCTGGACGAAAAATAATCAAAGGAGCTTGGTGGATGAAGAATTACCTTGTTTTTGGTTGAAGATCTGTCGGAAACTGCTGGTAGCGAACGGAAAACTCAAGGTCGGCCGCCGGAAACTCCAAATCCTCAAACGGGAAACACTTGAAGCCTAAAAACTCTAGAAACCGTGAGAGAAAAGTGAGGTGGGAGTAGAAAGAGCGAAAATGTGCTGAGCAAATGGGGTTTGGACTCTTATATAGAAAAGAAAAATGTGATCGTGCGGTCCAGATAAGATCTACTCCACGGCCCAGATTCACGCAATCACCTTGAGGATTTCGAAATTCAAAATCGCCATCATTACGGTGGGTCAATCAATGCCCACGTAGTAATGCACGTCTACCAATGACTACACCACTTCCAGAGTAGTTATCGAGACCCACGTTGCAACAGTTACCTAAAAACCGAAAGGACCACGATCTGACGATTCAACTGCCCCACTACCCAAGTTTCATACCCAACGCCACCAAACGCAAGCTCGCATAGACAAGGTCGCCAGACCAATGAACACTTGAGGCAAGACGCACTTAAAGCGCGGCCCTTAGTGAATAAGCACCTTTGAGGCAAGACGCACTAAAAGCGTGGCCCTTAGGGAATAAACACTTTTGAGGGAAGACGCACTAAAAGCGCGGCCCTTAGTGAATAAGTCGCCTCAGACGACAAGGTCGCCAGACCAATGAACACTTGAGGCAAGATGCACTAAAAGCGCGGCCCTTCATGAATATACACTTTTGAGGCAAGACGCACTAAAAGTGCGGCCCTTAGGGAATAAACACTTTTGAGGCAAGACGCACTAAAAGCGCGGCCATTAGTGAATAATCACCTTTGAGGCAAGACGCACTAAAACCACGGCCCTTAGGGAATAAACATTTTTGAGGCAAGACGCACTAAAAGCACGGCCCTTAGAATAAGTCGCCTCAGACGACAAGGTCGCCAGACCAATGAACACTTGAGGCAAGACGCACTAAAAGCGCGGCCCTTCGAATAAACACTTTTGAGGCCCTTAGGGAATAAACACTTTTGAGGCAAGACGCACTAAAAGCGCGGCCCTTAGCGAATAAGTCGCTCCAGACGGCAAGGTCGCCAGACCCCCGGGTCGTTCCGAGATCGCCCGCTTAATAGATCGATCCCAAACAAATAACGGGAGGACGCCAGAAATTTGCATAACATGGATACTCTTTACTCTATGCTTGGCCTCCACGAATACATCCAAGACTTAGAGTAGGGGGCCATTGATGTGTCCTAATATGCCACCGCCTGGGTGCTAACGAAAACCGCCAATCCAATCATCCGGCGGGAGGCGAACCGTGGCCACAACACCAAAAGCATCGATCCGGTTAGGGTCGCGAGTCGGATACCTCTTAACGAGCGTGCGAACCTATAGGATCTTAATCGCTCAGGGGGCCGCCCCACGTCCTAAGTCGGAAGATCAGTAGAATATGGAGTCAGCGTGGGAGAGGAGCGAGCAGGGGGAAGTCGAGATAGAGCGAGGGGGTGAGCACATAGACCACAGCTCGAGTGGCCTCACGGCAACACCGCCTGTTACCTTAATCGCATAACATCATTGTATACTATGCTTATACCCCCTACCCCGTACCCGTAGCTCTGGCTCTTGCCTATAAAAGGAGGGCTTGTGTAACTTAAAGAGATATGTGCAAAAATAGTCAAAGAGGACTAAACTCTTATCAAGTTATTTCTCTCTTATTGTTCATTCACTCCACCGCATCGCCGCCGTGCCCTCACCGGCTATCACCACCCTAAATCTATCCAAACAGCCAGATATCCACCTTCTACACCCCCCGCTAAACCACCGTGATAATATTATGCATTATTATCCACCAATGGAAGCCTCATGAGATGCGACCGGTAAGTTGTACCCACCTATCGAAATTGACCTGGTCGATCGGCCCTCGTCGGGGATCGAGTCAACTAGATTGGATTCCATCCACTAAAGAATTAATTAAAATTCGTGAAAGTCAATTGGGAGTAGTTGACTAGTAGGAGCAAAATCATAAACCAAGAGACCATTTTTGATTTTGCTTGTATAGACAACAACACTCTTTTATCTTTATTTTTATGTTGTAGTTTTAGCAAAATTTATTTCTATGTTTTATTCTCGATTGTTAAAAACCAAATTAATGACTTTTACCTTCTGAGCAACGTTCTCAAATAAGGTTAAGTAATTCAATCCTTTAAAATAAGTAATGAAACTAGCAACCCGGTTATAGTAGTTAGAGACAAGGAGACTACATATTTGATGCAGCGCTCCAAGACTTTAATTATTAATGATAACGGAAGATCATGATATGATTAAATCACTTGAAATGAGTTTCAACGAATTAATCATGCATTGGATACGATCCAATATGATCATTCTATCATACGGTGACAATTAATTCAAACGTTGGATAAGAATGACCACACCGAATTTTGGAATGGTTGTTTTCAAAATTGTAAGATTTAAGTATCGACTTAATTCTTTAATCATTGCTTGACAGTTAATTAAATAGTTCATGTTTTGAATATGATTCAAAAGGGTTAAATAGACTATTTAACAAAAGTTGGATTTTCTTTATGAAAGAAAATTGAAGTCACAATTCCTATGATTTTTCTTAAGTCTTATGAAGACTAAATTAAAAAATATTTACAAGAGCTTGAAGGATTAAAGTGGAAAGTTAGGGCATTTGCTTAAGTAAGAGAACTTATCGAAGTCTCTATCCTAAGAAAGTATGTTGAGATAAATCTTTCTAAGTTTAAGTCAACTCTTAGATATATGATATCTTACGAGCATGATTAAATTAGAAAGATCAAATACGGAATACACTAAGATACGGAAAGTGAAGCAAACATTACGACATTTTTCAGTATTGTATTCTGGGTCTGGTAAACTGATAAAGGAACTAAATAAATGTTACTGTGTCCTAGTTCTTATGAAGAACATGAGTTCAGTTATTTGTTAGGATTTAGTAGACAAATTCAATTGTAAGGAATAAATGTTATTCCGATAAGGTTGAACATTCACCAAATCTAACATACTAGATTGATGTCACTATATAGTTGATATAGGTGAAAAATCTCAACTAAATATTTGTATGGCTGTTATCCTTGATATTTGTGGTTGTTCTAGATGTCGACTCTCTGAAAGAGAAACGTATAATCAAATATCATTCAGATGATGTCTGAACCATGTGATTATGAATCATGTGGGTAATACGTATCTTATCTAAAGATGATTAAAATACCCTTTTATGAAAATGTTAAAGATTCTAGAAAAATTTGCCTAAAGCCTAAAAATACCGATGCTTGTTGTCTTATGACAATTAATGCCACTAATAACTGTTTATTAATCTCCATGACTATTTTAAGAAATAAGTCAAGTGTACTCAGTGAAGTGCGAAATTCGGAAAACCCGAAAAGTTTGAGCTAATACGAATATGAGAATGACAAACTACTTAGGAATTAATTTTCAATTGGATTGAAGCAACTAGTAACTGGAGGGTGTTTCAGAAGTCGTCTGAAAAAGAATCAGATTCTCCCTAAAAAGATATCATTTTGAGATGCGTGATTGGATTGCGGTTCCGAAATGTAAACAACACTTTATGCGATAAAGATGTGACATAAGCCATGCGAAGTATCCCTTACCTATTTCGGGATAGTGCCCTTATACAATACACATACTTAACCAATTTCCATGGATTAAAGGTAGAATGAATTCCATATCTGATATTAAAGACAAAGACATCGAATCCATCTTAACCGATGTCTTAGAGTTGTCATGCTTATCGCAAGCAAGCGATGTTTGGAGGGCTTAGAGCCCAGTATGACATGTGCAACTTTGTGGGATATCTTAGCAAGTATGCTAGATATTATTTACTTACCCGTGGAGCGAAATGTTTGTCCCCAAATATGCTGTCTTCTAAGGGAAGTGTTTCTTCCAAGAGAAACAATAGGAGTAAATTTAGATCTCAAAAGAGTTTGAGAACCACAAAGAGATATTCAACCATTGGAACACGAGCAGGCGCCACATAGCGACGAGGTGTAGAACACTGCTCAGTGCACACAAATGATCTATAAGTCTGTGGATAACCTCAAGCCTGAAAAGGCTGCTGGTATGTTCATCTTGAAGAATGAATATCTCACGACTTATGAAGGAATGTTTAAAAGGCAAGATTGAGGGATATGGCCAGGAGCCATAATATCTGAATTAGATTCCATCAGTGACAACCAGGTTGTGAACCCAGTTTGTCTTACTTAAATGGAATGTCCTAGAAAGGCTGACATGGATAGCAAAATGATTACCATAAGGCTATAGTGACGGTTGAAGGGTACGGGGTGTAAACCTTGTAATTATCTTTATGTTGCCAACTGAACCCAGTTCTATTCAGATTATGCTTGTTATAACTTCGTATCATGTCTATATGATAGTGTTGAAGATGTTGGGCAAACATCTCGATGTTCATAGACGATAACATGATATGTGAGCCCACGAGAACCATTTATGGACTCAAGCGAGTTTCTCTCGACAATTTCTTTGTTTGATAATCAAAGAAGATTGATTTAGTCAAAAGAAGGGATATGGACAATGTGCAAGAGGGATAGTGGGAGTGTGTTATGATTTTTTAGTAAGGTATTGGATATCTCTCTCAGGAATTATCACCACATGTCATAGTCAATTGATGTTTGGTAGTTCAAGGTCTTTATGAAAGCACTTGGATTAGCGGTTCTTATTTTTTTTGAAATAAGAATCTATAATGATAGATTTAACTGCTGTTAGTTTATAGTTTACCTATATAAATGTGATGCTAAAAGAGTTTAGCATAGATCGCGACAGGAGATACTGCTAGCGTTGTTCTCAAGATCTATCTATGTTAAGACGTTAGTCCTAATGATAAGGTGAAAGATGATGCTTATAGAAGTTTTCCTTTGCTACTGCGATAGGAACCATCATAAAAGTAATGCCAGATGTTCATAGTCCATGAAGAGTCATAAGCAAGTATGAAAGTAAATCTGGTGAATGTCGAGAATATCCTTAAACAAGTTACGGATGGTTTCCTAGTTTATCGAAACTTGGAATCAGATAAATATAGATATACAGACATACATCCTGAGTCTTATGAAGGCGAGTGGGAGCTACAGAATGGGTTTACAGTCACTTTGATTGAGTGATATAGTGAGTTGTAAATGTTCTTAGCTAGAAATCATTGGAGGTTCTACAACTAGGCCAAAACACAGCAGTGCCTTGGAGGCGCAGCGGGAGCAGTACATGGATCTAGTATGTTTATTCCTGAACCTTCCGTGGTTCTTCCATCTTTCTATATGGCTGATGTAGTATGTGGATTCATTCCTTAGGCAAGGACCAGGGTCTCGTCAGAGATTCATGTGTGTGTTGAGGCAGTTCCTTTGACTTGATCATTTGGAGCATGATATGAAGATAGTCTGAGTCCCCACGGATAGCGATCCATTCACGGCTAGGGATGGTTGCAAGTATTGCTTGAGATTCTTGTGTTTCAACTTGGTCTTGTGTATGAGTGATTGGCTTTAGGCCAAGTGGGAGATTGTTGAAATAGTGTCCTAAACTCAATCGGGTTGGACCGGATCCGACCAGGTCGGATCATTTCTACTAATTCTTTATGATTATACATATATAATAAATGGTTTTTCTGTTGTCATATATTTGTTCTTTTAAAGAACCAATTATGAATTGTTATATGATAACGTCCTTAGTATTAAACTGTGATAGAGAAACCATGATAGGCGATTATGGCTGATGAGATCTTTAATCACTTTAATATGTTCGATACTTAAATGCCTCTAGGCTGATGTACTATTAAACAGAGCATTGATAGTACAAACAGGCTAGCACGTATTAGATGTCTTATGTCTTTAAGGGCAGGGATAGATCTCGTCTATCGAAGTGTAGAGACACTTGGACTGTTCGTGGACGTGTATTAGATAATGCATACGTTAGACTGGCCCACTTACACTGTTAAGTGTCACACTATGTGACGGTTGTGTAATTATCCTTAGGGCCAGAGTCTACATGGCATCAAGGTGTGGATTGTCATGCTTTGACACTATTGAGGTTTCCCCATGAAGGATGCAGGTTCTTAGATCTAAACGAGTTTGATCTACGCGCAGTGGATGGATCACGATTTATATATCAAAACACATAATTAAAGGACT
Source organism: Gentiana macrophylla (assembly GCA_026214975.1). Lineage (NCBI taxonomy): Eukaryota > Viridiplantae > Streptophyta > Magnoliopsida > Gentianales > Gentianaceae > Gentiana > Gentiana macrophylla. The sequence goes on from CM047814.1 coordinate 71,121,805, forward strand.
TAAACTACTACAAGGGGGTTTAAGATCATGTTACCAATAACGGGAAGAGAAGCCTTGATCTTTCGATGTGTTCTCCAAACGGCGGTTGGTGGACACCCTTCTTGATACACGAACCTCCTTGATATGCAACACCAAGAAAAACTCAAAGTTTTTCTTCTTCCAAAAACCCTAGGCAAGAAGAAACTAATTTTTCCTCTCCTTTTTCAAGTGGTGGTCGAAATTATCAATGTCAATTTCCCTTGGAATAACTCTCCTTTTATAGGAGAGTAAATCCTTGGCCTCCAAGTATTAATTAATTAAATAATTAATTAATTAATCAAAATAAAAAGATATTTTCCTTAATGACTAATTGTGACATGTATTGATCAATAGGAAATCAAATAACAAGTCATCCAACCAATCATGTAACAAGAATATCTTTTATTTTCCACATCACAAAAATTAATTCTTGTGATAATTAAATGATAAGAGGCGCCACTTTTAGGGTTAAAAGCCCACATAAAATGTCTTTTATGTGTATTATTATTTAGCCCAACTAAATAATATTCATGCATATCAATTAATTAGCCCAGCCAATTAATTATCACTGAGGCACAAATAACAAGAATATCATTCCGAATTACAAAAGCCACATCGGGGACCATGGACCTATAACCAGTAGCTCCAATAATTAATTATTCATCGAATGTAATAAGTACATTAATTATTAATTCAGGATTACGCCACCATAAACCCGAATCGAACTCTACCGATTATAGATGTATACTTATACTCAACCCATAGAGTGAATAAGCGTCCATTGATATAATCACTACATACGGATTAACCCTCCATAGATCGTCCATTCGAGTGGGAAGTCTCCGTGAACCCGACTCGAGAAATATCTTTTCCTTATTTACCATCAACCCCTTCGATGATCAATTAGTACACATATCCGACTAGTAGCTAATTAGTCAAATGTGAACTCCCGGGATCAATCACTTTCTTAGGCTAACAAATAAGGGGATCGTGTCTCTACTTCCCGCAGGAAGGAATGGATTCTATGTCCGTGAAAATCGAACTACTCACTCATCGGATATAGTGCCAATGAGAAGTGGCTTGGAACACATATTCAAGTGAACCGTAACTAACACATCAAACACTACCCGAGACAAGCAAAGACCACAGTGATCACCTCAGATTAAGTTTGATCCATATATGATCATCTAATGATTTAATAAGATTCCTCGATTACGGAATTATACCGAGAAATTCAGATTAAATCGGTCTAGTCCTATATGAATGTCATCATATATAAATGCCCCACGTAGTACCCTCTGCCGACAAATCCGGATAAGACTATCACACCCTAAGGTGTTCTCAGCGCATTATTGGTGTTTTAATCAAGAGACTCTAAACTCGATTAAGTTCACCACGGACTAACAGGTTTAAGTATATCACCACTAACTCAATCCTCACGTGTAATCCATACACCGAGTTAAGTGGTTACATACTGAGATATACTTAGGGTTTGCAGATAGTGTATTACTTTACAAGCACAAAGCAAGTAATAAGGTGAGATAAATTCTGTCATTCATTATTAAAAACAATTACACAAATTGTCTTTCGGGCACTACACCTAACACCCCTAGCCACGGGGCGATCATGCGGTAGTGATTGGGTGTGATACTGAAGCATGCGGAGTATGCATGTTTGGTCGTCCGGGAATCGCGTACCCTATCAGTAGGAGTGAATATCTGAAAGGGGCTTCTTATAAGGAATGTCTTACTCTCATGAATCTTTGCAAAGTGGAAGTAAATGAGTTACTTCGAGAAAATAGGATATCCAGATTATAAGAAATGGTCGTTGGTGTTTGACACTTGACGCACGACCGTATGGATATTATTATAGCAATAGGATTCTGTTTACATGGTAACTGTTTCACATGAAAGGTAGTAGTCATTGCATTTGACTCTTCCGATGAATGGGGGTCACGGTGTGTTGCTAGACGCTATTCCGTGATCTTTAGGTATGAAGGTCATTTTCACAATTTTCACTTTGTGCCTACGGCCAACATATTCGGAAGCTTATCAGGTTACACACATAAGAACATCTAGCCGGATTAAAATACGGTTATAGTGTTAACCAAATAAGGATAGTTTTATCTCGACTATAAAGTGTTATAGTGATAAATTAATATGATGGTATTTATTTATTATGAATAAATTAAATACAAGATATTAATTATATTGATTAATTAAATATAAATATGCTATTTATATGTGTCGAATTATTTGTGTATATTGATACACATATATTTTGCAAATTAATTAATCATAGCATTATATTAATTAAAAAATATTCCGGATGCCAAAATATTGGTATATGGGGTGCCACTTTCAATGTGTATAAGATACACTTGGATTGTGTAATTTAATTAATGTGATTACCATATATTAATTGATTTTTGGAAAAATAGATTTATGGCAATAAGATAAAGATATATTCGATATAAGATATTGTCAATATATATCTTGGAAAAATATTTAATATAAGATATTGAATATTAATCAGATAAATCAATCAAATATATTTTCCTTTTGTATTAGGAAAATGTTTTCTTTCTCCTCAATCTACTAGTAAGCTAATCCCAATCAGATTGAGAGACATGAGGGGCGCCCCAACACCTATATAAGAAAGGGGTTGGCTAGCTCTTTAGTACAACACAATTGCAAGAGACTAATAGTTTCTTGTGAAAAATAAAGAGTTTCTTAGAGAGAGAAACTGTCGGTCTAGCAACCGAGTTTTTCTAGTAGCAATCCAATGGTGGATTCCGGCGGGTTGTTCGTGTGAACTAACGGTAGAGGCCGAACGCTTGGGTGGCTCCATGCACCACTACTCTCCTTAGACGGTCAAAACGTCGATCTTTTAGATTAAGCAATGTAACCACCATCTACTAGCTTATTTGTTTATTGCTTAAACAAAGTCGATCCTGGTTAAAGGAAATAAAATTTTGAATTACGCTGCGTTCCCGCGTAGATTTTCTAATAGTTTGTTCGTCCGGAAATCGAGTATCCTTTGAATATGAGTGAATATCCAAAAAGGCCTTCTTATAAGGAATGTCTAACTCTGGTGAATCTTTGCAAAGTGGAAGTAAATTAGTTGCTTCAAGTGAGCATAATATCCAGATTATAAGATACGATCGTTGATGTACTGACACTTGAGATATGATTGTATGAATATTATAACAGCGATAAGATTCAATTTACACGGTAACTGTTTCACATAAAAGGTATTAGTCATTACATTTGTCTCCTCCGATGATTGGGGGTCACGGTGTGTTGCTAGACGCTATTCCGTGATCGTTAGATATGAAGGGAATTTTCGTAATTGCACTTTGTGTCTACGGCCAACATATTCGGAGGCCTATCGGGTCACACACATATAAATATCTAGCCGGATTAAAATGTGGTTATAGTGATAACCAAATAAGGAAAATTTTTATCTCGACTATAAAGTGTTATATTGATAAATTAATATGGTGGTATTTATTTATTATGAATAAATATAATACACGATATTAATTATGTTGATTAATTAAATATACATATTGTGTATGTCTATGTCGAAATATATTGTGTATATTGATACACATGTATTTTGCAAATTAATCATAGTATTATATTAATTAGAGAATATTCCGGATGTCAATTAGTTGGCAATATGGGGCGCAATTTTGGAGTGTATAAGATACAATTGGATTGTGCAATTTAATTAATGGGGATTGAGGGAAAAGGACAAAAAAAAATTACAAAATGAATAAATAAGACACACTCTTTTTTTTTAGTTGCAAAAAGGATAAAAAAAAATTTCAAACGGACAAAAATACCCCGTTTAATAAAAGGGACGCGCACATATGCATATCGTTCAGTACTTCCGCCGCTTCAGGTTTGGTTTTTTTTCAAACACCCGTAACTTTTGATTTATAACTCCGATTATCGAAATTTTTTCTCCAAAATTCATATGTTTTTTGCTCTTTAATTTGAGCCCAAATACGATACATTTCCGACGTAAATTTTGAAAGCCGAATTTTTTTTTGTATTAACCGCAACGTTTTTCTTATAAACGATCGTAACTTTTGATTTAGAACACCGATCATCAAAATTATTTCACCAATGTTCATATATTTTTTTATCTTCATTTTGAGATCTCATTTGATACCTTTTCGACTTAGTATTTGAAATCCGAATTTTATCGTAGCGTTTACACTAACACAGTAACAGTAACACAGTAACAGTAAAACGTTTTATTAACAGACAAAAAATATCACCATTAACATTGCGTAATACAATAATCTATCAAAAATGGTGGATATCATAATGAAAGAATCTATCAAAGCATTATGGAGATACAACTCCTGGGGAATCAAGAGAATAAAAACCTAATACTATTGAATATAATCAAAAAGCATATCAGGGGAAATAAAACATTCTTCAAGTTGTTGAAGACCAAAGCATTATATTTTACCATATATAGATTTTTATCCTTCAAACCAGCACCACATCAAGCTTCATGAAATATGTATGAAACAGAAAATGCATTAAATAGCAGCAGCTCGGCCTCATCAATAGAGAATCTAGCTAGGCTCCTCAATTTTTCTAAAGACAAAAAAACACCAACATTGCCTCATCATTTGAATCAACAACCTTCAATCACCTAGGACAAAACCACACCACAATAAATAGTGGAATGCAAGGAAAGATTAAAACCAAATAAAGACACCATATGCCTGCAATAGCACCTTTTACGAAGAATACGTAGCGATATTAACAGTAACACAGTAACACTGCCAATTATGTTTTCTTCTTCAACTTCTCAAAACACTTTTTAGTACTAATAACCACAGAAAACAAATATACATTGCATTTCTTATCCATTAATGACTGAAATATCATCATTAGTATGCTTCCCAATGTAAGGGAGGGGGTTTGAAGCACACTACAACCGATTTTTTTTTGATTTTTTTTTTGCAACATTGCATCTTTCTGTGTATTTGAACAAAGTAGCAGAAGGCAACAACATGAAGTCAATAAAAGTATTTGAAGTTTTTCAAGCCTGAAACACTTGGTTTTCTGCTCCACAATCTGATTTTCAGCCTTATTCTTGGCGCATATATGGCTGAAAATCTCACACCCCATAGTGATATTAATAGTAACACAGTAACACAGTAACATAGTAAGCCCCCCAAACTAGTGTATTAGAAAGCTTAATGATATGAACCAAGTGAACAACACAATCAATATTCTTAAAAAAATCATAGATGCATCAATAAACCAACCCTTAAACCGTGAGATCACCAATATTATCAACTACAACAAACTTACCATTATCTGTGTTCTCAACAGAACTATTAGTTTCAGCTCCATGTTTATCAAAAGAGTTGACAATGGTAGCTTCAATATCTACCATGGCAGTTTCAATACCTGCCTTGGGATTCCCCAACCCCAGTTGCCCGAGGAACGGTCCCAGACTCAATACGCGACGTTCCAGAATTATGCCAAAAAGAAAAGAAAAGAGGTAAAGTTATCTTTCTTCATCCAAGTTGTGCAAAGCAAAACAAAGAAAAGCATTAGAACATTTAACGGGAGAAACAACAAACAATACCGAATCTACCTACCCCAAGCAACAAATCTTCGTTGTATCGAACATTCCAACTGCTACAACCATTACCAGTGCCAATAAATCAAATTTTTTAAAACTGAATGTGAATTAGACTAGTTGATGTCGATGCATTAAAAAAGCATGAGAATAGAAATGAACGCATAAATAAATTGGAAAAAATGCCAATCCCGATTATTCCAGCTTAAAAAAAATCAGAGGGTAGAGCAGAAGCAACGAGGAAGAAAAACCAGTAAATGAAAAAGGTATAGTCTTGCCTTTTTTTTTTATTCATTCAACTCATTTTTTATTTACAGCAGCCCTCATTCTTATAGTGCAGAAGAAACGTAGATAACCTAATTTAGTTCAAATGTAATCTAGAATTCAAATATTCAAATAATGGATAAACAAGGATGAAATTTGGGAAAAATCTTGAGATAAATTTGAGCTTTATCTTGTCTTGAATCTTGAAATAATTGCTGCCGGTGTTTGTTCAAATTATTGAGATAGACTTCATCTTGACTCAAACTCATGACCCTTGGCTCACTCATCACTTTGCACGCCCTGAATTTGTGTTTAATTTGGCAACCTTATCACTCCATAACCTTCCTTATTTCTCCCATCTTTAGTATCTTGATTGTCACATGTGTCTGAGCCATCTTGTGTCTTAATACCCTCCCTCAAACTATGGCTGGGGTGAAGGCATAGTTTGCTGAGGAAGTGCTGCAGAGCATAGCGAGTGACTGGCTTCGTAAATACATAAGCTACCTGAAGATGTGCAGGGACGTGTTTGGTGACAAGCTTGCCTTGAGTCACGCGTTCACGGACAAAATGAAAGTCCAACTCAATGTGTTTGGAGCGAGAGTGAAACACCGGATTGATAGTGAGGTAGAGGGCACTTAGATTATCACAATACATCACTGGGGGAGTAACAGTTGTGATCCTTAAATCATCACACAGGAACTGCAACCATGTAAGTTCAGCTGCAGTATGTGCCATGACACGGTATTCAGCTTCTGTACTAGACCTGGACACTGTGGCTTGTTTCTTGGCACACCAAGAAATGAGATTGGGACCCAAAAAAGTGCAGTAGCATGTAGTGGAACGACGAGTAGTAGGGCACCCAGCCCAATCCGCATCTGAAAATGCAGAGAGGGTGAGGGAGGGAGCAGCAGTGAACTGAAGACCCAGAGGAAGTGTCGCTTTAACATATCGAAGCATTCTGTGGACCAGCTTCATGTGTGCTTGAGTAGGAGCCTGTAAAAACTGAGATGCAAAATTGACACTATATGAGAGGTCTGGCCTGGTGATTGTAAGATATTGCAAGGCTCCAACCAGCTGTCTGTAAGGTGTAGCATCAGCCAAGAGTGGTGAGGAGGTGTCTGGAGCAGGTTTGAGTTCCAGTGGGGTTGCAACGGGTTTGCACTCCACCATCTTAGCTCGTTCTAGTATTGTCAGAGCATAACGAGTCTGAGACAGATGAAGTCTAGTACCTGCAAAAGAAATTTCTATCCCCAAAAAATGGTGAAGAGTGCCCAAGTCTTCATTGAGAATTCAGAGTGCAAGACATTAGTGAAAGATGAGATCAAGATGTCATTAGAACCTGTCACAAGCATATCATCAACATAAAGGAGCAAATATAAAGAGCTAGTATCTGAATGATACACAAACAATGAGGGATCTGCTAAACTAAAATAGAACCCGTACTGAAGCAAAAAGGTGCTAAACCTATCAAACCAAGCCCTAGGAGCTTGCTTTAGACCATAGAGAGCCCTTTTCAGTCTGCAAACATGTTTAGGAAATTGGGGATCAGGCATACCAGGAGGTTGGGACATGTAGATTTCCTCATTGACAAAACCATGTAGAAAGGCATTCTTTACATCTAATTGCCTAATGTCCCATTTTTTACTCAGTGCAGTTGCTAGCACAAGCCGAATAGTACCTGGTTTGATCACAGGGGAAAACGTTTCAGTGTAGTCCACCCCATCCACTTGGTTGTAACCCTTGGCTACAAGCCTGGATTTTAATCTTTCTAGGGTTCCATTGGGCTTTAGTTTAGCTTTAAAGACCCATTTTGATTCAATAATGTGCATCTTAGGATCGTAGGGGACTAGATCCCAAGTGTTGTTTTTGTGTAGGGCTTTTAGTTCCTCTTTCATGGCTGCCTTCCATCCAGGGTGTTTGAGGGCTTCAGTGACATTCTTTGGTTCTCGAGGGATATCTGGGAAGGAGGAGACTATGAGGGCATATTTTGGATTTGGTTTAAAGATTCCATGTTGCCCTCTGGTGATGATTTGGTGTTCTGGATTAGGATGAATGGGATCATGTGGTTCTGGTATGGAAGAGGGGTGTGTAGCTGGTGAATCTGGGGCATCTTCAGGCTGTGTAGGAGTAAGGGGTGAACCAGGGGATTGGGGTGTGTCTGCAATTGGGGATATAAGAGAGTGGTCTGAATCTGGTGTATCTGAGACATCTTGTTGTGTAGAAGGATAAGGTGAACCAGGGGATTGAGGTTCATCTGTAGGTGGGAATACAGGAGGATTTGGGAAGCCTGTGGGATCAGGTGTTGGTGGAGTGAGGTCATTGGTGTCAAGAGTGCCTGTATTGGTGTTGGATGGGGCAAGAGGGTTAAGTAGGGGATAGTCCAGAGGTGAATTGTTTGTAGTCATGGAAATTGTGGGACTAGGTGCAATGTGATGATGTGGAATACTGTGTGGTGGTTCTAACCAATCTGCAAAGGAGCTGAGACTAAGTTGAGGGTTTTGATTAAGTCTGGGCCTGTCTTGGGGTTTGCAGGGGAAGTTGGTTTCATCAAAGGCCACATGCCTGGAGATGATTACTTTTCTGGTGGTAGGATGATAGCATCTATAACCTTTGTGTTGCATGCTATAGCCTATGAATATGCAAGGTACTGTTTTTGGGTCAAACTTGTTGTGTCTGGTGTCCCAAGTGTATGGATAACACCTGGTGCCAAAGACCCTAAGATGGGTATAGACTGGTTCCTTTTTATATAACTTGGAGTAAGGTGATTCATTCTTTAGGGAAGATGAGGGCACCCTATTCATTAAGTAAACAGCAGTAGAGAAGGCTTCTGTCCATAGATAGAGGGGTGTATGACTGTGAAACAACATGGTCAGACCTAATTCTCTAATAGTCCTATGTCTCCTTTCTACTACCCCATTTTGCTGGGGTGTGTGTGGGCATGACATTTGATGGATTATACCTGTGGCCTGGAAATGATCCCTTAATCTATGATTGGTAAACTCTGTACCACAGTCTGAATGAAATTTTTAGGTTTGTATCAAATTGCCTTTTAACAAGATGCTCAAAATTTAGATAAGCTGTGAAAAAATCAGATTTATGCACTAGAGGTATAAGCCATGTAAATTTAGTGAAATCATTCACAATACTTGCATAGTAAGAAAAAGAACCAATTGATTTAATAGGGGCTGGTCCCCAAAGATCACAATGTATTATTTCAAAAGGAGCAGTACTAACATGTTCTGAATCAAAGAAAGGAAATTTACTGAGTTTTCCTAATTGACAGCTTTCACAGATGTGATCTGTCTTTATTTGCCCTAAAACATCAATTAAACCATTGGCCTTCAGTTGCTGGACAGTGTTCATTTGCATGTGTCCCAACCTCTGGTGCCATAAAGAACTGGAACCAGACCTGAATCTATTTGAAAAGTATAACTCAGGTTGATTCTGCAAAATATAGAGATCACCCTTTCTTCTCCATGTGGTCAAGATCCGTCCTGTGCCCTGTTCCTTAACAAATACATTATCATTAGTAAATTCACAGACAACAGAGTGATCATTGGTGAGTTGACTGACAGAAAGCAAAGTTTTTGTTAATTCTGGCACCAGAAGTACATTATTTAAGGACAAAGTGTGTTGTTTTTGTTTTAGATTTGCCTGTCCTATTCCAGTAATTGGTAATGTAGCTCCATTACCTATGATAATAGCATCTGATCCTGTTAATTTGTGTGTATTTTGCAGAATACCAGACTTACCAGTCATGTGGTTTGAAGCTCCAGTGTCCACAGTCCAATCTGTGTCAGCAATGGTTTTGTCTAGAGTGAGTGCAGCAAGGGCTTGGGGCAGGTCTTGGCCTTGTTGATCCTTCTTGGGAACCCACCAACATATTTTGGCTATGTGTCCCATGACACCACAGTACTGACATTTCTCATTCAGGTATCTTTCCCTTTCTTCTGGTGTCATCCTTCTTTCTCCAGGAGGTGGTGGTCTTCTCTGATTGTTATTGGCATTCCCTCTTTGCTGTTGTGCTTGAAACCCTCTCCCAGAGGAGATGAACCTACTGTCCTGCTGTGTCTGTTGTCTGGGCATTTGGGGTGCTCTGGACTGATTTTGACTGTAGTATGCTATGTGAGGGGTTGTCTGAGTCTGACTCATAGTGTTTGAGAACCATGTTCTCCTTTGATCTAGGTTTTGTAGATGTGAGACCAACTCAGGATATGTGGGCCTTGGTGGCTTCAACATTGTGGTTGTGAATGTTTCATAGGCTGGACCTAGGCTTGTTAGCAAAAAATACACCTTTTCAGAGTCTTGAACAGGTTTCCCGATAGCTGCTAGGCTATCACACAGGCTTTTGAAATTTCTGATGTGTTCTGTTATGTTCTTGTCTTTATCCTTTTTGAGATAAATCAGCTGTTGCTTGAGTGTAAACTCCCTTTCCTGTGAGTCTTGTGCATAGGCATCTTTGAGTGCGTTCCATAGGGCATGTGCTGTGTCCAGCCCTATAACAAGGCCAAGTGATTCTTCTGATAGAGATCCGATTAACCATCCTCTCAATAACCTATCTGATTTTTTCCATTTTTGATATTCTGGATCCTCAGTGGTAGTGACTGAACCAGTTGAATCTGTATTCTTTATGTACTGTTCTGGTGCTGGTGTCTCATTTGTGAGATGACCAACCAGATCTTGACTTTCTGTGAGAGAAAGGGCTTGCTCTCTCCACAAGGGATAATTGTTTTGTGTGAGTTTGAGGGTGACAAAACTGCTAACATTGAGAGACAGTGTTGCCAATGCTTGAGATTTGGAGTTTTGATTTTGTTTTTGTTTGTGATTTGTACTAGATGCTGTGCACTGGTTTGTTTGTGTATGTTTGTGACTTGAAGGTTTTGTTTTTGTGTTTTGGATGTAGAAATATTCTACACAAGGTTTGTCTCTGATACCATAAAAAAAATCAGAGGGTAGAGCAGAAGCAACGAGGAAGAAAAACCAGTAAATGAAAAAGTTAAAGTCTGGCCTTTTTTTTTATTCATTCAACTCATTTTTGATTTACAGCAGCCCTCATTCTTATAGTGCAGAAGAAACGTAGATAACCTAATTTAGTTCAAATGTAATCTAGAATTCAAATATTCAAATAATGGATAAACAAGGATGAAATTTGGAAAAATCTTGAGATAAATTTGAGCTTTATCTTGTCTTGAATCTTGAAATAATTGCTGTCGGTGTTTGTTCAAATTATTGAGATAGACTCCATCTTGACTCAAACTCATGACCCTTGGCTCACTCATCATTTTGCACGCCCTGAATTTGTGTTTAATTTGGCAACCTTATCACTCCATAACCTTCCTTATTTCTCCCATCTTTAGTAGCTTGATTGTCACACGTGTCTGAGCCATCTTGTGTCTTAATACAGCTCATCTCTTAAGTGCTGCTAATACTAGATTATTATTATCATATACCAATACAGGTAAACCCTTGTCTCTTTCATATATCACAATTTAAAGAGCTCTCTAACCTTTTCTTGCCTTCTCACTTCATTTCATCCTTCTTCTATTTTTCTCTGTTTTCCTCTCCTGTTTACCTTTTTGTGTATTTGTCAACTCCACCACTACTGACTAACGTCCACATCACCAATATTTACCTTCCAAAGTTCCAAAAATCCTAAGTTTCTTCCCTTTTTGAAAGCCCTTTTCTCAAGAGCCCAACCACATAATTCTTTCAAATTTTCAAGCTTTCAAGTACTTCCATGGAAACTCCATGGTGGTGGTGCAAGTGGGTTGTGGTTATTATTATCATTGGAACTTCAATTTTGAAACCAGTAGCCTAGACCCACAAATCAATTTACTGAATAAAGGGTGTAGTCAGTACAATGCATCAAATGTTCAAAATTTCTTTAACAATCTTAATTGATTTATGTAGTGAATGTGCAGTTGAAATTAAAGGGTTTTGTAACCAAATTTTAGTTTTGTGTTTATTCCACCGTTTAACATGCAGCTAATAGTAGATTTATCATTTTCGCAACTATTTTTGTCTATCATCTCCTTTATTCCCACTTTTCATTTTTTTACCAAATTATGATTTACTGAAAGTTAAACCAAATTATGATTTAGTAATTAAATTTGAGTTGGTGATAAAGAATATTACAATTCCTATATCAATCAAAATCAAACCGTACCCTCCCAAAACCCAATAATCTTCACCTTTAAAAGAAAGAAAGGGTCAACGTACGTACCACAGGATATGGGTAAACCATGTTGCCTGAACAATCGAAAACATGAAAAGCAGGAGAAGAAACATGAAATTCACCTTGAATACGTACCAAGCAAGGCTGCATATTTCTCTGGATGAAGTTGTGAAATTGTTGTTCCAGTTGCTGCTGCTGGTGGCTGAGCAAAGAGGAGAGGAGCGGCAGTGAATAGCAGCAGGGATGAGCTGCTGAGGGGAAGGATTTCGCCGGAGTTGTGCAAATGAGAAAGAAGAAAGAGGCCGGCTTCTCTATTTAGGTCGCGAGAGACATTTGTGTTAGTAGGGGTAGTTTAGTCCCAACAAAATTATTTTGTCCTTAAATCAAAAAAAAAAAAAAAAAATACAAACTGGATTAAAATTTATATACAGAAAGTGGACTAAAACTTAATATTTCCTTTAATTAATGATAGTATCTAATATTAATAGGGGCATTTAGTTATATAAGTTTGTCAACCGAAATTGTTGCAACAATAAGCTTATGACATAAATCATGTCATGAACAAGCTTGGACTCTCCAAGTTGGGTGAAAAGCCATTAATGCCCTCCCCCCTTCTTGATTTGGGGTTATTTACTTAACACTAAAAATGTAATTAACCCTTAATTAAACATCCCATTAAACTTTGCTTAATCCGACCCCCTAAATTAGGGCGGGTAAGTTAACCAACCCTAATTTACGCCCCAAAATCAGATCAGTAGCCAATTACTCTGCTTCCGCCCCTCTCTTTGCTTTGCAAAGCGAATAACTCTGCTGTGTCTCTCCATCGGTGTCCAGTCATTGTCCTCGCCGGAACGACCCTCTCTTTTCTTCTTCTCCGTCAATCATTGTCCGAGCGAGTGGTGGTAATCGAAAGGGTTTCTTGGCTTTCCATACCGGTATGTGAATTTAGGGAAATTGAGTTTGTTAGTTTACTTACCTGCGGGATTAGCTTAAACCGTGTGTTTAACTCTGAATTGAATTGAAAATAGGGGCGACCCTGATTGAAAATGGATATTTGATTTGAATTGAAATGGTTAAAAGTTGAATTTGTGATTTGTGCGATTATTACCGGTATGACTATATATATATATATATATATATATATATATATATATATATATATATATATATATATATATATATATCTATTTGGTTATATCTATTTGCATTTCAGTGTGAATGGTAATCGTATTAATCTTAAAATATTGATTATAGTGTGACACGAGGTTTAAACTTGTTAATGGCTATGTGAACTTCTATCTGCATTTCAAGGTGGATTGATTATAGTGTGACACAAGTTTAAACTTGTTAATGGCTATTTGAACGGAATTATGGTTTTTGTCTATGTGTATATTGGTTTGTAATTATTGTATTGAATAAAAAAGGATCTCGGTGAAGCGTGATGGAAGATAAAGTTTGTATTTTTATATTTTACCCTGTGGAGATTGAAAAAGACGTCAATGGTCTTTGGTCTTGGAAGTATGTAGGGTGTGAATCTGAAGAAGTTTCGACGATTCTGAGTGTCAAAATGAACATTACATTTGAAGAATTGTATGACATGGTGAAAAATGAGTTGGAAATCGATACAACTAAGTATGAGTTTGAGATGAAATATATGGTCCCCATTAGTAAAGCTAGACCGATGGTGCTTGATTGCGATAAGCTTGTGAATCGGTTTATATATGTTTGTAATTTAAAACAAGATGCTTTATTAATATGTTTGAAGGAAAAGGAAAAGTGTACCGAGGTTTATGAAAGTCAAGAAACATGTGAAGTAGTAAATGTGTTGAAAAGTCAAGAAACATGTGTTGAATGAGATGAAGAGACAGATGTTGATGTTTTGGCAAATGGGTTGAAAGAGATGTTGGATGTAAGAAGAGAAAGCATGGAGACATGTGTTGAAAAGAATGTTAATGAAGAGATATATGTGGATGTTGTTGGGAATGCCATTGAAGAGATGTTGGATGTAAGAATAGAAAGCATAGAGACATGTGTTGAAAAGACTGTTAATGAAGAGATAGATGTGGATATTGTTGGGAATGCAATGGAAGAGATGTTGGATGTAAGAATAGAAAGCATAGAGACATGTGTCGAAGATTCTCATTTGAACACGGGGGGTGACAACATGGACTTTAATGAGCAACTTGAAGACTCCTTATTGGTGAATTTGGGTGAAGATGTTTATTTAGAAGAATCATATCGAGAATTAGCATGGCGGGGTGATGAATTGTCAAATGAGAATCTTGATGGCTTTGTTGAGAGAAATGAGATTGTTGATCCCTTGAATGCACCCCAACTATGGTTAACGTGCAAAGAATTGAACATGAAGACTTTCGTTGTAGCCGTCTTGTAGGTGATACTTTAGTGTGCATTCCCGAACATGAAGACTTTCGTGTGAATGATCCGTTTAAATGCAAAAGTTTTTGGTATTCAAACTTGCGAAGTTGGCTCTGAAGTACAAGTTTGAATTCAAAACAAAACTTCCAACAAAAGCGTTTATTCGATTTTATGTGAAGCCGCCGGATGCAAATGGCGTTTATGAGCCACCAAACTTCAAGCACCTTCTGAGCGATTTGTAGTGGTAACGTATGCAAATAAGCATAGCTGCCCACCTATTGCTTCTCGAAAAGACCATAGACATGCTATGCACAAGCTAATTGGCACATACTTTTCCAGAAGGTTTAAAGATGCCAATCGTATTAACGCACCAAAGGACTTGATGCATAATTTCCAGCAAGAGTTTGGATATGATGTAACTTATTGCAAGGCGTACAGGGCTAAGGGTTATGCGGAAGGATTGATAAGGGTAATCAAACAAAAGTTGGGAGAATTACCCAAATATTGTTATAATTGAAGGCTAGAAACCGGACAACTTGTATATCATATTGAAAAAGTGATGGGAATGTTTTCAAATACTTTTTCATGGCACTTGGTCAAAGTATTGAGGATTTTATTTGGCGATCACGGAAAGTCATTTACGTGGATGACACGCATTTAAAACGTGTTATAAAGGGACCTTATGTTAGGAAATCACTAGTTTAAATTTAAAATTTGATTTCCTTTTCTAGATCGTTCTTCGTTTAATGCAATAAACACGTTAAGTAGTTTGACGGTTATACCTTAGATGATCTACAAGATCGTCGCTTTGACCGCCAACGGAGAGTAGTTCAATCGCGCAAGCCGTCCACGCGTCCGGCCTCTATCGCTAATCCACACGAACCCTGCGCCGGAATCCTCGCTTGGATTGCTATCGGAAAAACTCCGGTTCTTAGACCGGACCTTTTCTTCCTCACAAACTCACTATGGAGAGCTCTCTATTTTACACAAGAATTATGAACTCTTGCAATTGTGATGTACAAAAGATCTTGACACCCACTTCCTTTTTTATAGAGGAGGTGGCGCCCATATATGTAGTGTGGAGGAGAAGAAAACCTTTTTCTAATAAAATAAGGAAAATCAATTAGATTGATTTATCTCTTTAATTATAATTTATTTTGTCAATATCATATATTGATTATAATTATCTTATTACCATAAATCTATTTTGCAAAATCAATTAATATCCTATATTAATATTATGGCAATATTTATTAATTAAAGTGCACAATCCAAGTGTATCTCATACACTCAAAAGTGGCGCCCCATTAGTCAACAAATTGACTTCCGGAATATTCTTTAATTAATATAATTTATATATAATTAATATCTTGTATTTTACTTATTCATAATAAATAAATACCACCATATTAATTTACCACTATAACCTTTATAGTCTAGAGATAAACTTTCCTTATTTGGTTATCAACTATAACCGCATTTTAATCCGACTCGATGTTCATATGTGTGTGACCCGATAGGCTTCCGAATATGTTGGCCGTAGACACAAAGTGCAATTTACCAAAATGCCCTTCATACCTAACGATCACGGGATAGCGTCTGGCAACACACCGTGACCCCAATCATCGGAAGAGTCAAAAGCAATGACTACTACCTTTCATGTGAAGCAGTTACCATGTAACTTACAATCCTATCGCTGTAACAATATCCATACGATCGTATCTCGAGTGTCAATACATTGACGATCGTATCTTATAATCTGGATATCATGCTCTCTCGGAATAACACATTTACTCCCACTTTGCAAAGATTCTCGAGAGCTAGACATTCCTTATAAGAAGGCCATTTCGGATATTCGATCCCAATCATAGGATCTGCGCGATTCCCGGACGACCAATCATGTATACTCCGCGTGCTTCAATATCATACCCAATCACTACCGCATGATCGCCCGTGGTTAGGAGAAATCTCAATAGTGTCAAAGCATGACAATCCACACCGTGATGCCATGAAGACTCGGTCAAAGGATAATTACACAACCGCCACATAGTGTGACACTTAATGTAAGTGGAGTCGGTCTAACGTCGCATTCTCAATACACGTCCACGTCACGGTCCAAGTGTCTTTACACTTCGATGAGAGCGAGATCTATCCCTACCTTCTAAAAGATAGAAGACATCCAATACGTGCTAGTCGATTATACTATCAATGTCCCATTTGATAATACATAAGACTAGAGACATTTAAGTACCAACCTTGTTATAGTGATTAGAGACCTCATCAACCATAATCACTATCATGGTTTCTCTATCACAGATGGATACTAGGGACGTTACTATATATGTACAACAAATAATATGAAGATAAACAATATATAATAACATAAGTGCTTTTATTAATCATAATAAAGTTATTACATGAACTAAATAGACTGTAACCGACCCGACCCGGTCGGATCCGGTCCAACCCGATTGGGTTTAGGACACCTTTCCAACAATCTCCCACTTGGCCTAAAGCCAATCACCCATATGCCTAAGCCCGTGCAAGTGAACATGTTTCTCATGCTTAGCTTGAGACAATGCCTTGGTTAACGGATCAGCTATGTTATCATCCGTGTGGAATTTCTCTATCTTTACATCTCCTCTATCTACTATCTCTCTAATCAAGTGATAGCGCCGTAGCACATGTTTGGACTTCTGATGAGACCTTGGTTCCTTTGACTAAGATATCACTCCATTATTATCACGATCAGAGGCACTTGGACCTTCAATGGAGGAACCACACCAAGTTCGATAATGAACTTCTTCATCCAAATCGCTTCCTTTGCCGCCTCCGAGGTGCTGCTATGTATTCGGCTTCCGTTGTAGAGTCCGCAGTAGTCTCCTGCTGGAACTCTTCCGACTCATTTGCTCCGCCGTTAAGCGTGAAAACAAATCCAGTTGTGACTTAAAATCGTCCTTGTCGGTTTGAAGCGGCATCTGTATAACCTCGTAATACTAAATCATCGTTCCGAAAACCAGGAACATATCCCTGAAACGCCTCAAGTACTTAAGGATATTCTTGGCGACAATCCAGTGACCATCACCTGGATTGGGGTGATACCTACTAGTCATACTAAGAGAGTGCAGAGGCGTGCGGTCTTGTGCATAACATGGCATACATGATAGACCCGATTGCCGAAGCATAAGGGACTTTACTCATTTGTGCCCTTTCCTCCTCTGTCTTAGGACTCATTCCCTTTGACAGGTAGACCCCATGTGACATGGGCAGCAATCCTTTCTTGGACTGCTCTATGCTGAATCTCTTCAGCATCTTGTCTATGTAGGTGGATTACGACTGACCAAGCAACCTTTTAGATCTATCTCTATAGATCTTTATTCCTAGAATAAAGGCCACCTCACCCAAGTCCTTCATTGAGAAGTTCTTGGATAACCAAGCTTTGACTGATTGTAACATAGGCACATCATTCCCTATGAGCAATATGTCATCTACATAAAGCACTAAGAACACAATGGCACTCCCACTAACCTTCTTGTAAACACAGGGCTCATCTTCATTCTTGATGAAATCAAACTGTTTGATTATCTCATCAAAGCAAAGATTCCAACTCCGAGAAGCTTGCTTTAATCCATAAATGGATCTTTGCAGTTTACACACCATCCTGGCGTCATTGGTTGTGAAACCTCAGTTGTGTCATATACACTTCCTTAGACAGGTTCCCGTTAAGGAAAGCTGTTTTCACATCCATCTGCTAGATTTCGTAATCATGGTATGCTGCAATAGCGAGCAAAATTCTAATGGATTTTAACATGGCAACAGGCGAGAAGGTTTCATCATAGTCAACTCATTGTCTTTGCTTATAACCTTTTGCCACCAACCTAGCCTTGTAGGTGGTCACGTTACCGTCCATGTCGGTCTTTCTCTTAAAGACCCATTTACACCCTATGGGAACTATTCCCTCAGGCGGATCAACTAAGTTCCAAACTTGGTTGTCTTTCATGGATTCCATTTCAGAATTCATGGCTTCTAGCCATTTCTCTTTGTCATGCCTTAATAGCAATTCCTCAAGTTCTAGGGTCCTCATCTTCCATGAGATATACGCCTGTGTACCTTTCAGGTTCACGGCGTTCCCTGGTGGATCTTCGAGGTGCTAGTGTGTCACATCTGTGTGTGGCAAGTCCTCTACTTCCATCAACTGACTATTATCCGTAAGTGGTTCTCGAATTTCTTCAAGATCAATTTTACTCCCTCTGACCTATCCGAAATAAACTCTTTCTCCGAGAAAGTGGCGATCCACGGCAACAAACACCTTTTGTTCCTCAGGATGGTAAAATTGGTACCCTTTGGTTTTGATGTGATTCCGGTTGGAACCAGATCTGATGTTTTGCCCAGGAAGTAACTAAGGGGAACAATGACGAGCCAATGATCCTAGACCTAGTAATCCAACTAAATCGTAGGCAGAGAACGCCCAACAAATGCTCACAATGCTGGTAAATCCTCAAAGGGTTGAATTTTCTACGACAAAGAAAATTCTCACTCGCAAGTGATTTTCAAGCCTTATGACTTGGTTGAGTAAAACTCAATAATTTGATTTCTCATAAGATAATTGTCTAAAGAATGAAAAGCTAGTGTTTGCCTTATATAGGCTTACAACCAAAAGAACTAAAAGTAAGAAAGCAATGTGGGAGAAAATCCCACTAGAAAATCCCTAGGAAATATGCGCCCCATAGGTGGGCTTCCCTAGCCTACTTAGGCCCAATGACCTTTATTAAATAATAATCAAACCAAAAGCTGAATAATCAAAATAAAATAAGTCTGATACTTAATCAATTTCGAATATAATCTTCTTGGCGTCCGACAGCACAAAGGAGTGTCACTATCGGCGCCTCTCGATCGTCTCCACGGCCTCTCCGAACTCGAATAAGTCTCTATCACCAGGTTGTTCATAGCTTCTCTTAACCGCTTCTTTGGAGCCTTGTTATTGGCCCATCTCGAACTACCGGATGATCCACGGGCTGCATAGGTGCCAATGGGTCGGGAATGTCATCATGGATCACATCATTCCCTCCTGGTTCGCGAAGGATCTGTCCTCGGATCGTAGGGGTTGTCAAAAGGCATCAAATCGAGAGACGTTGATGGTGCCGAGAGGCGCCCACTCAGGTGGAATAGCAACCTTATAGGCATTGTCGTTGACGCGCTCTAGCACTTCAAAAAGGACCATCACCGCGAGGATGTAACTTAGATTTCCGGTGCTTGGGAAACCTATCTCGTGCGAAAGTGCGACCACACCCAATCCCGGGTGCGAAGATAACTTCCTTGCGGCCCTTGTTTGCTGCTTCACATATCGAGCCGTAGCATTCTCCACATGCCGCCCGGCGTCCGCGTGCAACTCCTTGACCAAGGCCGCCTTCTCCTCACCATCCAAGCTAGCATGCATACCGCAGGCAAAGGAGCCAAAGAAAAGGTGTTTAGGTTGAACCCATGAAGCGACCTCAAAGGGGTAAAACGAGTAGCGAGAATGTTTACAACGATTATAAGCAAACTCAACGTATGGCAAACAATTTTCCCAATTTTTCAAATTTTTCTGGATCACCACACGAAGTAATTGACCCAAAACTCGATTTACCACCTCAGTTTGACCATCCGTTTGGGGATGATAAGCAGTTGAGAATAACAATTGAGTACCCAAACGTTGCCAAAGAACTCTCCAAAAATGACTTATAAATTTCACATCACGATCACTCACAATAGTACGTGGTACCCCATGCAAACGAACAATTTCCTTAAAGAACAAATCAGCAATATTAGATGCATCATTCGTTTTATTACATGCAATGAAGTGAGCCATCTTAGAAAAACGATCCACCACAACAAATACCGCATCCTTACCACTCGCTGAACGGGGCAATCCCAACACGAAGTCCATAGATAAATCAGTCCAAGGGGATGTGGGAATAGGGAGTGGAGTGTACAAACCGTGGGGGGCGGACTTAGACTTAGCCGATTTGCACACAAGACAAGCATCACATATGCGTGTAACATCAACTCTCATTTTAGGCCAAAAGAAGTGTGACTTAAGCATGTCTAAGGTTTTAGTAACACCAAAATGACCCATAAGGCCGCCACCATGTGCCTCCCTAACCAGCAATTCACGCAAGGAAGATTGGGGAATGCAAATAACATTATCACGAAATAAAAATCCCTCGTTCCTATAAAAATGGCCATCGGCCGCATGCTCAGTTTTTGCAAATATCTCACCAAAATCAGGATCTAAAGCATACAATTCCTTAATAAATTCAAAACCAAGAAATTTAGTTTGCATGGTAGTAATCAAAGTATATCTACGAGATAATGCATCAGCTACCACATTATCCTGGCCTTTTTTGTATTTAATCACATAAGGAAAAGATTCAATGAATTCCATCCAACGAACATGTAAACTTACTCAACTTACCACGACCTTTAAGATACTTAAGGGACTCGTGATCAGTGTGAATAACAAACTCCCTAGGTCGAAGATAATGTTGCCAAGTTTGAAGACATCTAACCAAAGCATACAACTCCTTATCATAGGTAGCATAATTCAAATGAGCACCTTTCAATTTCTCACTAAAATATGCAATTGGTCTAGACTCTTGAATCAAAACACCACCAATACCCACACCCGATGCATCACATTCAAGTTCAAAAGGTTTATCAAAATCAGGCAAAGCAAGAATGGGGGCAGAAATTAAACGAGCTTTAAGAGATTCAAAAGCTTCCCTTTGCTTCGGGCCCCACTGCCAAGGAACATTCTTCTTCACCAACTCATTTAGGGGTGCGGCCAAGGTGCTGAAATCCTTGACAAATCGCCTATAAAACCCTGCAAGGCCATGAAAACTACGAACCTCTGCACAATTGGTCGGTTCAGGCCATTCTTCCACCGCTTTGATCTTTTCTCTATCGACCTCAACACCCTGTGAACTCACAACAAAGCCAAGAAACACAACTCTATCCAAGCAAAACGAACACTTCTTAAGGTTAGCATACAATTTTACTTCCCTAAGAGTTTCCAAAACAGCCCGTAAGTGGCTCATATGTTGTTCCATATCTTGGCTGTAAATCAGGATGTCATCAAAATAAACGACCACAAACTTACCAATAAACTCTCTAAGCACCTCGTTCATTAACCTCATAAAAGTACTAGGTGCATTAGTTAAACCAAAAGGCATGACAAGCCACTCATATAAACCAAATTTAGTTTTGAATGCAGTTTTCCACTCGTCACCCTCACGAATCCTCACTTGATGATAGCCACTTTTCAAATCGATTTTAGTAAAAATTTTAGCACCACACAATTCATCCAACATATCATCTAAACGAGGAATAGGATAGCGATACCTCACAGTGATTTGATTGATTGCTCGACAATCAGTGCACATTCGCCATTCACCTCCTTTCTTGGGGACTATGATTACCGGAACCGCGCAAGGACTCATAGATTCTTGGATTTTCCCTTTCTCCAACAGTTCCGTCACTTGCCTTTGGATTTCTTTAGTTTCCTCTGGATTAGCACGATAGGCTGGTCGGTTAGGCAACACTGCTCCAGGAATAAAGTCTATGTGATGCTCCACGCCACGTAATGGTGGCAATCCGCTTGGTTCCTCCTCGGGAAAGACATCGATAAATTCTGCAAAGAGACACAACAACACTAGGAAGGGAATCCGTGAGTTACAAATGGTTAGAAAACATGGGAAGGGGTGGGGGCACGGCCTCTTTGTAAATAAAGAGGAGAGGTGCGTGTCCAAATGCAATGGCATTGCAAACCTCATTAGTCCTCGCATAGAAACTACCTCTCACTTTGGCCTCCTTTTTCTTTTCAACTTTAGAAGCTCCTCACTACTAATGGCGCCTCCCTCTTGCGTTTAACTTTTCGACTTTATTTTTCCCTCGTATGGTATAAGAGCTCCCTCCTCACATTTTTATTTTCAACTTTTCTTTTACCCTCCTCTCGAATCACACTACCTCTTGGTTTTCTCTCCCGTCACTTGTGCTTTACTTTTCAAGCTGTATAACTCCTCATTTTTTTTTTTGCTCACGGTTTGCAAAAATGCGGAGTTGATCCTTGTGTGCTTCCTCGGGGACAAAGCTACGAATGTAAAATTCTTCCCTTAAACTTTAAAATTTGTATCTGTTTAAGTAACCATCATATGTGACACGTCGATCAAACTGCCATGGTCGTCCCAATAATAGATGACTTACGTGCATAGGGACAACATCACATAAAACATCATCTTCAAGCTTGCCAAGGCTAAAAGAAATAAGTGCTTGACGGTGTACTCGAACATCTCCCGCATCATTAAGCCACCTGCAAATTATATGGACGGGGATGTGGGGTAGTAGGAATGGATAATCGCGACACTAAATCAAAGACTCACCACGTTTGCACAACTACCCGGGTCTATGATCATCGAGCAAAGTTTGCCACCTATCAAACACCGCGTGTGGAATATATTTTCCCGTTGATCATTATTCTCCATCTTCACCACACTACTCAAAGCTCTTTTTAGAATATACACCTCGCCACCAGGTGCGTGCACCAATTTTTCCCCTTCTTCCTCCTCCCATTCGGCTTCATCCTCCTCCTCGGAAGCCGACTCATACTCATTCGCAACCGACTCACCAACCAACAAAATTCGACGTTTAGAAGGGCATTGGGACTGCATATGCCCCATTCCACGACACTTGTGGCATTGAATTTCATGGGTAGGCTTTGGTGGCAATGGTGCAACTTTTTCCTTATCATCTACCCTCGGTTTGTAAGTTGCTTTGGGCAGAATAGTGGGCTGTTTTTGGGCATTCTGTGCGTAAGTAGGGGCTGTTTGGGGGTATTTAGAGTTGTCCCCTCTATATGGAAATGTGCGCAAAGTAGAAGTGTTACCTCCCGAAAATTTAGCTTGAGTTGCTCGCTGTCGTTTTAGTTGACTTTCAATGGTCAAGGCCGCATGTAACATCTCTTCCAACGTTGCACAACCCTTGACTTCAACCGGATTTGCAATATCCAATCGTAGCCCCGTTAAGAAACGTTGCATAGTAACCTCCTCTCGTTCGTCGAGGTCTGATTTTGCAAGTAATGTAACCAAATCGTGATAGTAAGCATCGACGGAGCGATCGCCTTGTGTAATAGTTTGTAAGCGGCGATATAAATCACGAAAGTATGAAGCAGGGACAAACCGTTTCCGCATCTCTACTTTCAAATCATCCCATGTACTAACTTTGCGAAGGTCTTTGAAGCCTCCGTGAATTAGTCATCTGTGTCAACCAAACCATCGCATAACCGGTAAATTCAAGCTTAGCAAGGCTGCATTTCTTCGCCTCAGAGTAGTTATTGCAAGCAAATATTTGTTCGAGTTTGTTTTCCCACTCAATATACGCATCAGGATCACTTGCACCATTGAACGATGGCAATTTCATCTTAACTTTGTCGCATGTTATTATCAACCACATCATCCTCTACGGCCGCGTGGTCGGCGTCCGCATGAGCCACATACTCCTCATACGCTGAGCTCGTCCACCTCCTCCGCCTCTGCCTCCTCTCTCTCCTACCGCCTCTGCCTCCTCTATCACCTCTACCGCCTCTGCCCCTCCGTCATCACCTCGGTTGACAAAGACCAACAAAGTATCAAGTGTCTCACGAATTTCACGTATATCATCACGTAAAGGTGTCACTGCCGCATGTATGGCCTCATCTACCTCATGTCTCACTTCATCGAACTGTCGTGCCAATTCGGCGTTATGAGTCTCAAACTTCTCCTTTAATCGTGCCTCCACAATTTCATTTACCTCCTCAACAACTAAACCACGACCAACCATGTTGCCTCACTATCACTCGTGTTTACACTCCCTCTTTCTATGTCGTAAAAGTACCCTTGTCAAATGAACCAGAAAAGCAAGCAAAAGTAAACAGCACGCAAAACCGACTCTCTAGAAAGGACACTAGGTGTTCAGACCGAGAAAAGGTATAGAAATGAGTGGAATGGTGTGTGAAGAGTTGCTAATGTGAGTAAGAATGGTGGGAAGTAAAAGGCACGGAAGAAGTAATGAAATTAGGTGACTGTAGTATTTTACGGGTGTGAAAATTTTCACACCTAGGTGTGATATTTTCGTCAATTGCAGGCCTCTTTTTTTTTTTTTTTTTTTTTTTTTTTTTTTTTTTTGAGACTACAAAAATGTCACAGGTGTGAAATTTGACACACCGGGGTGTGAAGCTCACGTCCAAATTTGCAGCACATTTCTTTTTTTTTTTTTTTTTTTTTTTTTTGAACCAATCAAAAAAAAATTTAGGTAAACAGAAAAAAAGCACTTTAGGTCAACACTTTTGCTTTTTGATTTGGCTTATACGGCGATATTGCTAGCAACAGCAAGAACGACTTTTTTTTTTTTAAGGATGATGAATGAACAACAGCAGCAAAAAGGCGCAGAACACAGGAACACAGATTAGATGAAAACGACGATCAAGAAGACAAGAACACATGAATTACAGCAAGACAACGGAATCGACAGGCTGGTATATATAATTTTTTTTAATGTGATGATGATCGATCAGAGGAACAAGGAAGAACAGGAAAAAAAAAAAAAAAGAAATTTTTTTTTTTTTGTAATGATGATGAACGAAAATCACAGAAGCAAAAATAAGAACAGCAACGATTTTTTTTTTTTTTTTTTTTTTTTTTTTGATTATGAGAAACGAAAGAACAAGAAAAACAAGAACAGGAACAAAGAACAAAAACAAAGGGATATTTGCTCACGAAGTCGGCCGAAAACTCGATACTCTGTGATGTGATTAGGTTGGAACCAGATCGATGTTTTGCCCAGAAGTAACTAAGGGGAACAATGACGAGCCAATGATCCTGGCGCAGTAATCCAACTAAATCGTGGCGAGAACGCCCAACAAATGCTCACAATCTTTGGTAAATCGCCGAAGGGTTGAATTTTCTACGACAAAGAAAATTCTCACTCATAGTGATTTTCAAGCCTTATGACTTGGTTGAGTAAAACTCAATAATTTGATTTCTCATAAGATAATTGTCTAAAGAATGAAAAGCTTAGTGTTTGCGCTTATATGCGCTGCAACCAAAAAGAACTAAAAGTAAGAAAGCGATGTGGGAGAAAATCCCACTAGAAAATCCCTAGGAAATATGCCCCATAGGTGGGCTTCCACTAGCCTCTTAGGCCCAATGACCTTTATTAAATAATAATCAAACCAAAAGCTTTGAATAATCAAAATAAAATAAGTCTGATACTTAATCAATTTCGAATATAATCTTCTTGGCGTCCGACAGCACAAAGGAGTGTCACTATCGGCGCCTCAGTCGTCTCCACGGCCTCTCCGAACTCCGAATAAGTCTCTATCACCAGGTTGTTCATAGCTTCTCTTAACCGCTTCCTTTGGAGCCTTGTTATTGGCCCATCTCGAACTACCAGATGATCCACGGGCTGCATAGGTGCCAATGGGTCGGGAATGTCATCATGGATCACATCAGGTTTCCCTAGGATATCCCACAAATAGACATTTGTCAGACCTGGGCTCTAATTTGTCAGGCATCATCCGCTTCACGTAAGTCGGACAACCCCAAGGTTTTAGATGACCTAGGCTCGGTTTTCTCTTAGTCCATACCTCGTATGGCGTAGAGTCAACCGTCTTTGATGGAACTCGGTTCAGTGTATAGGATGCGGTTTCTAGAGCATACCCCCAAAACGATTTTGGAAGAACTGCGTATCTCATTATGGATCGCACCATGTCTAACAAGGTGCGGTTCCTCCTCTCAGACACGCCATTCATCTGTGGCGTTCCGGGAGGAGTCCATTCAGGTAGAATCCCATTCTCCTTCAAATAATCTTGAAACTCTCCATCTAGGTATTCTCCGCCTCGATCGGATCGAAGTGTTTTGATTTCTTTACCTAGTTGTTTCTCTACCTCACTTCAGAATTCCTTGAACTTTTCAAAGGCTTCAGATTTATACTTCATTAAGTATATATAACCATAGCGAGAATGGTCATCAGTGAAGGTGATAAAATAAGAGTATCATCCTTTAGCTTGAATTGACATTGGGCCACACACATCAGTATGTATGAGCTCAAGCAATTCATTGGATCTTATCCCTTTGCCACTGAAAGGTGACTTTGTCATCTTGCCAAGTAAACAAGCTTCAGCATACATCAAGCGATTAAGTAATCGAATTGATCCAACATTCCATCTTTATGGAGTTTGGAAATGCGATTCTTATTTATATGGCCAAGTCTACAATGCCATAAGTAGGATTCATTCAAGTCATTTGTTTTGGCTTTCTTGTTATTTATATTAAGTCGTCAACATTCATATCTAATATGTAGAGACCATTGCTAAGTATGCCAAGATTACCATAAAAGATTCCATCACGTGAAAAAGAACAACATTTATTCTCAAACGTAAATGAAAAACCATCAACATCTAATGCGGAAATAGAAATAATGCTCTTCGTAAAGCGGGAACAAAATAACGATTATTGAGTTCTAGTACTAGCCCACCGGGGCAATGAAAGAAAATAAACTCCTACGGCCGGTAGCAAAGAACACTTGCTCCATTTCCAACGCGTGGTCCACCTCTCCTTTCCTCGGATACCTAGTTCTTCTTAGTGCCTGCATATTCGTACAAATATGAGAACCACGGCCAAGATATCTAATACCCAGGTGGTTAGACTTAGAAGAAGCAATATTGATCTCAATCATAAATATACGAAGTCGAAGCATCGTAATGCTTCTTCTTTGTACTCAAGAAGCCTTTGCGCTTTCTCCTCCAATGTCCGGTCTCACCGCAATGGAAGCAAGCATCCTTGGATTTGTCTTTCGCTATCTTAGGCGTTGGCTTAGGTGCGACCTTCGCCTTCTTGGACTTCTTCGGGCTTTTGCCTTGCCCTTGCTCAAGTGACCAAAGAACACTTGCTTTCCTTCCCCACGGTGCCTCGGCGGTCTTTAACAAGTTCAATAACTCCGTAAGGGAGCAATCTATCTTGTTCATGTGATAGTTCATCACGAATCGCGAGAATGAATCGGTAGAGATTGCGAAATCAAGTCAATACTCAACTCGCTTCCAACTTGTGGCCCGGCTTCCCAAGCCTCTCTGTGTACCCGATCATTTTAAGCACGTGTGACCTGGCGAGCCCCAGACGCCATCTTACAACCCGAGCAGGGCCTTCGAGACCTCGTACCTCTTAGTGCGGGGACCGAGAAGCATAAAGTTCCTTCAGTGGACCATGATAGAGTAGGCGTCCATGGACTCATCTTTGTTTACTGCGATTCGGTGTGTCATAGAAGCAAGCATGATACATGTAGCATCGATCTTGTAAGCAGTTGCTTGTTGTACTTTTCGACAACATCTGCAGCCGAACCCTCGGCGGGTTTTCCGTAGGGCCTCGTCCAAGACATAGCCAATCTTCTCGTGCCTCAAAACGATTTTGAGGTTTCTTTCCCAATCGAGAAAATTTGTCTCGTCAAGCTTGTTTTCGATGATAAAACGAAGGTTCAATTTGTTTGACATTTTCTACAACAATAAATAAAGATAGAATAAGTAAAGCTCATGTATAAAAACCCTAAATTTGCACTTAATAAATCTATAAGGTTTTTACTCCCACTAGCCAACTATTCCCTATTGGCTTTTAAGAAAATAATTCCTTTAGTGGGCAAGATCCCATCGAACTACCACGACCCCCAACTTTGGCTGATGGGCCGAAAATAATTAAACAGGTGGACAACGATTTGTCGATCGTATCTCATACGATTCTTGTTGTTTGACCAGTCAACTCTTTGACAATATTTCATCTTTTGAAAATAGCCAAACCCTTGCCTCTAAAATCCAAACGACCCCGCTTTGGCTGGTGACCGAGAGAATTCTTAGTCGAGTCTTAGCCCCAAAATTCATGAGATATCTTTCGATCATATCTCGATAACGACGATATACCCGAGGTAGGTCAACCCCCGCTTTGGCTGGTGAGTTGGGTCCGAACAAGGGCTCTTCACCGTCGTTACAATATGGGGAGGCAATTCCGACTTGATTTTTGATGTGGGAATAATTTTAAATTAATTCTCTTAATTAATTTGGTTTAATTATGGTCTCATCTACTATGTGCATATTACTACTATATCATATAAATCAAAACATACACAACATTCCGCGCATAAAATAACCGGTATGATCATGGACTTTTCCTAGGTGCGGTTTCGAATACAAACTGACGAAACCGCGGGTCACAAACTAAGGGTATCTGCAACCGCCAATAGGATCTTTATTGCTGTACGCCAATGAGTTCTTTATCTCTCCTCGGTCTTCAACTTCTTGCTCCATTCTTGTTACATAATAAATAATTACACCCGCCGCACACAGGGGGGGGGGGGGGCTCAGGGAATGGGATAAATGCAAAAAGTAAACTAGGTCACGTTCTTCATAACGGCCTAGGACAATTTTCAAAAACCAACATAAAGAAAACATTCCCATCTATCCTATTGGTCGAGTCCATGATCAATCGGGGTCCATATAATCACATTATATCTACACATCTAATCCATACAATTTTATCTTATGAAAAATATTAAAATCTAATTTTAACTACTACTACTCATGCGTCTTTATTTTATCACGTCAAATAATTAAATAACTTTTAATTAATTATATGACTTAATCGAAAATTAAAATTAACATTTAATTTTTAAATCGATTTCAATTTTAATTAAATTTGAACTATTCAAAATATAAAATTAAAATTATGAAGTCTCCTATTTGTTTCCTTTCCAAAAACTAAATTTAGCTTAGGCCTGGCCACTTTCCAAAATCAAAATTTTGGAAGTAGCTGCAAGCCTATTCCAAATCAAATATTTGAAAGGCTCAGGCCTATTCCAAATCAAATATTTGGAAAGGCCAAATTATTTTAGTCTAGGCACGCCACTTTCCAAAATCAAAATTTTGGAAGTGGCTCAGCCTATTCCAAATCAAATATTTGGAAAGGGCTGAGCCTATTCCAAATCAAATATTTGGAAAGGCCAAATAGTTTTGTTTAGGCACGCCACTTTCCAAAATCAAAATTTTGGAAGTGGCTGTGCTAAACCTATTCCAAATCAAATATTTGGAAAGGACTGAGCAGCCTATTCCAAATCAAAATTTGGAAAGGCCAATATGCCATATGGTTTCCCAATGGTCCAAACTATTTGAATCATTGGTTGGCCATATGACACAACTAAACAAACGAGATATCTATGCACAATAAATATCACAAAACTAAAAGGGTCGATCTCCCCCATTGGAAGATGACAGTCGACAGACGGCAGCCCTAGGGCCACCGCCGCCGCCGCCGCACGCGAGAGGGGGGCGCCGCGATCGGCCGACCCCAGTGAACCCTAATTTTTTTTGTTTTAACGTTTCGTGATTTAAATCTTGCATCTATGGATTAAATACTACGCATTTAAATTATGCTTATTGCTTAAGCTCAAGTCCGCTCGATACCCTTTGTTAGGAAATCACTAGTTTAACGCAAATGAATTTAAAATTTGATTTCCTTTTAGATCGTTCTTCGTTTAATGCAATAAACACGTTAAGTAGTTTGACGGTTATACCTTAGATGATCTACAAGATCGTTGCTTTGACCGCCAACGGAGAGTAGTTCAATCGCGCAAGCCGTCCACGCGTCCGGCCTCTATCGCTAATCCACACGAACCCTCGCCGGAATCCTCCTTGGATTGCTATCGGAAAAACTCCGGCTGCTAGACCGGACCTTTTCTTCCCTCACAAACTCACTATGGAGAGCTCTCTATTTTACACAAGAATTATGAACTCTTGCAATTGTGATGTACAAAAGAGCTTGACACCCACTTCCTTTTTATAGAGGAGGTGGCGCCCCATATGTAGTGTGGAGGAGAAGAAAACCTTTTTCTAATAAAATAAGGAAAATCAATTAGATTGATTTATCTCTTTAATTATAATTTATTTTGTCAATATCATATATTGATTATAATTATCTTATTACCATAAATCTATTTTGCAAAATCAATTAATATCCTATATTAATATTATGGCAATATTTATTAATTAAAGTGCACAATCCAAGTGTATCTCATACACTCAAAAGTGGCGCCCCATTAGTCAACAAATTGACTTCCGGATATTCTTTAATTAATATAATTTATATATAATTAATATCTTGTATTTTACTTATTCATAATAAATAAATACCACCATATTAATTTACCACTATAACCTTTATAGTCTGTAGATAAACTTTCCTTATTTGGTTATCAACTATAACCGCATTTTAATCCGACTCGATGTTCATATGTGTGTGACCCGATAGGCTTCCGAATATGTTGGCCGTAGACACAAAGTGCAATTTACCAAAATGCCCTTCATACCTAACGATCACGGGATAGCGTCTAGCAACACACCGTGACCCCCAATCATCGGAAGAGTCAAAAGCAATGACTACTACCTTTCATGTGAAGCAGTTACCATGTAACTTACAATCCTATCACTGTAACAATATCCATACGATCGTATCTCGAGTGTCAATACATTGACGATCGTATCTTATAATCTGGATATCATGCTCTCTCGGAATAACACATTTACTCCCACTTTGCAAAGATTCTCGAGAGCTAGACATTCCTTATAAGAAGGCCATTTCGGATATTCGATCCCAATCATAGGATACGCGATTCCCGGACGACCAATCATGTATACTCCGCATGCTTCAATATCATACCCAATCACTACCGCATGATCGCCCCGTGGTTAGGAGAAATCTTAATAGTGTCAAAGCATGACAATCCACACCGTGATGCCATGAAGACTCCGGTCAAAAGGATAATTACACAACCGCCACATAGTGTGACACTTAATGTAAGTGGGTCAGTCTAACGTACGCATTCTCTAATACACGTCCACGTACAGTCCAAGTGTCTTTACACTTCGATAGACGAGATCTATCCCTACCTTCTAAAAGATAGAAGACATCCAATACGTGCTAGTCTGATTATACTATCAATGTCCCATTTGATAATACATAAGACTAGAGACATTTAAGTACCAACCTTGTTATAGTGATTAGAGACCTCATCAACCATAATCACTATCATGGTTTCTCTATCACAGATGGATACTAGGGACGTTACTATATATGTACAACAAATAATATGAAGATAAACAATATATAATAACATAAGTGCTTTTATTAATCATAATAAAGTTATTACATGAACTAAATAGACTGTAACCGACCCGACCCGGTCGGATCCGGTCCAACCCGATTGGGTTTAGGACACCTTTCCAACACCTTACTTGTGGCAACATGTCAAGATGCAAATCATCAAATATTTCCACTTGCTTGGGGTGTTGTTGCTTCTGAAAGTATAGAGTCATGGACATGGTTTTTTGATAAGCTAAAACCCATCATTGGGGACACGAATGATCTTGCGATACTTTCTGATCGTGCCGATAGTATTAAAACATCTTTCAAGGCGGTGTTTAAGAATGCGCACCATGGGCATTGCATGTATCACATGCAAAAGAATTTGAGGATGAAATATCCCAGACGTGGTGTGGGAAAGCTCTTTCAGAAAGCTGTAGAGGCCTATACAGAAGCAGAATTCAAGTTGCATTTTGAAACTTTATGTAGTAAATGTCCGAAAGTTGATGAATATTTGAAAGAAGCAGAATTCCCTATGTGGGCTAGAGCTAAATTTGAGGGATTTCGTTACAACATAATGACCACAAACCATGCCGAGTCTGTGAATGCTAGGCTAAAGCGTGCACGAGAATTTTCAATTGTTGGGTTGATTGAACATATCCGGGAGATGTTACAGGATTGGTTTGCTAAAAGAAATGAATCATCTACAAATTTCCAAGATGCTCTTACTCTCAAAATTGAAATCGAAGTGAACAAAAGCTTCGAGTCAGCGAAACGATTTTCAGTTAATATACTTTCCTCAGATAAGTATGATGTTCGTGACAAGGATGCTGTTATTTCTTACATCGTTGAGTTGGATTTGAAGACGTGTACATGTAAAAAATTCCAGATGGATATGTACCCATGCGAGCATGCAGCTGCTGTGTTGAAGTATACAGGGAAGCAAGCCTCCAAGTATTGCACTTGGTATTATAGCATCAATTGTTGGAGGCTAGGTTATTCCAAATGTGTGTATCCACTTCAAAATGAAGATGAATGTGTGTATCCCGATGATGTGCTTAACGATGTGGTTTTGCCACCGAAGGTTCCAAAGATACAAAGTGGACGGCCATCAAAAAAGAGGAAACGCTTAGCCGGGGACAGAAAGACGAAGTATGTTTGTGGAAAATGTGGTGTCAATGGTCATTACGCTTCCACTTGTAAGAGTTTGATTGGTGGAGAAATGCTCACCAGCGACACTCCTACTTTGCCATGATAAGGTATTGTATGTATTAATATTTAGAGTTCTTTTTATATTCAATCATATTACATTGCATTAATCTTGTCACCTTTTTTCTTTGTTACAGGAAGGCGATGGGATACATATTGTGGCTGTTTAAGTATTAATGTTGATGAAGAGGATGAGATGTTTACATATTGTGGATGTTTAATCATTGAGGATGATTGGTTGATGTGTAAGATTCGAAGATGTAACTTGTGTTGTATTTTGAATAATGGAAAGTGATGTGTTGATGTGTTTGTTTGTTATTGTATTTTGAATAATGGCAAATTCTATGTGTTGGTTGTTCTTATTTGGTTGATTGGTTGATGTTTAAATCTGGAAGATGTAGATGATGTTGAATTTTGAATGATGGCAAATTGATGTGTTGGTTGTTCTCATTTGTTTAATGTGAAGGGAAGTTGTTCGAGTGTCACGAATGTGGTGTTTTAAGCGTCCATTAAGGGTGTTGTAAAACATTCACTCTAAAACAGTTTAAACTTGTGTCGGCCCTGAAACAAGTTCAAGCTTGTGTTGCCCCAGGATACGGGTTTAAGCTTGTAAAACATTGATGTGTTGGTTGTTCTCTTTTTTGTTTAATGTGATAACCATTCAAATCCTTCAAATAACCATTAGATAAGAAAACCAAATGAAATGTACAGAAATATACAGAGAAATACATAATACCAAGAAATTAAGTTTTTATTTCGTAAGATGAAATACGAAATAAAAGGTTAGACAAGTAATAGTCAATAATACAAGTTTCTTTTGAGATGAATTGTTCCCTACCCTGGTCTTCTCAAGTAGTGTCTCCAGGCAAGCAATCCTTTCTCTATCATGGAGTAACATTTGAACCATGGAATCTGAATTGCGACCTCTCAATAACTCAGTGACGTTGATCTCAACTTGTTCAATTTTTTTTGCATCATTGTCTCGCATGCACTTTATCATTTCAATATCATTTTGAAGGACACCGATTGTGCATTCAAGTTTATCTGTTTTCTTCATCAAGTTCACAGAGGTAACATCTTCATGTGGCCCAATAGATGAAGACACCTTGCCATATGGCCTAGTAGATGAAGACACTTAGACATATGGCCCAGTAGATGCAGACACCTTGTCCTGCCATATGAAATAGTCACATTTGACTTCATCATCCTGCAAAATAAGAAATTCCAATTATTATACAGACACATTATCCCTTGAAAGTAAATGGAAAGTATAACCAAAAAAATTAGTCATACCGCCAATAAGGACAACCGTAGAAACGCTCTCCTGGCTAGCATCTGCTCTGAAGTCACCAATTTTGCAGAACGCCACATTTGCATAACAATGTACGCTCATGAAATGTCCTAGATTCATTTACCTTGCGTAAGAAGCGAAATCGGAGAAGTACCCTTCATATTTTGCTTCAAGTTCGTTTAAGAGATTGCAGGCACTATGAAAAGAATTGTGCATAATTGAGAATTAAATGGTCTGTCTATATCTCAAATAAATAAGTAAACGCCCCTAACAAGTACTCCCGATTCACAAGAGTGCAATCTATGAGTGAATTTGACAGCTTCTTCGTTTCAAAAAAAACATAATTCATAAGAGCATAGTAACTCACCAAAATTAGCTCTGTTAAGTAATTGATGTCTAGGTAAATTCACCCCAATATGTTAGAAATTAGCTCAAATTCACAAAAGTGTAACCAAATTTTTGGAAAAACCAAAGAGTTGCCTCGGAAAGCCCCTGGAAGAAATGCTAAAACAAAAGAGCAGAGTAACTCACCAAAAATTCTGTTAAGTAATTGATGTCTAGGTAGATTCACACAAATATGTTAGAAATTAGCTCAAATTCACAAAAATGTAACCAAATTTCTGGAAAAACAAAAGAGGTACATCGGAAAGCCCCTAGAAGAAAAGCTAAAACAAAAGAGCAGAGTAACTCACCAAAATTAGCTCTGTTAAGGCATTGATGCCCTGTTAATTCACACAAATATGTTAGAAATTAGTTCAAATTCAAAAAAATGTAACAACATTGTGGAAAAACAAAAGAGGTACATCGGAAAGCCCTGTAGAAGAAAAGCTAAAACAAAAGAGCAGAGTAACTCACCAAAATTAGCTCTGTTAAGGCATTGATGCCCTGTTAATTCACACAAATATGTTAGAAATTAGTTCAAATTCAAGAAAATGTAACAACACTCTGGAAAAACAAAAGAGGTACTTCGCAAAGCCCCTAGAAGAAAAGCTAAAACAAAAGAGCAGAGTAACTCACCAAAATTAGCTCTAGTTGGTTTCTTTAATAGAGATTGAAGGTTGAATGGTGGGAAGATCAAAAGAGGGAAACACATCAATGAAAGGGGCGGGAGTGTACTTGGGTTGGTTAGAGGGGTTAGTTGTGGGTGAAGAATTCGAATCAAATCTAATAGGGGAATTTTAAAATTTCTAAATTTTGGGCGATTCTTAGCGGGAAAGCAGGCCCCAAAAAATTTTGGTTGCAACAATTTAGAGGGGAGCGGCTTAAGGGCGGGAATTGATGATGATGGAGGGGGAGAGTAGGGTTCCGATCACAAAATTAAAAAAAAAATCAAAATAATTATTCTAGTTACATCTTTTGATTGATATTTATTTATTCTAGTTACATCATTTGATTATTAAAAAAATAGTTAATACATACATCTTCTTACTACTAAATAAAAATTAATAATAATAATTAAAACAAAATGAAACGGACTTCCGATTCCATTAGAACTACTTATCATGTGACATATACTCACGTAAGACACCCTAAACGGACTTATTGAGTGACATACACACGTAAGACACCATTAGCGGACTTATTGTGTGACATACTCACGTAAGACACCCTAAACGAACTTATTATGTGACATACTCACGTAAGACACCCTAAACGGACTGATTGAGTGACATACTCACATAAGACACCCTAAACGGACTTATTGAGTGACATACTCACGTAAGACACCCTAAACGGACTGATTGAGTGACATACTCACGTAAGACACCATAAACGGAATGATTGAGTGACATACTCACATAACACACCCTAAACGGACTTATTGTGTGACATACTCACGTAAGACACCCTAAACGGACTGATTGAGTGACATAATCACGTAAGACACCATAAATTGACTTATTGTGTGACATACTCACGTAAGACACCCTAAACGGACTGATTGAGTGACATACTCACGTAAGACACCATAAATGGACTTATTGTGTGACATACTCACGTAAGACACCTAAACGGACTGATTGAGTGACATACTCACATAACACACCCTAAACGGACATATTGAGTGGCATACTCACGTAAGACACCATAAACGGACTTATTGTGTGACATACTCACGTAAGACACCATAACCGGACTTATTGTGTGACATGTCACGTATGAAACCATAAACGGACTTATTGTGTGACATACTCACGTAAGACACCCTAAACGGACTGATTGAGTGACATACTCACGTAAGACACCCTAAACGGACTGATTGAGTGACATACTCACATAACACACCCTAAACGGACATATTGAGTGACATACTCACGTAAGACACCATAAACGGACTTATTGTGTGACATACTCACATAAGACACCATAAACGGACTTATTGTGTGACATACTCACATAAGACACCCTAAATGGACTTATTGTATGACATACTCACGTAAGACACCATAAACGGACTTATTGAGTGACATACTCACGTAAGACACCATAAACGGACTTATTGTGTGACATACTCACGTAAGACCCCATAACCGGAGTTATTGTGTGACATCTCACGTATGACACCATAAACGGACTTATTGTGTGACATACTCACGTAAGACACCCTAAACGGACTGACTGAGTGACATACTCACGTAAGACACCATAAACGGACATATTGAGTGACATACTCACGTAAGACACCATAAATGAACTTATTGTGTGACATACTCACGTAAGACACCCAAAACGGACTGATTGAGTGACATACTCACGTAAGACATCCTAAACGGACTGATTGAGTGACATACTCACATAAGACACCCTAAACGGACTTATTGTGTGACATACTCACGTAAGACACCATAACCGGACTTCTGATTTAATTAGGACTACTTATGGTGTGACATACTCACATAAGACACTCTAAACGGACTTATTGTGTGATATACTCACGTAAGACACCATAAACGGACTTATTGTGTGACATACTCAGAAAACGGTACTACTATCTACTCGCTAAAAACAAAATGAAATGAATAGAAATGAAGGGGGAATGGACGGTCCGCGGTCAACAATGGCCCCCTGCCACTGATTCTGTCATGTTTTGTCCTCTTTCTACTTTTTTTCACGCCTTCTATGCATGCGAGGACGGTATATTCTCTCTTTTATTTCCTTCTTGTTTATCACGCAAAGTAGTTGTTGTTTTTTTAATGCAATCCTCTTTTGTTGTTTTTTTTCTTCCTTATATTCTTTATTATTATAATTTATAAAGTATGAAAATCCTATAATTACATTATTTCTCCCCGTTAATTAATATAATCTTTTTTCTTTCTTTTATATCAGACACTAATTAATTTTTTCATTCAACTCACATAAGAAATACAAATCATTTTATTTTCTTATAAACTACATATGATTCAAGTCTGCTTTCATTTCAAGTCTCATTAAAATAACAACATACAATTCAAATTGACACAAGCTTTTAACTTGTGTAACATATACAAAACCAGAAAATTAAAATTAAAATTAAACAAACAGACATAACAACAACAAAGTTTTTCAGAAATCATAGATAATGTGGTAGATGTGCAATCCTTTTCCCCGTCGTCTCGTTGCAAACCTGGACAACGTGATTGATCTTCCTCTTGTAGGTCTGCATCGTCTCTTTTAGATTTGCCACCTCACAGTCTCTTGATTCAACCTCCTCAACCACCTTCACGTTGATGTTCTCGGTTTCATGAAGAAGTTCCCATCTCTGTGCCATCATGTCTTGCTTTTGCTCCTCTAGTTGGTGCATACATGCTTTAACTTGTGTAACATATACAAAACCAGAACCAACCCCAAGGAAAAAGCTTAATAAACCAAATTGGACTAGGAGGACATTAGAACCCAAAGCAAACTCATGGCAATTTCCAAAGAATAGAAATATTTCAGATAAATATATTATACAATAAACATGAACATAAAAATAAAGCATTAGTTTCAGGACATGAAAATAAATTATACAAACAAAAAATTAAAATTAAACCCAAAGTTTCTGCAAACAAACAGTAAAATTAAAATTAAACAAACAGACATAACAACAACAAATTTTTTTCAGAAATCACAGATAATGTGGCAGATGTTCAATCCTTTTCCCCGTCGTCTCATTGCAAACCTAGACAACTTGATTGATCTTCCTCTTGTAGGTCTGCATCGTCTCTTTCAGATTTGCCACCTCACAATCTCTTGATTCAACCTCCTCAACCACCTTCAAGTTGATGTTCTCGGTTTCATGAAGAAGTTCCCATCTCTGTGCCATCATGTCTTGCTTTTGCTCCTCCAGTTGGTGCATAAATTCATTCCTTAACCGCTTCATCTCTTCCTCCAGTTATTGCTTGAATATGATTCGAATTTGTTGCCTTTCTTCCTCCAGAATTTTCATGAATTCGTTTCTTTCCGTTGCCATTTTTTTTCTTTGATGTGCTTCATGATTTAGAGATATACGGTATTTATCTCAAAGATCATCCTGAATATATATAGCCTAGGTTAACCCTAGGTTAATTGTAGCGTTGCAAGCAATTAAATGGATGCGGCGTTTCACTTTTCAAAAACTGACTTTGTAGTTGAAACAATTCCAACGCTTCGTAAACCTTCACGACTTTGGTAGTTGAAACAAATCAAAGCCTTGTATTCACATTTCCTAAATCAAATTCCACCTTTTATTTAAAAAAACCAAAACAAATTCATTTTGAGAACCTTTCCTATAATAATTAATCCTTCAATAATATCACAACGTACTCAATCAACTACCTTATTATATCGTGAGTATTTTAATGTTAAACCTTAGCACTAATTAATGAGTATGGTTTTATTTTATTCTATCGTGATTATTCTTTAATTATCTTAATATATCTATCAAAAAATCAAATTTTCTACCCAACTTTAACTTTGTGTCCAGCTATATTAATTAAGGAGTATGGTTTAATTTTATTCTATCGTGATTAATCTTTATTTATCTTCATATATCTATCGTGATTAATCTTTAATTAAGGATTATGGTTTTATTTTATTCTATCGTGATTAATCTTTATTTATCTTCATATATCTATCAAAATAAAATTTCCTACCCAACTTTAACTCTGTGTCCAGTTATATGGTTTTGTTTTAAACTTGATTATAGGGTTTAAACTTGATAATCAGTTCCAAAATGAACCTAAGTAAGAAATGAAGTACAATTACATGCACAACCAAAAATGTAAATGTTGATGATACTAACCTTTGGCTATTATTCCATCATCCTACCTTTTATTTGAATAATACACATTAGCATTTATGCCAGAATTCTTTAAGGCAAGGATATCATCAACAAGCAGTCTGCCGTCATCATTCCTAGATCCACCGTTAATAGCCATTACAGCAGAGACAGAGTCAGATTCCACAACAACCTGGGAGACACCATAGTCCTTAGCAATCCACAAAGCTTCTTTGATAGCCAAAGAATTCCTTGAAGGATGGAGTATCTTCCCATAAATCCCACTAATCCTCTATACAATATTCCATTACCGTCTATGAAGACCCCACCAATGGCCACCATGCCTCTACCATTCTCATCAATATCCATGCAGCTGGCATAAGTGTTGACCTTAATCCAGCCCTCAGCAGGAGGTTCCAAAGCAATCCAATGAGGATCCTTCACAACAAGAATACATTAATTAGAAAATCCAATAGTCATAACAACATTATACATGTGTTAAAATCAAATTTAAAGCAGGATTTTTTTTTAATACTAAGAATGGACTTTAGGGAGATGAGCCCCACATGCTGATGGTACAAGAGTCTTCAGTCTGTAGTTGCATGGTTGCTCCAAGTAAAGGCAGGTCCAGAGTAGCCCAAATCTATCAAGTTACAATTGCTGACATTGAAGTTGAAGTTATCAATCCTACAAAGATTATTCTCAGAGATGACAGCATGAATTCTATTTGGGCGGGCTTCAATACAGTTAATATTGAGCAAATCTGAATTCCAAATGATACAAATACCTCCAGATCTTCCAATAGGAGGAGGATAATGTATGGAACCTATAAAACCAATCTTAGCAATGACTTTAAAGCCTTTTTTTGCCCGACGGTTTCAAGAAGGACTACCACATCAAGTTTCTGTTTCAAAAGAAACTCTTTTATGTGCCTCCTAAATTTTTTGGAGCCAGCACCTCTGCAATTCCAAATGAGGATCTTAATGATACCAGTGTGATGAGAGGGGATGTTCTCAAAAGAAGAAAAATTACTATGAATCATTGCTTCTAGGAATTCCAACTTGGGATCCTTCGGTCCTACTGATGATAGACTCACATTCCACATCTGAATCATCTCCTTCCAGTCTATGGCTATTGTGCAGTCCTTCACCCTGTGCACATATTCAACCATCAAACAAGACTCCACCTCCCCCAGTAGTTGTATATTTGAGTTTAGTTTGGTCCCGTGCCATAAAATTCTCGCCATTCTCTTCAATAGAGGCCTGGTATTGTTGCTTTGTTTAAGGTTTACAAGTGACTTGTCTCCACTCTTTAGATTGATAAATGTTATATACGAGTCTTTTTTTCAAAATGATTCACACTAGCTATTTTAAGAGGCATTTTTTTAGGGGCTTGGTAGCATATGGTCATTTTAGGAATTTAAGCTATGATTGGAAAAGCAATGACCTAGAAAATCCAAAAAGATTCCTGGGGTCATTTTACGAGTTACTTTAAGCAATGTCTGTGAAATTGTACCATTATTGGTACAGCTACTATTTTATTAATTGTACTTTTCATTTGCAGACCCCCCCTCTTTTATTGTACTTTTTATTAATTGCAGAAACATATATAAAGGTTCTTCTTCTTTATTCATCCAAATCCCCTCATTTCTTACTCTACTATTTTATTAATTGCAAACCTTAATACCCTAATTTATTTGCATGCATGCAACAACTGATGTATAAGAAACTACGTCCATGATATCATTCAAACAAACAATTATAAAACACTTTAAAAGATAACATTATAAATGATTTCATAAGAAAAAGTTATTACATAATATCAAAACAGACTGATAATATTATAAATAATTTCAAGTTCATAAATTTTTACAACATAATATTATTAAAGAAAATACAAATATGTAGATAAAGTGGGGTTTGGATGGGGATGAGATTTGATCACATGCCGTGATCCGAGAACTCTATAACATGCTCTCTTATTGGGAGAGTTTGTGGTCGAACCCCAACTCCACTTGGGGCCAAAGAAACATTATTGTTCCTCGCCATGGCATCATGCGATAGTGCACGAATGCGGATGCACATCGCCTTTACAATTTTGTAAGCATCATTGCACAGTCGTATCAGATGTTGATTTTCTTTTTGACTGCTTTTGATGTTGTCATTGATATACGCCACTTCAAGATACATGGAATCCGACTCTGTGTCATCCATATTTTCAGCTTGATCAATTTCATAATGGCATTCATGTCTTCGCGCGTCAATTTTCTTTCCCAGCTTCTTCAACCTGGTTTCTTAAATCACGATCTCCTTAGTATGCTTATCCATTTTCTTCTTCTGCTTTTCTGTTTTGATTTGTAATAAATATGAATTTTTCACCTGTGGTTATACTACTATTTATAGGCCCATTTTAT
The DNA here is from genome assembly GCA_026214975.1 of Gentiana macrophylla. Taxonomy (NCBI): domain Eukaryota; kingdom Viridiplantae; phylum Streptophyta; class Magnoliopsida; order Gentianales; family Gentianaceae; genus Gentiana; species Gentiana macrophylla. The sequence goes on from CM047814.1 coordinate 71,163,574, forward strand.
CTTTTTTTAAAGGTGGTGGCGTCTCTTCGATTTACCCTATATGAGACCCTTCAGATTAATTGATATATGTACTTCTTCGATTTACACTACCATGAGACCCTTCACATTCGTAACTGTATCTCTTCGATTTACACTACCATGAAACCCTTCAGATTCGTATCTCTTCGATATACTACTATTTATAGGCCCATTTTATCATTTTTTAATAGTTTAATTCCAGTTCTTACCATAACAATCTCAAACATGTCTCATTGACCAAAACAATCTTGAACTTGTGTAACGTTAAATTAAACTTGTGTCAAAACAAACTTGAAACTGTGTAAAGTTAAAATTAAGAAATGAATCCATTATGTTAAGGGCCAATGACAAATCATCAAATATTATAATGTTAATAAATTACAATTACAATTACACCTTTACGTTAACTATATTGATTTGTACTCCCTCCGTCCCGCAATATAAGTCCCTTTGGACATTTCACACAGATTAAGAAAAATAATAAATGAGTTTCTTTTTAATATTTCAAGGCAAAATATTGTATTGTTTTCTAGTGAGTGGCTTATAATATTGCATTGTTTAGTGTGAAAGTGAAAACAATGCATTAATCTTGTATTGAAATGTGAGAAGGACTTATATTTTAGGACACCACAAAAAAGTTAAAAAGACTAATATTGCGGGACGGAGGGAGTATAATTCTTTAAGAATCACTAAATTAACTTCTTCATTTCAATGGGTCAAATTTTCTAACAAATAATGTTAACCAACTAATGAATCAAACCCTAATTCTCAAACATGGAAGAAAATAACAATTACTAATACAATATACATAATAATAAGAATGAAACCAAATTTCTCCTTCAAAACATTCTTCTTCAAAATAAAAATTACCAATACAATACATATTAATAATAAAGGAACTATAGTTCTCCTTTAAAACATCCTTCTTCAAAACAACAATAAACATTTTAGTTCTCCTTCAAACTTCAAACCACCCTCATTCTTCTGTAAAAATTAAAATGATATAGTTTAATGATAAGTCATAACCAAAACCCTCATAGATGGTTAACACAATTTTACAATGACATATAAATGCATATGCAATTTCTAAGTCTGCAAGTTCCATGAAAGCAATCCCGCAACCAACTTCTTTCGTCAATCCGGCATATGCGCACTCCGAATCAATGATAGATCCACTCCTCCAAGCATGAACTCCACGAATTTAAGAACGAAAATGCCACAATCACTCCTACCAAATTACAAGAATTACAAGATAAGTTAGTCACGACAACAAATACCTTAATAATCCTTATATATATTGCATAAATTTATGAAACGTACCCATTATCTTGAGATGGACAATCCACGCTCTTCACCGCTAGTTTTCTCACAGAATAATTCTCATATCCTTTTACATGGTTCTTCAGTAAAAGCGGTATCACAACTTGCATAGGCGTGACACAACTTGCAAGAAGCACTTTTCGACATGCCCGGAAGGTCATTGTATACACGTAAATTATCCTCCCACTCGGATCAATTTTCGAAGAAACCAATGATCCTCTCTATCATCGGCACATACAAACTTGTGCAACCTTCCCATGATTTGCTAAATTCAGAGCTTTGCCCTTTCACAATATTCATAAATACTCTATCAAATCGCCTTTTTGCATAATGTATTAATTCCTCCTTTGCTTTTCTTTCTCATGTGTCGTGTGTGAAAGCCTTTGACATAACTTGCAAATAGCGTATCCATGACACGTGCATTTTGGTCAAACATGTTCGGGTCCACTAAGCATCGCTGTCGAATTTCACACAATGAACTATCCATTACCTGAATATCAAAATATATATATATACTACTAAACAAAAACATACTTTTTTAATCTAAATTGCTGTTAATTTACAATCTAAAGCATATACTACTTACGTTGCTTGGAAAGCTCGCCCCCCTCACAATTCCTTTCAAAATACTTGCTTCGATGTCACAGTCAACCAAACTCACTGCATACATCGTGTATAAATAAAAAGGAAGAAAAACTAATTAATCATCAAAATAGGGTTTACAAATTAGGGTTTACTTTAACCGTATGACATTCATACCTGTCTTCACATGAATCTATAAACTGATCAAGACTTTTCATCATCACAGGATCCATTTTTCGGAACGGATTATAAGCATCATACTTATTCACTTTCCTTTTTTTTTCGGTAGTTTAATATAAGGGCTGCTAATTGCTTTTCTTTTTTCAGTGGGCCGGTAGATTGAAACGCATAACTATATAAAACATTCAATGACGTAATTAGTTTGGATTATACATATATCTACTAACATAAGCTCAAATTAATTATTTTTGTAAATCTACCTTTAACAACTTTTTTCCCACCCTCTTTTTCCAAATCATCCTCATTTAAGATGACCTCGGCTCTCTCTTCACCTACGGCATTACCTAATCATAATTTCAAGAAACAAAATTTCATGAATAAACTAATTCTCTCACTAAAACACATAAAGGACATATTAATTATACCTTCGCCGTTTGGGTTTCCCTCACCTTCCTCCCTTATATCAACTTGCTCTTCCTCTATGCCACCATTTACATCTACATCACATTCCATAACCTCGTTTAGCTTTTCAGCAACTTCCTCCTCCATTTCAATGTCCTCATTTATCTCTTCACCCACGGAATTTCCTAATCATAATTTCAAGAAATTAAATGTTATGAATTAATTCTCTCATCAAACTACATAATGAACAAATCAAAATGACAAGTTTCACATTATACCTTCGCCGTTTCGGGTTTCCTCGACCTTTTCCTCAACCGGGGCTTCACGTTCATCCCCTACCTCTTTATCACCCTCGCTTACATTTTCAGGTGGGAACTCCTCTACCTCTTTATCACCATCCCCAGCCTCATTCACAATAGCAGCACCTTCTTCCACAATTTGAGTGGCCTCAACCGGAGCATCGAGTTCATCCCCTACCTCTTTATCACCATCGCATATATTCAGTGGGGGACTCCCTACCTCTTTATCACCATCCCCAACCTCATTCACAATAACATCTACTTCCTCCTCAATTTCAGTGGCCTCGTTTCTCTCTTCACCTTCGCTTTCATTTTCTAGTGGGAACTCCCCTACATTTTTATCACCTTCCCCGGCTTACTTCTCTTCAACTACGGCATTTCCTAATCATAATTTCAAGAAATACAATGTTATAAACTATTTCTCTCCTATATAAACAACATAAAGGACAAATTTAACTTTACACCTTTGCCGTTTCGGGATGCCTCCACAGTTTCATCTTCCATTTCATTCAACTCTTCATTAGAAAGACGAACCTCCATCAATTTAACTTTACGCTGGAGCGTATCCACTAAAGCGCACATTCTTTTGTTCTCTTCAGCAATTTTTACCAACTCTTCGCACATTCTTTTGTTCTCTTCACTCACATCAATTTTTACCAATTCTTTTAGCTTTTCATAATCAACGTTACCCGTTGATTGCTCAGGTGCATTGTCATAAGTAGTTTCATCATCTTCAACTTCAACTTCCCGGAGCATCACAAAATAAGCTTTTTCCTTTTCAGCTTCGGATGGAACCAACTTTCGAACTACATCCACCTACATCATGATTAATGTGAAGGATGCATTTACATACCAAACTTAAGATACAAATTAAACATCACTACCTCTCCCGATTCAAGAACAACTTCAACTAATACAGAGTTGACCCTTTTTGCATTTCCCCACTTCATCATCCTTGGGAGAGCATTCTCATCAACAATCTCGGAAAACTTCCTTAGAGAAGGAATTGCTTCAAGTGCCCAAACCTATGATGCATTTACATACAAGTGATTGATCAAACATAACAAAAAAATAACAACATATATATATATATATATATATATATATATATATATATATATATATATATATATATATATATATATATATATATATATTATGAATTAAAACACCAGATTTCTTTTACATACCTTCAAAGCATGCGGGAAACCATAGAAAGTATATGCGATCGGGACCTTTTGAGAACATCTCTTAGTCCCTCCTCAAAACATGGACAAGTGCTTTCATAAGACTCATTTCCTCATGGATACTTGTTGAAAGCATCCAAATCATCAACCAACTGAAAAAATCCACCAATCCACCGTGACGCTTTCTTCCGATGCCCACACAACGACGCCAAGATAACAATCAACCCCAACTTGTAATGGTCTACATCATTCTTAGTGCTATTAAACTTTTGCCACACATGCTTCCTATACACTGATGTAAGGTTTTTAAAATACTTTTTAACTAATTTAAACTCTTTTCCTACGCCTTTCTCGACATTGCTATCATTGCCAACCAAGAAACCGGTAACAAGCGCAAATTCTTGTACACTGAATCGTATCTTTTGGCTCCAACTTTGAACCAAAAACTTCTCGATTTACTGTGGTTCGCCAACCTCATTATCAATCGATGTACTATCTAGTTGGTCGGGCGATCCTTCAACTGGATTAAATGTCCAAAACAAGACTGTTCCAACTTTGTTTTGTGCTTGGTGTCAAGCTTTTGATAAACTGCATTTGCTTTACCAATTTGACATCGGTTTACGATTTCACATTTTGCAGTCCTATCTTGTCCGCTAAGTGCATAAACCAACGTCATTTTTCAACCAATCTATTACCAACAAAAAATAAACAAAAATATCAATCGAATGAAAGAACAAAGAAATTTGAATACAATTGAAGCAAATAACACATTTTGAACAAATTTCATCACCGTCATTGTTTACGCTAACAAATTTGGTTACACAATTTGCTTTAACCGATCCCACATCATTCAACACCATAACAAATCACACATCTTCCTATTCTCCAAAATCATATACATAAAAAAATTTAAACTCAACCCAAAAAATCAAACTGTTGTAAATTCATTAACTCGATTGAATTATAATCCACATGCAGATACCAAACCCCAAAATAATACCTTTTGCAGACTTGCTCGGTCAGCTTTTTCAACTTTCCGATCACCTTCCTCAACTACCGGTGAGTTTGCACACTTAGCTCGATTGTTGACAAGAATTTTGCTGATCCTAGGTTCGAATTTGGGTAGAAAGACGGGGTGATTTTGGGTAGAAATGACAAGAATTTTGCTGAGCCTATTTTGCTCGATTCACGGTGGTAATTAAATTTGATGGTGGAAATGACGTATGAGGTTAAGGAAGAATTGGATGAAGGAGTTAAGGGATTTGGGGATAAATAGAGAGGGGTATATCTGTCCATCCAGGATTTTATAAGGTTTTTACCCCTTTTCAATTTCTTTAAAAGTAAAAAACAGGTCAAAGCTTATAATTGCAAAGCACAAAGTTCATAAGCTCAACGGTGTCATTCCCCCAATTAATATAAGATATATATATATATATATATATATATATATATATATACACACACACACACACATATGTGATTACATGCGTGTGATATGCATATATGATATTCATGTGCACTTGTTTAATATGTATATATAATATATATAGATTTATATGTAAAATATATATGTGATATATATACATGTGTAAATTGATTTATGGTAATAAAATAAGACGTCTTCTATCGGCACCACGAAATAACTATCGGCACCCTTTAATTTATTATTTTTCATTCACTTTTCCACATCACCTAATCACTCAAGGAACACATGAAATAATAACTTTTAAAAATTGTACGCTTGAGTCGTTCATGTTGTAAAAATTAAACAATTTAGTCCCTAATGTTTAACTTTTACCCCTCCACTTTTTAAAAATCATTAACTTCCCCTACATCTTCTAACTTCACCACATTACTTCTTATTATTTTTTCATTTCAAACAAGCTTCATCACCCTAAGAATTTTGCTGGAATTCTCGTCGGAAAAGACGCCGGAGGAGATCAAATTGAGCCGGAAAACCGCAAGTGAAGCTAAGAACAACACCACTTTGAACCAAATCATGTAAGTATTTTGTTTTGTTGCATTTCGGTGGTAATTTGGTAGAAATGGAATGCGGCCGGAGTAATTTTTTTTGATTTTTAATGGAGTAATAATTGAAGGTTTTCATTCCGATTTTTAATGGAGTAATTTTTTTCCATTGAAATGTGTATTTGTTGTTGGTTGAAATCGGAGGTTTTAAAGGTGTTTTTCGATCAACCGACCGTTTTCAGATCGGAGGTTTGGGGAAGATGACTGGGTGCTTAAAACGTCAGTACCGGTGATATTTTAATACGGATAAAACATCAGCACGGCTGACGTTTAAGTCATAAAAGCCCACGAGGGTAACATGTTCCTTCGTCGGTGAGGTGACGTTTATCTCGTACTCAGAACGCCAGAGTGGAGGACGTTCTACTTAACGTCAACTTTGGTGACGTCTTAGACTATTACGAATGTCAACAATTATGACGTTACTGTGTTAATGTAACGTCACACTTCCTGAAGTTATGTGCTGAATTTCACTATATTAAATTTGTTTGTGATTTGTAGAATATTCCAATGCCATTTGCTAGAACAAACGACATGTTGCGAACCGTGGAACTGCGAAGTGCCACAGGGGAATCATGGCATTCTAGAATTGTAGGTTCTGTCGCAAACTATCAACAAGTTCGTTTAAGTGGGTTGAATGATTTTATTACGGACAATGACGTAAATGTTGGAGATGAATGCAGCTTTGAAGTCGTTGATCAACCTAGACAAAATCACGTCGTGTTTAATGTGGGGTTTATCAAATGTCCAAGATCTTAAAAATAGTTTCATCAATATTCTTCTGGATTACTTTTGGATCATTGTTACTGTATGTTGTGTGGATTACTCTTGACTGACTTTTGGATTATTTTGAATATGTGTGGATCAGTTTCATATTTTCATTGTATTACGTTTTATTTATGTTTGGATTAATTGTTTGAATTAAGTTGTTTTTATGATTTTTGATTGTATTACATTTTGATTGTACATTTGTGTTTGGGTGATTGTTTGTATCATGTTTTGATGATGCAAAAACACACAAATATTTTTAGTGCTGGCCTATAAACGTCACTTAGTGTAACGTTGGTATCGCAAAACCAATGTTAGGTATGCCGATGAAATGCCACATTTTTTAACCAACGTTAACAAATCCGATGTTGGTTTGCAAGACCGACGTCCCAAAGGATGACGTTTAACAAACATAAACTCATTAAGTTCTGGAGTAAAAAATGTCGGGAGTAGTGACGTTTATTTTTGGTTCCAACGTCAGAGTTGGTGTAGTTATAGCAGCAACAAAAGACGTCACCAAGTCTGATGTTTATTATACATACGAACGTCGGTTGTACTGACGTTGGTTGGATGCCGGACGGAAAATCCAATGGCTGATCGGAAAACTCTATAAAACTTCATTTTCCCCTAATTTATGGTATTTCAAGCAATGGAATATGAATTTTGATTCCATTTTGCTTCCATATTGTTTGAAAATGATATTTGGGTGAAAAAGGTTGGAGTATATGAAATGAATTTTGATGAAGAAGAATGTTGAAAAAGATGAAGATGAATTTTGATGTTGAAGAAGGTTGAAGAAGATGAAGATGAATTTTGATGATGAAGAAGGTTGAAGACGATGAAGATGAATTTTCATGATGAAGAAACTTGTAGAGGATGAAGATGAAGATTAAGATGGAGATGGAGATGGAGATGAATGTTGTTTATGGTGGTGCCAATAAAGAAATAAATATAGATGATAATTTGGATGAAAATTAAGTTTGTGGTTTGTTATTGATATAAGTTAATAATTTTGGATTATAATGTTTAATTTAAATAATCAAATGACTAAATTGTATTTCTTAAAATTTGTGGTATAAGGAGTAATTTTTTTTTTTTTTTTTGGTTGTGCTTGAAGTAAAAAAACATACAAATAATATGGCGGTGTCAAAAGCAATTTATAAGGTGCCGGAAGTATTCGTGGTGCCATAAGCAATTTCGTGGTGGCGATAGAAGCCGCCTAAAATAAAGATAGTCAATATTAGATATTGACAATATCTTGGAAATATTTAATATGAGATATTAAATTAAGGTGGGTTATTTGGGACCCCTTAACACCAACGCCATTATCGACGTTGGTTTCCAAATGAGATAATTCAATCAAAATCATATAATTTTCAAGTAGTAAATGGGTGCAGTATTCCAAATAGAACCCCCTAAATTAAATGAGATAATTCAATCAAATATACTTTTCATATTTTATTAGGGAAATGTTTCTTTCTCATTAATCTACTAGGAAGCTTCTCCCAATCAAATTGGGATTAACATGGGCGTATGTCATCCTATAAAAGGGAGGCTTGGCTAGCTCTTTTGTACATCACAATTCCAAGAGACTAATAGTTTCTTGTGAAAAATAGAGAGCTTCTTAAGAGAGAGATTAAAGAGAGAGAAAAGGACGGTCTAGCAACCAGATTTTTCTAGTAGCAATCCAAAGTAGGATTCCGGCGGGTTGTTCGTGTGGACTAGCGGTAGAGGCCGAACGCTTGGTGGCTCCGTGCACCACTACTCTCCTAAGACGGTCAAATTGTCGATCTTTTATATCAAGCAAGGTATTCACCGTCTATTACTTATTTGCTTATTGCTTAAACGAAGTCGATCTTGATTAAAAGGAAATAAAATCTTAAATTCCGCTGCGTTCCCGCGTAGATTTCCTAACAACAAGAATGCTTGAAAGGAAAGATTAAGAGATATGCCTAAGGGATTCAGATATGAGGCCAAAACCTTGTCATTATCTTTATCCTACCGGCTATGCTTAAAGCCTATTCAGATAGTGCTTGTTGTAGCTACGTTTCATGGCTATATGATGGTGTTGAAAAACGTTGGGCCAATGGTTTGATGTTCGTAGACGATAACATGATGTGTAAGCTTATGAGATCCATTTATGGACTTAAACAAGTTTCTTTATAAGTTCTTTACTTTGGTATTCAAAAGAGTTTGATTTGATCAAGAGGAAAGATATGCCTTATGTGTAGAAGGGTTAGTGGGAATGTCATAGTTCTCGAGCAAGGTATTGGATATCCTTCTCGGAATCAGCACCCCGTGTCCCAATCAATTAATGTTTGGTAGTTCAAAGTCTTTACGAAAGCCCTTAGAATGGCAGTTCTTATTTTAGAAATAAGAATCTATAGTGATAGATTCAGATGCTGCTTAATTATCACAGTTCACCCTATTGATGTGATGCTAAAAATAGTTTAGCATAGATCACGTCAAGAGATACTGCTGGGCAGTATTCTCAGGATCTATCTATGATAGGACGTCAGTCCTAAAAGATAAGGTGAAAAAGGATACTTATAAAGGTTCCTTTTGTTACTGCAATAGGATCCACCATAAGAGTTATGCTAGATGTTCATACTCAATGAAGAGTCATGGGCAAATGTGAAAGTGATTCTAGTAAATGTTGAGAATGTCCTTAAAGGTTTTAAGGATGGGTTATTGGTTTATTGAAACTTGGAATCGAATAAACATAGTTATACTGATGTATACCTTGAATCTTATGAAGATAGTGGGAGCTACAGTTTGGGTTTGCAGTCACTTTAATTAAGTGATACAGTGAGCTGGAAATGTTCTCAGCTAGAGATCACTGTTGATTCTACAACTTAGCCAAAACACAGTAGTGTCTTAGAGGCGCGGTGGGAGCAGTACATGGATCAAAGTGGTTCATTCCTGAACCTTGTACGGTTATTCCACATTTTCTATATAGCTGATATAGTAGTGGATTCATTGCTTGAAGAAAGGACCAAGGTCTCATCAGAGATTCATGTGTGTGTTGAGGCGGTTCCTTATGACTTGGTCATTCAGAGCATGATATGAAGATAGTCTGAGTCCCCACGGATAGTTATCCGTTTACGCTTAGTGTTAGTTACGAGTATTGCATGAGATTCTTGTGTTTCAACTTGGTCTTGTGTGTACGAGTGATGGGTTTTAGGCCAAGTGGGAGATTGTTGAGATAGTTTCCTAAACCCAACCGGGTTGTAGCGGATCCGACCGGGTGGAATCATTTCTACTATTTCTTTTTGTTTACACTACAAGAAATCTGTGTTTTAATGAGGGGAAATTAATGAGAGGATAAAAATTCATCATTAAAGTGTACATATAATGAGGGTACATAATTTATATTAGTATAAAATTATGATTGATGACTACATTTTGAATCCTCTCATAATTGACCACATTTTCCCCTCATTATCTACACTATAAAAATGTACCCTCATTATTTGTATGTTTTTTCATATTTTTAAGGGAATATTTTTTTTATAAAACCAAACCCACCCACCCAATAAAAAAATGATCTGTTCTTAAAAAAAATAAACGATCCCCTTTTCCTTTTCATTCTCCCAGCCGAAGCTCGAAACCCTAGCCCCTCTCTATCTGTTCTTACTTTTTCTGTTCGATTCCTCTAAATCCATGGCAATAACATTTCGAAATCCCAGAAAATCAGCTTGTCGGATCTCCTTGTTTCTCACCATAGTCGTTTTGATCTCTTTCGACGGAAAGCAACCGATCTTTTGAGATTTCTGGAAGGCATTCAAATCAATTTCAAATCGTCCTTGCTGCAACCGAATCGTTTGATTCCGGAAGGCAATTTTGAAGCTTTTATGATAGAGATACACAACCATTTAAAGCCCTGGATGGCTATCTTTAGCATGTGAGCAAATTGATGCTTTATTGCTCGATTCTCAGCCTGATTTTCAGGGAAGTTTCTCTCACGTTTTTATTAAGTTAATATCATTCTTGCTTACGCTGATTTGAACATTATAGCTGCCTAATTTTGTGTCAAAGTTGTTTGTGGAAGGTCCTGTCCTGTAAAGCTATCATCTTTACCGTTGTGCTGCTAGCTTTCAGTCTAGATGCATTGTGCTATTGCCGTTTGTGAAGGTTTGGACTATGAAAGGTTTGACCTTTCTTTGTTACGATGCTGAAACGAGCTTTTAAAGCTCCGTTTTTCGAAGATACTACGTATCTTGTGTGTCCTGTCAATTTTTAGGTTCCATATAAACTAAAAGATGGTCAAACAGTGATGGTTCCCTTGTTTCATAGCCATGAAAACATTACAGGCAAGGTAAATTTAAATTATTTATTAGTGTTCCTTGGTTACTTATTCTGCCTTTGTAGTGTTTGTGAAAAGTTCTTATGTGTCATCTTCAGATTTCGATTGAACCTGTTGTACCAGGAGAAAAGGTTGAACACAATGGAATCAAGGTTGAACTTCTTGGTCAAATTGGCGAGTCAGATAGGTTGGAGATGAGGACTTCCAATTTACTGTAGTTTTTGTGCAATTTAGCCTCTCTTAACTTTGCTTAGTATACTTACTTTGCATAAGTGTATAACATCTATATTTTTTTCCCCAGTCCATAAAAATGACATGCATTGGTTGTTACATTTATAGTTTTTATCTTATGCAAGATGAGTGAATGTAACTGATTATGTGTATTAATGTTGGCAGTATTTGTTCTATCTAGCTTTTATTGCAAATTTGTTCTATACTTATATTGGGGAAGATATCAATGGTAGTAATTGGTGCTTTCATATTCTATTTTTATGCCATCTAAGAGGATGCATCTATCAATCATGGGGCACACATAACATGATGTTCTTTTTTAATGGAAACCACCGGATTTCTCAACAAGGCATAGACTTTGAGCAGATTGATGCAGACTGGCACTGGTAGGAAACCACCACCTTTCTTGCTTTCATTTTTCCTGAAGAATTGTATTTTACAGTTTGATTCAGTTGTGTGACTATGGTACAAACCATTTATAAGCCGGTGTATCATGCAAGGTAATCTTGAGATGGGAAGTGTTAGAGAAGTTAATGTCAAGTCGGGACTTCCAGCTTCCACTAGCTAGGAATGATTGGAATATCTAGACGATGAGGAACGGATCTCAAGTATGCGCATTGTTGGTAGAGATCACAGGTTACAGGTGTGAAACTTTTACTCTTCTTGCTCTGTCTACCAAAATCAGAGCTTGAGTTTACATGAACTCAAATCTTGGATTGAGGATGTTCATCTCAGATGATGGCTTTGTCTTCTATTAGTGTCCTCGTGAACGTGTCAAAATCTTTCCTAATGTTAATGTATACTTATTTTGACTTATAATATTTGTCATGGCACATATTGGTTCCTTAATTGATAAGCTAAAATTCTATGTTTTCATTTTTTTTTGAAAGTTTTGCGTCACCAGGAGTTGGAAAGGGGTGAAATTTTAATATACAGGGTTACTTGACACTAGGATCATTTAACTTAGTTGATTTTTTGTTGTTTAGGATAATTGATGTAATATGGGAGGACTGGGTAGAACTAACCATGTGCTATATTGTGTGTTTTTGATTGGAACTGTCATACATGAACTAATACAAGAAAGGAAAAATGGTGACATTTAGATACGACTTGTGAAAAGAATTTGTGATCATGTAATATGTGCCAATCTTCTTTGTGATAATTACAGGCCATATTTGCCATTTTTGGGTTATCATTCGATTATTGTTACATCCGGATGTAATAACAAATCCGCTTGGATTTCCATTACATCTTTTTGGTGCATTTAAATAAGAAGGAAAAAATGTATTTCCTGTCTCTACTCAAGTGTGGGCTTATAATCCCTTTTTCCCTTTTTTCTTTCTACTTGTTTTTCTTGGATTGGTCTCTGTTTTTTAACGACATTTGCCATTTTGACACGATACCAGGGTTAGCATCGGAGGTTGGAGATGGCGGGGGGGGGGGGGAGGGGGTTAACAAAGGGTTATGAGATGGAATCGGACGGGAAAGGTAGAAACGCACTGCACTTGCCCGCTGAGGCTGGGAATGCACATGTATACAGGTTTATGGTTGAGAAGTTGAAATTCAATGTTGAATCGAGGGAAAGCAAAGGTAATTCAGGACTGAGCTCTGACTTTTTTAGGAACTTTTGTGAATGTACACTCCTCCGTCAGTATGTAACAATAGAAACCTCTACTGAAGTGTTGATGCATTTCCTGTGTTCCTTTTCCTTCATTAATGTTTGATTTGCGCCGCTTGATTTATTAGTTAAAATTCCATTCTATACCTTTTATGTTTTGTTTTTGTTATTGTTATTCACTATAATGATTGCATTGCTCAATTATTCAGCTATCTTAATGGCCTTTTGGTTTGTTGTAGTGATATTCATGGGGAAATCTTCAAAATGCTTGATAGCTGGTTTGTCCTTGAAAACCTGACTTTATCCATGTAATACTCCTTTGCTTGTGGCGATTCTGTCACATAAGCATCCAACTGCTGTTTACCTCATTGAAAATGGCGCTGCAGCGATCGGCTGTGCAAACCTTTGGGGCTATACCGCATTATATTATGTTGCTGAAATAGGTTTTCCCCATATCCTTGTATATCTTCGTCTGATCCGATCTTTTTTACCAGACTGTGGATTTAAGTTTCATTACTTGTATGGCTTAGCTTTTATTAATTACTTATTTTTCAGACTACATCTCATGTAGAATCATGAATGTTGGAACTTATGATGGTAATTTCGGTTTATGTCCTCGATTATGATCAAGTCATATCCTATTTTGTCTTGTTGTTGACATCTTGACTTTGGAAAACCTTGTTAGCTCAAGTTGTTTTGGTTTAGTTGGGGTATGTCAAAGTAATTTTTGATTGGACTCCAATGATCAAGAACCAGCACCATTTTTAAGCAGGAATGTTTTTAAAGCTTATATGTTGCAAGGCTCATAAGTTGTATTAGGTTATTTTTCCTTGATAACTTCATAATTGATCTCTTGGCTTAGGCCTTTCTCTCACATCTAGTTTGACTTATTCTCGCTTACTTTTCCCAAATTTTCTCATTTTTCATTGAAAGCTTTACATGTCAAGCTTTCTTCCAGGCTAAATTTCTATGGAAACAACTTCACGACCGAGGAATTAAGAGGAGATTAAGCTCATGATTCAGAGCAATATATACAAATATCCGAGTGTTCTACTTGATGGGTGGGAGAAATTTGAGGAGGAGGAGGCCATGTTAAGAATAAAAGCATCATGCCTTGAAGAACAAGTCCCTCAAACAGGTTCAGAATCAATTTTACTGTTCATTATGCCCTGTTTTCCTGAAGTATCATTTCCATCATGTCTTTGATATATTCTTTTTATATTTGTTTTCCACTTTCCATGTTCTGAATGGCACAGATTAGGAATTTAACCAAGGAGGAATTCAGAGTAATGGTTTCATGCCATTGGATTCAAGCTTTGATTCTTTCTTGAAGCCGATTTCCATTGCAAGGTTTGTGGTTTATTGTTGGAAGTTTTAGCCATTCTATGTTCAAAGACTCATTCAAGTGTATCTTATCAATGCCGTGAACCAATGAATGCGAAGAGGATGCAAGTGATTCATTAGTAAAATTAGTTTATTTTCTTGTTGTGGACATGCCTTTTTTTAGACTTGTTTAGCGTTGAAATTTGTAATGCATACTTTGGTGTATTGGGTGATTTATTATTATTATTATTATTATTATTATTATTATTATTATTATTATTAAAGATTTCATTTAAAACTACTGTGTATTTATAATAAGTTATTACTTGGTCTTTGAACGACATTTTGTTAAAATTTCATTATAGATATAACATAAATACGATGTGCAAGCCTAATTGTATCATTGTAAATTCGGTGTATTTTTCTAATTCATTTGCTTGTTTGTTTGAATTACAGGAAGGGTAAGGTATGGAAGAGCCTGACAACAAGATCAAAACCTTTTACCTCTTCTACGAACCGGCCTCTTCAACACCGTCTCCTATTGGTATGTATATTGAGGCATAGGTTGATGTGATAAGATAGAGACTTCTAGTGTCTGAAAATTGAGTGAGCTCATATTTCAAGTTTCTACTTCAAGGGTTCTACATTGAGTCATTGCTGTTTTTTTTCCTTCCAATTTTCTAAGGTTCAGAGTATACTTGCTACATGTGCTTTGTAAACTGATTTAGCTGATAAGTCATTCCCAAGTTTGTTCGGTTAATATATCTTGTGTTTTGTTTGTTATTTGCATTCTGTTTCCAAGTTAATCTTCTTGTCAACATGATCTTATGAGTCTTAGAGTCGGGCTTGTTCTCAGCTTGTTCAACTTTTTTTTATCAGTTTAAGTATTTATTTGTCTGCTCACATGTTACGTTTTGAGCCTGTTTATGTTTCCTGGACTTGTTATGTTGCATCGGTTAAAGTATAGAATATCATATTAAGTGTCTAAAATGATACTCGATTTGAAATATATTTGGAGTCCGTCTATTAATGTTTTCAGCATGCCCTTTGTGTTCAGAATTTAGTTTGCCTTAGTCTATGTCTTTGTTCAGTAGTCCGTATGGTACATCCCGGTTTGGTGCTTTCTTGAAATCATATATGGTTGCCTGCTTGTATGTTTACCCATCCCTGGACATGCTTTAATTAAAGTTTAAGTCCAACATACTTTTTGAGTCAACCTGATCTGATGTATGTGATTTATGTTTAATCTCCTTTTTGAGTTATGCCCGCTATTCAAATCTGATGGATTGGCTGTATAGGTTTAGGTGAACAAAGTTTCTGTCCAAACTGCTTACTTAGCGTATGTGTGTCATGATGCTCCGTCAAGTGCATCTGATAATCTGTTTTGCTATAAACTCTTTGTTGTCATGGTAGCTTGAAGTACCAAGTCTAAGTATTGGTCCGTTATAAATCGTGGTCGCTTATGATTTGACTGATTTTATCTTTTAAACTTGCCTGACTTTCTAGTGTCCGGTTTGTCCATGTCCTATTTTGCTTTACATATGTTCGAGTCCCTGTTTTGTCTAGAAGTTGGCTTGTCCATATGTTTTCATGCATATGTTCAGCATGTCTACCATGTTTGCTATGTAAATAGAGCTTAGTAAAATATGTTAAGTATAAATTTTGTTTGTGAAACAATTATAATGTGCTCTGATCAATCTCTTTCCTTCAACCATTTTGCAGAATGTATTGATGCAAACTACAGCTATCCTTTACATGGGCAGAATAATAACAACGCACAAGAGGTCCCATTTACAGTTTTGAGTTGCTGATTACATACCCTCTGTTTTGAAATTGATGCACAGCCATAATGATGCACTTTCCTTAAACACGAGATGTAGATCATAGCCTGAAATTTTATCTTTTTACTTTTGTTTTAGGGATTATTAAAAGGGTTTGTCATTCCATATTGTGAATTGTTCGTATTATTGAACAATGTATTTTTCCATTTGATGATGTGTTTGATAATGCTTGATAATGAAGGGATGTGTCATCATTCAGTCATGATTTAGCTTGGGGGTACATTTACATACAATGAGGGTATATATTATCATTAAACAAATTTGAAGAGGGGCAATCTGCTCACTAAAAGTCATGTCTTTCCTGTCATAAAAGACTTTTAGTGAGGGGAAATTTACTCTCATTTCCCTTCCTTGTTGCTTCTCTATATATAAAGCAAGCAGTGAGATTAAAACTCCCGTCACGCTTGAACTTCTCATTTAGTGATTTTATATTTTACTCTCCCTAAAAGCGTTTTTAGGGAGAGTAAAATACCCGTCACTAAATGGGAAGTTCAACAGTGACGGGAAGTTTTACTCTCACTGTTTGCCTTTATATAGAGAAGCAACAAGGAGGGGAGATGAGAGTAAATTTCCCCTCACTAAAAGTCTTTTATGACGGGAAACTGACTTTTAATGACCGGATTTCCCCTCACTAAAAATCGATTTTCTTGTAGTGTTATACATATGATAAATGACTTTATGTTATTATATATTCTGTTTATCTATATGAACCAATTTGTGATTGTATATATGATAATGTCCTTAGTGTCAAACTGTGAGAGAGAAATCATAATAGTGATTATGGTTGATGAGATCTCCACTCACTTTAAAAGGTTTGATACTTAAATGTCTCCAGTCGTATGTACTGTCAAACGGGACATTGATAGTACGATTAGACTAGCACGTATTAGATGTCTTCTATCTTATTGAAGATATGGATAGATCTCGTCTATCAAAGTGTTGAGACACTTGGACTGTACGTGGACGTGTATTAGAGAATGTGTATGTTAGACTGACCCACTTACTTTATTAAGTGTCGCACTATGTGGCGGTTGTGTAATTATCCTGATACCGGAGTCTTCATGACATCACGGTGTGGATTGTCATGCTTTGACACTATTGAGGTTTCCTATAGCCATGAGGCGATCATGCGGTAGTGATTGGGTGTGATACTGAAGCATTTTACTCGTCCGGAAATCGCGTATCATATTATTAGGAGTAAATATCCGAAAGTGTCTTCTTATAAGGAATGTCTAGCTCTCGTGAATCTTTGCAACGTGGGAGTAAATGAGTTACTTCGAGAGAGCATGATATCCAGATTATAAGATACGGTCGTTAATGTATTGACACTCGACATACAACCGTATGGATATTATTACAGCGATAGGATTCTATTTACATGGTAACCATTTCACATGAAAGGTAGTAGTCATTTCATTTGAATCTTCCGATGATTGGGGGTCGTGGACGTGTTGCTGGACGCTATCCATGATCGCTAGGTATAAAGGGCATTTTCGTAATTGCACTTTATGCCTACGGCCAACATATTAGGAAGCCTATTGGGTCACACACACATAAGAATATCTAGCCGGATTAATATGCGTTTATAGCTACAACAAAATAATGAAAGTTTATCTCGACTATAAAGTGCTTTAGTGAATAAATTAATATGGTGGTATTTATTTATTATGAATAAATTAAAATACAAGATATTGATTATGTTGATTAATTAAATAAACATCTAATGTATATCAAAATATATGTGTGTATATTGATACACATGTATTTTGCAAATTAATTAATCATGGTAGTATATTAATTAAGGAATATTCCGGATGCCAATATTCGGCAATATGGGGCGCAAGTTGCAAGTGTATAAGATACACTTGGATTGTGCAATTTAATTAATAATATTATCATATATTAATATTGGATATTAATTGATTTCGGGAAAATAGATTTATGGTAAAGAGTTAAAGATTAATTAATATTAGATATTGACAATATCTTTGAAATATTTAATATAAGATATTAAATCAAATGAGATAAATCAATCAAATGTATTTTCCTTATTTTATTAGGAAAAAGGTTTTCTTTCTCCCAATCTACTAGGAAGCTTCTCCCAATCAGTTTTGGGGCTACTAGGGGCGCCACATCTCTTTATATAAGAGAGGGATTGACTAGCTCTTTTAGACATCACAATTAGAAGAGTTCTAATATACTAGAAAATTGAGAGCTTCCTAGAGAGAGATTTTGAGAGAGAGAAAAGGTCGGTCTAGCAACCGTGTTTTTCTGGTAGCAATCCATGATGGGATTCCGGCGGGCTGTTCGTGTGGATCACCGGTAGAGGCCGAACACTTGGGCGGCTTCGTGCAGAAACTACAACCGTAGACAAAGCGTCGATCCAATTGGATCAACCAATGTAGTCTCTTGTCTACTTCTCTTATGCTTGTTGCTTAAACGAAGTCGATCCTAGTTAAAAAGGAAATAAAATTTTAAATTCCACTGCGTTCCCGCGTAAATTTCCTAACAAGAGCAGCCAATCTGTCCATGACCTCAACAAAGAATGGATCGATGGGCGGTTGGAGCCCCGCAATGAAGTGGCCGTAATGGAGCACTAAAGAGTCATTGTCGTCACGATGAAAGGTTTGATCCATGTCATTGCCGTAGCTCGAAATTATCAGAGATGTTGTATTCTATCCTAACACTATCAAGATGGGTCCGAACCGAGTCTTACTGTTCCTCAATATCCCTGCCCAAAGCGTCTTGCAGTTCATCTTCGTGAACTGCCTCGTGATTATTCGGCTTAGGGGTTTTGTTCCTCTTTTTGGGTTTGTCGTCGCCGTCAGCTGGTCTCTTAGACACTTTTAAGGACGAGGCCTTTTCTTAGGTCCTTTGGCTGAGCAGTTTTCTTGCCCTTCTTCGGAGCCGGTGCCAGCCTAGCCAAAACCTCATCGCCGCTAGCACTACTCTCTTCTCTAGAGGTGCTCGCCTCTTCTATGCTAATGGAATCGTATCCATGGATGTCATCGCTTATGGTTCAGGAATCCTCTGACATCCTGAAAAATGGAAAGGCGAGGTGCAACGTTAGTCACCCAAGACAATGAGAAGTCAATCCAAGATAGGAACTCACTCCTCGTTTTTCCATGACCAACATACTACATTAATCATCCAGACGCTACACTAGGAACACCAAAAGAAAAACGACTCGGGCAAGATATGAACACAAGGAAAGTACAAGTATGGAAATTTCGTATAACTCAGGTCTATGTTTTAATTCAAAACCACAATGAAACAAGCAAAGTTTCGTACTACTTTAAAGGAAAAATAAAGGAGAATGACCAAAATCAGGAAGAAAAGTAAGGCGATTACCTGAAAATTGGTTGGAAAGGTTGATCAGAAACTGGAGATAGAGCCGGAATCTTCAATGGGTCAACCGGAAAACTCAGAGAGACGTTGTAGCTCTTTCTTGCTTTGAAAACACGATTTCCAAAAGTGTTCATGGGTTGGGGTAAACCCTTTTATATCGGAAGTGATAAAGGAATCCGACGGTTTAAATCCTATAGATCTAACGGTTGGAAAATAGGCGTCCTTTTCAAATTTTGAAATTTGAAACTGACGCGAAATGGCACGATAAACGAAACATCACGACCAATCAGAGAAAGCGGAATTTCACATCAACCGTCATATTAGTTACGTTATCTAGACGAATCTTGAAGTCACATCCTTAACCGTCATGCTAACCGAGAAGCCGAATCGGTTCCATCCCAAGGTAACTCACCATTTGTAAGCCTGTCCGCTTAATAGCATGGCCCCATAAGACCGTCCGCTTCATAGCGTGGCATCAAAAGATCGTCCGCTTCGTAGCGCGGCATCTAAAGATCGTCCGCTTCATAGCGCTATCCTAAAGGCTAAGGTGATCCTCCACATAAAGCCACCTAAAGGCAAAGCTAATAGGCGATCCTCCGTGATAGCAAGCCACCACAGTAATTTAAGGTAATCGATCTGCGAACAAACTTTACTCCCCGCTTAACATTTTAAGAAAATGCTTAAGGCACGGAGTAGGGGGCCATTGATATGCCTAAACCATAATCCTGCTAGCGGATCATCATTCGGGTTCGTCTGGCCACCATAACAGCAGATAAGGCCATCGGCCACCATAGTCCGAATATTCACGTGCCAAGATTAGGCCCGCCGGTCATCGGCCCCGTCCGATGCCACCAAGAAAGGATAGGGGTCCGATCTGCCAATCACTTTGGCTGTTAGGCCCGCCAACGGCCTCAGCCCATCATCAAGAGGAGCAAGCTACGATAAGGGTAAAAAGACGGAGACCGAGCAAATGACCAAGTGTAACGGGTAAGCCTCATATCGGCACCGCAATATAGACTTAGCTTAGTCGGCATCACATTGTATCTAACTACGTAGTATGGATACTAGTTAAATCCTAGTTTGTAGCTTGCCTATAAATAGAGGCTCAGTTTAATATTCATGGACATATTCTAATACACAAATAGATGCTTACTCTGCCAAATTATTTACTCTCCCTACTCTTATTTGCACCACCACTTCCACCACCACTAATTCCACTTCACCACCGTGAACCACCACTTTTACACAATTTTCATAACTAGATATCCACCACAAACCACTGCTAAACAACCCAAGATAATTTCGTCATCATCATCTTACTTATCGAAACTTCAGCACATTTCTCACGTAAATTAAGTTTCAAGTGATACAAGCAAAATGATTGGTAAGCATTTGGCAAAACAGTATGAACACTATCCATCAAACCAGAATTCCTATCGGTAATAAACGTCATCCGCCACAAGGGATCCAAAATACCCTTCAAATGCATTAGAAACCATTACCAATTACCAGAGTCCTCAGAATCAACAACAACAAAAAAAAAGGGATAGATACCAAACATACAACAAAATAATGTCAGTGTTAGCCTTCATGATTCTGATACTGCTACTGGTAGTAGTGTTGTTGTTACTGTTACTGTTACTATTACTCTAACAATAAATCATAATCAACAATATTAAAACAAGTTAAAAACATTACCTTGGTTACCATCCTTCTTGGTAGAAGCCAATAAATGGCCCTTAAATTGACCATTCAAATGTGCTTCATCCAAAAAAAAAGAGGCCGGCAAGAGTTGAACCAGGCATGCAACCATCAAAAGCAACAAACAATCGTTTAAACTGACATGATACAACATCCACGTCTAAAACATCCCAAAAACCAGGGTTTGAATCTAAGAGGGATTGAACATATGAAGGTAATCTCCTAAAGGATTCATGCACATCACTAATCACAACTGATTTGGATGTCCACACACCAATTATTACTTTGAAATAAGTCACTATCAACGAAAACAGTGAGAACAAATCTTGTTTAACTACAACAGGACTCACATTAGGTGTATCATGAACCATACTTTCAATAACCTCTACAACAAGATCAGAGCTCATTTGTGATCCATTAAAAAAACGTCCAGCAGAACCACAAATATGAACAGTGCATGAGTCCTTCACATAAAAATAGACATTCAAAGGCAATTTAATAGCATGTACGTTCCATGCACACTTATACTTCCCCCTGAAAGGACAATAAGCTGTTACCATGTTGCTATCATTCTTTGCTAAAACATATTGAAAACCAGTGTGTAGAGACATATTTTGCAACGATAATCTGAATTCTGAGGCACCACCATAAAAGACTGTCCTAGCTTTAAAAGATATCTTATCCCAACCTAGGCTTGTTACACAATGAACACACTAACATGAAATCCTCATCACCAACAGCAGCTATGGAAGTATTGGAGCTTGAGGAAGCAACATGATCAACATTAGCTACACATGTATTGGAACTTGAGGAAGCAACATCATCAACATCAGCTACACATGTATTGGAACTTGAGGAAAGAATATTGCTTTCTTCTACCACATCCATATGAACACAATGCCTATATTCATCGCTAGACAAAATACATCTAGAACAACCAAGTAATTTTTAGAAAAACTAAACGGATGATGCATTCAAACAACACCATTTTCTACAAATCTTATCCAAAGTAAACTTAAAGCAGTCAGTTCAGAAACTGACAAAATATAAGTCTTCAACGCATAGGTGCAAAGAAAAATCAGCATCCTTATGCATTCTGCAAAGAAACACAAGCACAAGTTAACATCTCACACTATATAAATAAGGCATTGTTACTGATGCTGTTACTGTAATAGTAACTGTAAAAGTAACAACATCAGTAACACATAAAGTGCATATTTCAAAATTGCATTATGTACCTATAATAACATGACATTAAAGGAATAAGACATCAGACTTCTACACATTGCATAAACTACAAATGTTAAATGTAACAAATTACAATCAAATCCTAATGAAGTCATACTCAAATTACAATAACAATTGGACTTGAAAATTTAGTAATTGACAACAATTGAGAAAGGATGTGTTACTAATGACAATTGATCTCTTAATACATCTGAAAACATAATACTGACTATGAATGTATTACTGTAAAATGTATGTAAGTTGTAGATTCACAAACAACAATTGTGTTAATATTTAAGCAGCTGCAGTTCCATAAAAACATACTTCACCTAATAGTAACACATTAGAATCAAATCACATTGCAGTCATACTCAAATTACACATACAATTGACAATTCAGAAAATAAAAAATGACAGAAACTGACAGAAACCCTTAACAAAGTGCAGTCACAATCTAAAAATGCAATGTGATATGATTGTAACGAAAAACACAACTCACAACAACAGATTCAAAGTAATCAAAACATATTTGAAACACAATTTTGATTTCAAATCTAAAACTAACAATGGTTTGAAATAGAACTGAAATATTACGTTGAATCGAAAAAACAAAACAACAACATGATTCGAGGAGAAGAAGATGAAATTGAATTGAAAATCAAAGAAGATCCGCAATAAATGTCCTGGAACGAAGAAAATGGTGCCGAAATTGAATAAGCTTCGAGCAACAAATGTGACGGCATTCAATGAAAGAATAAATGAGACGGAAGGGCCAAATAGACCACACACAAATATTTTGTCCTTATTGCAACTAAAAAAATTGTGTGGATTAAAGCTTAATTTAGGGGGGAAGGTGGATTTATAACTAATTTTTCCTTTCTTTTTTTCTAATTTTTAAATTTCAATTTTTTCTAATCACAATTTAAGGTGGAAATCCATGCTATATAATAATAAAGCAGAACACTTTTGACCCAATCTATACTATATAATGTCGGTAGGTTGTCGTTTTTTTTTTGCCAAGAAACGAAAGGTTTTCATTAAAACAACAAATAGAAATTACAACACCGGACCAACGCCGGGACATAGCCGAACTAAATCCGGATGAACACCAGCCTAATGCTGGACTACCACCATAAGAAACGAAAATAAAAGGACATGGAAAAACCGTGTCGACCAAATTCTGCCGCATTAGAGAGGACTTGATTTGGTAAGATAATACAATAGTTACACTTGTTCATAACATAAGCAAACTTACCGACTAAAAACCTAAAAAATCCAGAAAGACCGACTACTTCCGACTTGATCCAAAACATAATACATACACATGAAATAAAATACAACACACTAAAACACCAAAAGCCACCGAAGAAAAACAAAAAATAGATTAACCAAAAGCCACAAATGACAGTGACATGCACACCACTAGGAATGCCGCCGCCCATCAACCGGAGAGCATCCGGCGACGAAAGCCCGATCCACCTAACAGAAGACAAAATCACGCACAACTTATTTCCCAGGACATTCAAGGAGAGCCAAAGCCAAAATCCGACCACCATCATCCGAAGCCACCGAGGAACCAAGAGAGCACCCCAATCGGCCAACATTCGGTTCAGACCATCTCCGGAATAAGCAACCACACACATCTGCCGCCAAAGAAACCTGCTATCCATCGCAAAATAGAAGGGGAGACCACATCCGGCCAAAAAAGCCGCCTTCCCGGCCGGAAAAATAGAGAAGGCGGTTGTAGATCTGAAATTTATTGGAATAGGAAACAGAAAAGAAATAAAAAGAAAAGAAAGAGAGGATAGATCAAAGTACAAGGAGGGTGAAAACGACCGCCGGGACCGGCGCCTTTCGGCGGCCGGTGCCGGAAAAGAGAGGCTTGAAACGTGAAAGAGATGGGATGGCTAGAAAGAGGGCAGAGAAAAACTTTTAGTGAGAGAAACTCTTTGTTGTCGTTTCTCAAGGTTGTTGTTTGATGTTATGAGATATCAAATATGGAATTATTGAATTGATAATTATTACATGATATAGAATACCGTTTTGAAGTTTTTTTTTCCGAATGTAAAATCATATATGACATTATATCCTTTTCTATTTTGAATTTTTTTCCAGTTTTTTTTTTTTCTTAAATCACAAATTAGTTGGTGTTATAAAACGAAGAAAATAAAAGAGAAAGAACAAGAGGAAAAGCAGAGCTGAAGCGAATAATGCTTGTGTATTATTTCAATGGTATAAGGGGTATTTATAGTACATTCTAGGATGAGAATACAATAAATGAATAGAATCGTAATATTATAAAACATCAATGAGAATCAATCAAAATTAATCAATAGTCAATCCAAAATATATTATTACATAATAGTTGGCTATTAGTTTGGGATTTTTTTAAATCACAAATTAGCTGACAATTTTAGTGTAGATTTTTAGTGATGAGGATCAGCCCTTTTTATGGATATCGGTCGGGTAATTGGGTGACTATCCGGGTAATTGGGTTAAAAGTGCTCCAATATATTAAATAGTTTAGATTATGTTATTATATCATATAGTTATTCTTATATTATATCATTATCAAACTTTTTTTTGAGCAATATCATTATCAAACTTAATGTATTGATCATTATCCAACTTATAAAAAATGTAAAATACTAAATGTGCCTACGTGTTTTCCGTAAGTGTTTCCCTTACAATGTTTATTTTCTCCAATTAATTTGTTTTCAATTAATATAATGAACATTTTTAGATATTAAATAACATTGATAAAATAGTGTTTATATAGATGAAAAACGTGGTAACTATTATTCAACTTAATGCATTAGTCATTATCTAATTTATTAATGAATACTTATCAGTTTACACCCAAAGATCTACATAATGTTTATACTCAGCATCATATTGTGGTTGTGATTAATTATGCTTTTTTTTGAATTTATTTTACTGATTAAAAACGTGTGGTGAGATGATATTGAGTGTGGAAATCAATAGAGCTTTAAGTGTTGAACACAGTGAGTGTGTTTCCTAAGAAGTATTTCTCCCAATTATTTTACTTCATTTATTAAAATAATCATTGGTAGTTATTAAATAACATAAGTGCTGCGGTCATTAACTCGAAGGTTCTGGGTTCGAGTCCCAGTGGGGACATAAGTGTGCATGCGTGTGTTTCTTTCGTATCCGTAAAATAACATAGTAATTAGTGTGTTGATCGAGATTAAAGATGTATTCACCGTTATCCAACTTGTAGAAAATAGAAAAACATATAATAGAAGTGCGGGTGTGTTTCTTCCTTACCTTCAAATTTTTTTTATCCGTAATAAATTTTCTCATTAAATATAACAGTCATTGTTAAATATTAGTAAATAACATAAATGAAAGGTGTGGTAATAAAGATAAGATGAAGACGACGTCTCTCAGGAAAAACATTGTCCTTATGTGCGTGCTTTGATGAGTTATACCTTCTTGTGCATGATAACTTTTAGATGCTTTGTATTAAATGTCAGTATTATAATTTTAATAGCATTACCAAAGAATTTTTGAACTAGTGTAACATCCCCGAATTTCCATAAAAGGGTAAAATAGTAATTGAATATGTTTACTATGACCTAATTATTATTTAGCCTATTTTCATTTAATTAAAAATGATGTAATTAAAAAGATTTAGTTATTTAATTAATGGATATTTAAGGAAAATAATCCCAATATTTCCCTTATAACTACACACGCACTCTTCAGGAAAATACAAAAGAGAACGGCGCTCTCACAGAGAAAAACAGACACAGAATTGGCGGGAAGCGGAGGAAGGAAATCTTCAATTGTGCGGCCAATCCGTCAGGATTTTGGGCAGGCGGCAGTAGAAGAAATAAATCACTGGATGAAGACGGTCATTTCCATACTCTTCGTTTCTAAACAGTAAGTTTTCAGTATAACCCTAGTTTTTGGTAATCTTCGAGTTCGATTCTTCCAAAATTCATATCTTTCAATCCGTAGCTTTGTTTCGCAGCCATCTGTAGTCAAAACGATCATCTTGGAGCATAGATTGTTCTAAAAATAGTTTCCCAGCAAATTATACAGGTAATATTCAGTTTTACACACTTTTACATTTCGGGTTTTACAAGAAAGATAGGGGTTTTTAGGGTTATTTGTTGATCAATTAGGTTTCGAGTTGAAGGCTTATATGATCAGTGATATCTTGAAGGTTGATAGCAAAATAACTAACCGCTAACTTTAACCGACAGAGTATCGGGTCAACGGTAGTATAGTGGCCTCAAGGTCGAATCCACAGGGAGTAATGTCTAAGTACCAAAGTCAACTTAGAACTTAGTTCAGGTCAAAATAGTTGTGGAGAGTATTATACTAATGCAAAAGTAAAGGTTATACTAACGGGTCTGCTTCTAAGTATTAAAGGGTATAGTCGAACTATGATCCCACGAGCTACTTTTGCCCTTAAGGAAGGACTTAACATGGACGTGTCTTAACCGACCTACCTATCCAATGTAGTTTAACGACATCCACGGGTGCCAACTCCTAATTCTAGCGATTAGACTGAACAACTCGATCTAACCACCCTATGTGAAGTTAATTAATTATCCTTTTAGAAAACCGATTAACCTAACATGATTAAGCTCTAGAGTCGCTCGAACAACGATGACAAACCTCTGTATTGGGTTCGGACCTAACAACTAGGTCGAATCTACATAACGATCCTAAAACCCCTTATCCCACATCTCACCGCAAAATACATCTATAAGTTCGATGTGTGTGACAGTGAACTAGGTGATCAATCTAATTCAAAGATGTTAAAATAAGTTTTAGGATGTGGATTAATCGTTTAAACAATAATTTACGCACTACACAACTCCCAATCTCATCCCCCTTAGGGTTTTCGCTCGCTTTCACATAATTCGACTACAAATGAATTTAGCTACTCATAATTATGCTAATAAACGAAATAAGAATTGAAATCAAAGCAAAGACAATAAATGAAAGAGAAATCATTACCATATAATTACAGAAAAACTGATCCAGAAAATACCAAAGAGAAAAGCGATCCAAAAAAGTCGAATCTTTGTTCTTGAAAAGTAAATTTAAACTATAAAGGTTGTGTAGAATCAAAGAAAGTTATCTAGGGAATCAAAGGATCAAAGGGTGATCAAACTACACTAAAATCGCCCCTAAATCGCCTAAGAAAAGTCTAAAGTCGGCTAAGTATGATATGGGGCTGAATGAGCTGCGTATTTATAGAGTAGGTCGAAAATCTGCTACTGTCGGTCCCGGACGCCCGTCCGGTCCATGTCAGACGCCCGTCTGCCTGGAAAATAAGGAGATATTATGGTTTCTTCTTCAGTGGACGGGCGTTCTCATTCCTTTGAACGCCCGTCTGGTGAATCATGACTTGAGGCTTTCCGAACCCTGGACGCCCGGCTGGAACCCTGGACGCTCGTCTGTGTTGTATGAGCTTTTGAATCAGGCTGAACCTACTTAAACGCCCGTCTGGGGGTCTTTTGGACGTCCGTCCAGCTGAAAATCAAACTTTCTGAATGAAGTGTCAATATTGTGGACGCCCGTCTGGAATGGGCAAACGCCCATTTGATGTAAGCTTCCTTCAGACGCCCGTCTGACTTGGCCAAACGCCCGTTCGCCTTGTCTTCAATCCAAACTTAGCTCTTCTTCAACTTTCATTCAACTCTTGGGCCACGAACATGTCCCTTAGACCAAAACATCGCCTTCCGGGTCCTCGAGTCACCTAAGTCCTGCAATAAACACACTAACAAAACACCACGCATAATTCCGCAAGACAAAAGTGCTCGAAAAAAAAAGTCAAATATCGCTAAAAAGGCGGAGTTTACTATCGATATGACAGTTTAACTCCCCGTGCATATAAATCTCGATATTACTCTCAAACAGGTCTATATTTACCAAAAACATGTCAATAAAGTGATAAACGGGGGTTAAACTGCATACCAAAGTATAGTAAAGTTGACTCCCATCAACCACCCCACACTTAACCTTTGCTCGTCCTCGAGTAAATTAGGCGCTCTAAAACAGACCATGGGATCAACTTTACGACACATGCATAGCGCTCACGACATCAAGGCAAAAGTAAGGTAGACACTGAACGTACACCGCTTGCTCCTATCTTACCATGAAATCGAAGTGTGTGTGATATAGACCGTGGGCTACACCCAAACTGATCACCGGCTTTGAATACCGGCCAAATGACTACACACAGCTCATACCGGACTAGAATCTCCACTAATCGAGGCAACCGAGGCTAAATACGGTCAAGTAGGACTTGAAAGGTTATAATGTCAAGCTCGGGCCGGGGTTAATCGAAGGGAAATTTTGGGACTGGAGAAAGAGAAAAACACGAGTGAACCTAATCATTTCATGTATTCTTGCCTTAAAAACATACCAGACCACTCCAAAATTCTTTCGATTCTTTGTATACTCATTGATAAAACAACCACAACTTTAACATCATACTTTCATCTTCTCAGTACCTCCTCCCTTGACCTTGTTTCCAACTTTATTCAAAATCTCATTTTTTTCATTGTTTTTCATCTTTCTTCTTTTTTTCTTTTCATTGTTTTTTCATTTTTTTTTCTCTTTTCTCAACTTTATATTTTTTCTCGAACCAACAAGCCTCACAATATATTCCTCGAGCTCCTCCCCTTCATTATATTAGCTCGTACTAACCAACTCCTCTCAAAACACGCACCATCTCCCACCCCACACTTGATTCAGCAAGTGTGTCTAAAGAAACGACTAAGTCCACTCGTAGGGTGATTAAAAGAAACATGACCAATAATAAAGCTCAAGGTTAGGATAATACAGGCTAAGTAACCAAAACGGCTCATTTTCGGACGGTGGTAAGACCGTCCTATCAAGGCTTAGAGGGGTTACGAGGGTAAAATGTTGGGATATTGGCTTATTTGGCTCTGGCTCGGTCAAAGAAGTGCCATGACTCTCATCCCGTATCCGGCCTAGGTCAACCTTTCTATTTCGCCTCAAAAGTAGTGGTATAAGTGTGTATATCAACCAGACTAAGTGCAACCAAGGTCTACGTGCATTAAAAAGGGTTCGTATCGTGACAAAGTAAAATCGCCCGGCATACATTACTCAACTACTAAGACATCTACCAAATCCATCGTGAGAAACATGCATATGACGCGGTGTCAAACCGTGAAAAGTTTTAAAATTTTAAGCCATGAACTTATTCAAAGATAAACATCAACTAAGCATATTACGATTACCGGCACATTTAACTATCGAAACAAATCAAAGCTAAGTCGTATCCACCCCCACTTCGAATGAAGCGCTGCCCTCAGTGTGTGATTGAGAGAGAAAAGAAGACTTAGCTTTAGACCCGGCAGAAAGGTACGTTCGAATCCCGTAACAGCCGTGAGAAAGCACAACCCAAATCCCTATACCAAGACAAAAACAACCAAAGAAAAGCATGCACGGGACATGGTCCTCGTGCCAAAATATCGGGTAGGGAAGGGGATTAATAAGAAAATGGCCCTGTCACGTCAGAAAATTCGATATGCCAGTGTAAAGCACACAGTGGATTACTATAGATAGATAAATGACCCAAACGGGTAAAGCACAGAACATCTACGTGTAAAAGATAAAACCACAGAGGTTTGACATATATAAATGATCCACAATGTGTACACATAAAAATCAAAATCCAAACGAAAGTATGAATGTGCCTTAAGGCTTACAAAACCCATCATAAAAGCAGCCAATCAAATCCAACAGTAGCATCAAATAAAGTACATATGTGTCAACAGAAAACGACAGCTCCTAAACAACCCTAACACCGGGCCCAGACGATAAAAGGAACAGCATAAAACAAAGAAAATCACGTCCGTCCGGGTGCCACAGCATCACCAGCAGTGGTGGCACCGTCTGTAGGAGCATCAGTGGGAGCTCCAGTGGTGGCCTCGTCAGCCTCAGCCGTCTCCTCGTCAGATGACGATGCATCCTCCGCCATGATCTGTGTGATGGCCCGCTCAATATCATCCGAGAAGTGGTAGTCCATGGTGGTCGGGGCAAAAGCTGCCGGATCCCTCGGTAGTCGACCCTCACTCATCAGCATTAGGAGAGTCAGAATATTGTTCTGTGTTTGCTGCTGATCCTCCATCCAGTTCTGGAAACTGTTAGCCATGCTCAACCTCATTCTCATGGAGGGGAAATAGAAGGAACTGGTGGTGCCAGAGTTGGAGCCGAAGACAAACCGGGCTGCTATGCTGCCATACGCTCTAGCTGGGCTGGGGTCCTAACTTTCTCTCTCTGCAACAACCGATGATTCGTAGGCTGGTGATCCTCCTTATACTCCGGGACCCTAGCGTCCTGACACAAGCTATAATCAGATGAGGGCAAATCAGACAGCGGGTGTAGACCTTCTGGTTCATGGCCAACTCGTCATAAATGGCCTGACCCACATCCACATTTAACTTAAAATTGAGGGCATACAACATCCCTAGATCGCCGATGTGGAAATGAGTCAGGTTGTTCTTAGGAAGCAACCGGTTCTGGATGAACCGGCATTGAACTTTCCAATCCTCCGCCCACGTCGTCGTGACCAACTCCTTTCTCACCCCACCGCCTCCAAGAGTCCTAGGTACATCCGGGCATACCAACAACTGGAGATACTCTAACGGGTCCTCACCCACATCCTGTTTCGCCTTGATCGCCTCCTTATAATCCAAACCCTCGAATGGTGCCAGCCCATACTTAGCATTGATCATCTTGGCACTCAACGGAACTTGGACCCCCTAAACCTTAACCACCTCCGTTTCTAAGCTCGATTCCGAAAAATTGGCGTAAAACTCACACACCAAAGTTGCATTCACTTTCACCTCCGGGGCTGTCATCAACTCTTTCCACTTCCTATCAGTTAGGTTTTTCATGAAGTTCTTGTCCACATTATACTCATGGAAAGCTCGCTCTGTAAGCATTGTACGGTTCAGGTAGTGTTTGTTGTAAACCTCTAAAGCCTTGGAATTGACAAATCTCCTCTCAAACGGGATTGGGTGACCTCCAGTTATTGTTCTCTGGGTTCTAACCGGCTCCACAAGTGGCTCACCCCCTTCAACCCTAACCTCAGGCGTAGTCCTAGGCTTCCGTACCTCTTGCTCAAACCTAGGTCCCGGCTCAACTGTTCTCTTTCTCACTAACGGCTCATCATCCATCTCAGACTCCGATTCATCCCTCAAGGATACCCTAGTCTGACTCTGTGCTGCCCTAGGAGGGTTCTGTATCTCTCGGATCTCATCCCTCAGTTGGGATTGACCGGTCTAGGTTCAACTGTTTTCTTCTTCTTACCGGCATCCCGAGCTATCTCCTTCCCATAACATTTCTGCCCCGAGGCCCCTTCTTTACCACCAGTACGCACCATTATATCTCACACTAAACGTACACAGCAAACCCAAGCACTAACAAACCAAATCACAACCCGATTATCGTCCAAACGGGAATTCCCAACAGAACACCAATCAAACCACACCAAAACCGACCCACAACCGTAATGCAGACGTCCATAATCAATCAACAACACCCCCAGATCATCATCAAAGCAAGAACAAAACAAAACATAGAAAAACAAGCCCAATCAGTGGCAGTTCGTTTAAGGGCCGACTCGAAAATTGAACAAAAAAAACGTGAATTAAAACATGAAAAGCTTATAGATTCTTACCAATGATGATGCTAGGGTGATGATGGAAGTGATTAGAAGCCCGAACGAAGCACGAAATGGCCAAAGTTTTTATTTTTGTAATTGAAAAACCGCCCTTGCTAGGGTCTCGAATCCGGCCAAAAGGTGTTTGTGGAAGGATTTGGGTTTGTGAAATGAAAAGAAGAGATCAAGAGGTGTTTGGGGGACTTTGAATCTCTCCGATCGGCTTAAAAACGAAGAATCTAGGTGAAAAGGGTGTGAAGAGTCGGGGGTTCGAGTTAAAAATCTGATTTGAAATGAAATGGAGGGGCTGGGGTATTTATAGAAGGGAAGGTGGACGAGCGTCTGAGTCACTCGGACGGGCGTCTGCCTGGGTCTTGAAGAACTGGACGAGCGTTTGGGACACTCCAAACGCTCGTTTGACTTATCAGAAACACGTACAGAGTTGAGCCATTTTGGAGAACGAGCGGTTGAATAGGTCAGACGCCCGTTTGATGGCCAACTCAGGAGGACGGGCGTTTGCAGAGGGTGAACGCTCGTCCGACCCCGGCTTTGTGCAAAACACAGAATTCTCGATCCCTTTTGATTCTATCCTTTATTCCAACACCATTTATTATCAAAACCTCAGAAAGCTCAGAAAATGGTGGGTTGCCTCCCACCGAGCACCTTTGTTTACGTCGTTGGCTCGACAAATGACTTATTCTGTGCCGGTTTTCTCAAAGTTATACTACCGGCACGAACGAGGAAGCGAGGATAGAAAGATGTGATGGTGGAATGATAATAGCAGAATCGTCAAAGCTTAAAGTCCATGACAAGACTCAGAGCAGATTGATCAAGGCTCGGGATCAGTCAAATGCACAATCTTGAGAGCCTCATCGAATGGTAACTTCTCATACTTTTTAAGACGAACGCCGCTCGTGATGAACGTCCCGTGTTTCGGATGTGTTACCTCGATGGCTCCCGAGTCGAAAACTCGCAATACCGTATATGGTCCCGACCACCTCGACTAAAGTTTGCCTTGAAACAATTGGAGGTGAGTATTGTAGAGAAGGACCTCATCACCAACGTTGAAAACACGCGGTTTGATCAACTTGTCGTGAAGCATCTTGGTCTTCTCCTTGTACTTCACCGAACAGTCGTAAGCTTGAAGGCGAAACTCATCTAACTCGTTTAACTGGGCCATCCTTCTCTCACCGATTAATGCGTCGTCCATGTTTAAATTCTTTATCGCCCAATAGGCCTTATGTTCCACCTCTACGGGGAGATGGCAAGCATTGCCAAAAACAAGCATGTAGGGTGACATACCTATGGGTGTCTTGAACACAGTTCGGTGTGCGCAAAAGTGCATCATCCAACTTCTTTGACCAATCCTTAAGGTTGGAATTGACGGTCTTCTCTAGGATTCTCTTAATTCCTCGATTGTACACCTCTACTTGGCCACTAGTCTGGGGGTGGTAGGCAGTGCCTAACTTATGAGTGACCCCATACTTCATTAAAAGCTTATCGAATTCTCTATTGGCAAAAGACTTCCATTTTCACTTATTATCGCACGAGGTACTCCAAACCGGGATAGAATATGTTTCTTAAGAAACCGTATGACTACATGTTTGTCATTAGTAGGCGAAGCAATTGCCTCAACCCACTTTAAAACGTAGTCACAGGCGACAAGAATGTACTTATTCCCGAAAGAAGACGGATATGGTACCATGAAGACCAATCCCCATATATCAAAAACCTCACACACTATAATCGGTTTCTGGGGCATCTCATTTCTCTTGGAAATCCTTCCCGAGCATTGACAGGCGTCACACGTCTTAACATATGCATGTGCATCCTTAAAGATAGTGGGCCAGTAGAACCCACTTTGTAACACCTTCAATGCCGTTCTCTCGCCCGAGAAGTGGCCACCGGCCTCTTTATCATGGCAGAACGAGAGAATACTCACTATCTCACTGTCATCAACACATCTTCTCAGGATTCCATCTTCACATAACCTAAACAGTAAGGGGTCTTCCCACACATATCGGTTCACCTCGCTATAGAACTTCTTCTTCTGATTCTCATCAAACTCAGGATCTACGAATCCACACTTGTGATAATTAACAAATGGGGCATACCATGGATTCCCTTTCTTCCCTCTCTGGATAAAATTCCGCTTAACCGGGAGCATCGTATCCACTACGAACAACTGCTCATCCCGAAAATGGTCATCAATATCAACTTTGGTAAAACATCTCTCTTCACCCGGCTCCATCCTACTCAAATGGTCAGCTACTACGTTCTCACAACCCTTTCTATTCTTGATCTCCACGTCGAACTCTTGAAGGAGCAAGATCCACCTCAACAGGCGTGGTTTTGCATCCTTCTTGGCAAATAGGTATTGCAATGCAGCATGGTCAGTGTGAACTATGACTTTCGACCCAACCACGTACGACCGGAACTTGTCGAAAGCAAAGACAACAGCTAGAAGTTCCTTCTCAGTTGTGGCGTACTTTTGTTGAGCCGAGTTCAGGGTATGACTCGCATAGTAGATTGGTCGAAACAACTTGTCGACCTTCTGACCTAGTACAGCTCCTACGGCATAATCACTTGCATCACACATTACTTCGAACTCCTTGGACCAATCAGGTGCCACTAAGATAGGAGCCGAAGTAAGCAGTTTCTGTAGAGTTCTAAAAGCATCTAGGCATGCTGCATCAAAAACACCGGGGGCACCCTTCATCAACTGAATAGTAAGAGGTCTAGCAATTTGGGAAAAACCCGGAATGAATCTACGATAAAAACCTGCATGACCCAAGAATGACCTTAGAGTCTTCAGATTTGTAGGCATAGGAAGCTTAGAAATTGCCTCTATCTTGGCTCTATCGACCGCTATTCCCTTCCCTGACACCTTATGTCCTAACACAATCCCCTCAGTTACCATGAAATGACACTTTTCCCAATTTAAAACCAAGTTTGTCTCCTCACAACGCGCAAGCACCTTATCAATATTAGACAAACACTCATCAAAAGTATCACCAAAAACACTAAATTCATCCATAAAGACTTCCATGAAACGCTCTATCATATCAGCAAAGATGGCAACCATGCATCGCTGGAATGTCGCGGGTGCATTACACAACCCAAACGGCATTCTTTTGAATGCAAAGGTGCCATACGGACACGTGAAAGTAGTCTTATCCTAGTCATGTATATCCATGTGAATTTGAAAATAGCCACTAAAACCATCCAAAAAGCAGTAAAATGCATGACCACTCAGACGCTCTAGCATTTGATCAATAAAGGGGAGGGGAAAATGATCTTTCCTAGTCTTATCGTTTAGCATGCGGAAATCAATACAAAATCTATGACCGGTAACTAAACGAGTAGGAATAGGCTCAGCTTTATCATTAAGCTCGACTGTGATTCCTCCTTTCTTGGGTACGACTTGTGTGGGGCTCACCCATTCACTGTCGGAGATCGCATAAATTATCCCCAACTCCAGCATCTTTACCACGTCTTTCCTCACCACCTCTTGCATATATGGGTTCAGCCGTCTCTGAAACTGCCTGACCGGCTTAGCACCCTCTTTAAGGATGATCTTGTGTTTACAGATATCAGCACTTATCCCTTTTATATCAACCATCTTCCATCCGAAGGTCTTTTTGTGTTTCTTCAGAACGTGGATCAATTTAGCCTCCTGTAAAACGGTTAGTGCAGACGAAACAATAAGAGGAAGTAGTTCATTAGGTTCTAAAAACACATACTTTAGATGATCAGGAAGTGGCTTCAGCTCTAGATCAGTAGGTGGTTCCTCGATTGACGGCTTTGGCAGCTTGCCAGTCAAACCGAGCTCTAGCTTCTTCTTCCAGCTTGCATCGACAAAAGGAGTTGCCTTCAAATGGTATATTGAGCTCTCATTCGTGGATCATCATCCTCCGTGGTGCTTGACTTCATCAAGCATTCTTCCATAGGCTCTTGGTATCCCTGCAGGTTAGTGTGCTCCAAAATACAAGGATATATAGCATCAACAGAAAAACAATCACTCTTCTCATCATCATGATGCTTCATTGCATCATAAACATTCATTGCTACACTCTCTTTCCCGACTCGTAGTATGATCTCTCGCCTCTTTACGTCTATCAAGGTCTCTATGTATTCAAGAAAGGCCGACCTAAAAAAAGTGGGGTTTTGGCATCCATATCCATATCTAAGACTACGAAGTCAACGGGGAAAACAAATTTGTCAACCTGCACTAACACATCTTCAGCTACCCCCATAGGTTTCCTAACAGACCTATCTACCATCTGTAGGGTCATCCCTGTTGGTTCTAACTTACCCAACCCCAACTTCTCATAAACTCCTCTAGGCATCAGGCTCACAGAAGCCCCTAGATCACATAACACATTTTGAAACACAGTTTCTCCAATGGTAATTGAGATGGTGAAGCTACCTCTATCCTGCAACTTGGGGGGTATCCTATTCTCAAATATTGCAGAACATTCCTCACTCAAATGCACCATCTGTTGCATCCTCTCCCTACTCGACAACATTCCTTTCAAAAATTTAAAATATGGGGGAATGCTCGAAATTGCCTCTAGTAGGGGAATATTCACCTCTACCTTTCTTAAGAGATTCAGAAATTTCGCCTGAACTTGGGTCAGTATGTCCTTTCTGGGTCCCTTAGGAGGATAGGGTAAAGTATTAACATCAAAATCAGGGAGAGGGGGAGGAATTCTATTTTTCTTACCTTTCTCTTTAGGCGGTGAGGCTTCTTCTTTGATATCCAAGACCACATAGTATCTATTCGGTGCTGCCCCTTCCACTGCTTTCTTGTTTGCCTCAGCCAATGCCTTTTTCGTGGCTTCCAATTCTTTCCTCAATGTAGCCATCTCTTTCTTTACACTTCCAATTTCCAAATCCTCAATCTCGACTTCACCATACATAGCCCCTTCACGGTTGACTACCTTCTCTTTCTCAGCCCTATCAGTTTCTGCTTTCTCGGCCTATAGTTCCTTCGGCTTGTCACTCAGCCCAACCTCTTTACCACTTCGTGTGAACACAACATTCACACCCTTTGGGTTCCTCTCAGTGTTACTCGGGAGTCCACCACTCAGATTTGTCTTCAACGTGTCGGTTATTTGACCCACTTGGGTCTCCAAGTTCCGAATAGCAGAATGTGTGGCCACTTTTTTCTCTACAGCATTCTTGTTTAACTCGGGCATAGTTCTGTCTAGTCTTTCTAGGAGTATCTCAGAGGGTGTCTTCTGAACACCAGAATTGTTTGATTGCTAACTGTGTTGGTTGTTCTGGTGCAGATGAGCATTCGGGTGCTGATAGGTGCCCGAATTATTATTCCTCGGCGGCTGGCTCGTTTGCTGATTCTGATTGTTTCTTTGGACTGATTCTCGATTCCACTTTGATTACGCCCCACTCGCGCTTCTTTGTGTTGCTGTTGGCCTTGTGACTGAGATTGCAGATTCTGACTTTTCTGATAGTAGCCTTGGTTCTGATTCTGGTATGAACTCTGATTCTGGGGGTGTTGATTCCAAGGTCGGTTGTATGAGCTTTGGTTTTGCCTAAAACCTTGGTTTTGATTATAGTTCCGATTCCAATTCTGATTCTGTCCCTGGTTCCAACCTTGATTCTGCTGATTTTGATTCGATTGCCCCTGATTTCCTTGCCCAACACAATTCACATCATATTGTTGTGAATCATCACCCATACCGTAATCCATTTGCGGCCCTTGCTGATTATCAAAGTTCTGATTCCACTGTTGCTGGCTAAAATCTTGCTGATTCATATTTACCTGCCCCATCGAATAGACATTCATTCGCTGTTGGTCATTCTGATTGCCGATCATCACATGTTGTCTTGAGTAGGTGGCAACTGTTGTGGATAAGTGGGTTTTTTCGATGATGCACATTCCATGGCAGAATGTCCACCTCCACAAAGTTGGCATTGCTGTGCCTTCTTTCTTTCTAATTCCATTCAGTCCATCTTCAGCACCATTTCTTGCATCTTGTCGTGCATGGCCGATTCTCGACCGAGTTCCTCTTTCAGCGACTTTACACTTTCCATTGGGGATTTCTTCTTCTTTCTACTCGACCCCCATTGTCCTTCTCCATCTGCCACATTCTCTATCTGTCTCATAGCTTGTTCTGGCGACAGATTCATAATATCTCCGCCACTTGCGGCATTCAGCTTGTTCTGATCCATTGGCTCTAAAGCCCTGAATAAAATAATAACTTGTTCCACCGTAAAAAAACCGTGTGGAGGGCATCTCTTTAGTAGACCCCTAAATCTCTCATAAGTCTCTTTTAATGTCTCTCCCTCGAGACCATCAAACGAAGAGATTTCTTCTTTAAGATCCAGAATCTTTGCCGGAGGAAAATACTTCTTCAGAAACACTCGCGTTACATCTGCCCAGGTATGCAATGAATCATCGGGCAATGAATCGAACCAATCCTTTGTGGCTCATCTCAGTGCAAATGGGAAAACTATCATCTTTATTGCCTCGTCACTAACCCCATTATATCTCATCGTCCCACAAATTTGAAGAAAATGATCTAGAAAGCTGTTTGGGTTCTCAGTCGACTTCCCGTGGAACAGGGCATGTTCCCTCAACATATTCAAGATGTTTTGCTTGATATCCAAGTTGTTCGCATTAATCGGAGGCACTCTAATTGGATTGTGCCCTATAACTTCCTGTGGGGTGGTAACATAGTCTCGATAGACTCTAGGTCTCTGTGCCTCTTGAGCCATATGTGGCTGATAGTTCTGCGGTTGTTGCTGCTGATAGAACTGCTGTGGTTGATTATATGGGTTATATGGGTTTTGGAACCCCTGTTGATTCCCCTGATTCTCTAGCATCTGCAGCACTCGATTTACCGTCTCTTGGTATAATTCGGGTCCAAAGTTCTGCGTATTCTGAGCATTTTGTCCTCCCTTGTACTGTCCAATCCCTGTCCTTTTATTAAACTATGGAGTTCCCAACTGATGTAACACCATGTTTTCCTCTCTCAATGGTTTATGACGAGGGGTCCTTGGTGGAATTTGCATAGGCAGTGTTGCATTACCACCAATAGTGGTCGAGGTATGCCCTTGTAGGTTCTGTTCATCAATGGGATCTTTGCCGTTCCGTCTAGTAGTTATATCATCCATTTCTGCAGAGGACTCTGAGAGTGAGGGTAAGCTTTCTACTGTCCCTTCTTCTTCACACAAAGGATTCGGACTAGCAATCAGAGGTTCTCCTCGGTGTTGACTATTTCTATGACGTGCAAAAGCTTCAATTTCTTCAATTGGCTCGATGAGTGGTTCTTTGGAGCTTCGGGTCATTCACTGACAAACAATAAACAACAAGAAAACAAAATAAAAATGACCTAAGCCCAAGCTTTCGGTCAACTTACAAGATATCAAACGTTACTCCCCGGCAACGGCGCCAAAATTCTTGATAGCAAAATAACTAACCGCTAACATTAACCGACAGAGTATCGGGTCAACGGTAGTATAGTGGCCTCAAGGTCGAATCCACAGGGAGTAATGTCTAAGTACCAAATCAACTTAGAACTTAGTTCAGGTCAATATAGTTGTGGAGAGTATTATACTAATGCAAAAGTAAAGGTTATACTAACGAGTCTGCTTCTAAGTATTAAAGGGTATAGTCAAACTATGATCCTATGAGCTACTTTTGCCCCTCAGGAAGGACTTAACAGGGAGCGTGTCTTAACCGACCTACCTATCCAATGTAGTTTAACGACATCCACGGGTGCCAACTCCTAATTCTAGCGATTAGACTGAAAAACTCGATCTAACCACCCTATGTGAAGTTAATTAATTCTCCCGTTAGAAAACCAATTAACCTAACATGATTAAGCTCTAGATTCGCTCGAACAATGATGACAAACCTCTGTATTGGGTTTGGACCTAACAACTAGGCCGAATCTACGCAACGATCCTAAAACCCCTTATCCCACATCTCACCGCAAAATACATCTATAAGTTCGATGTGTGTGACAGTGAACTAGGTGATCAATCTAATTCAAAGATGTTAAAATAAGTTTTAGGACGTGGATTAATCGTTTAAACAATAATTTACGCACTACACAACTCCCAATCTCATCCCCCTTAGGGTTTTCACTCGCTTTCACATAATTCTACTACACATGAATTTAGATACTTATAATTATGCTAATAAACGAAATAAGAATTGAAATCAAAGCAAAGACAATAAATGAAAGATAAATCATTACCATATAAATGCAGAAAAACTGATCCTGAAAATACCAAAGAGAAAAGCGATCCAAAAGTCGAATCTTTGTTCTTGAAAAGTAAATCTAAACTATAAAGGTTGTGTAGAATCAAAGGAAGTTATCTAGGGAATCAAAGGATCAAAGGGTGATCAAACTACACTAAAATCGCCCCTAAATCGCCTAAGAAAAGTCTAAAGTCGGCCAAGTATGATATGGGGCTGAATGAGCTGCGTATTTATAGAGTAGGTCAAAAATCTGCTACTGTCGGTCCCGGACGCCCGCCCGGTCCATGTCAGACGCCCGTTTGCCTGGAAAATAAGGAGATATTTCGTCTTCAGTGGACGGGCATTCTCATTCCTTTGAACGCCCGTCTGGTGAATCATGACTTGAGGCTTTTCGAACCCTGGACGCTCGTTTGTGTTGTATGAGCTTTGGAATCGGGCTGAACCTACTTAAACGACCGTCTGGGGGTCTTTTGGACGCCCGTCCAGCTGAAAATCAAACTTTCTGAATGAAGTGTCAATACTGTGGACGCCCGTCTGGAATGGGCAAACGCCCGTTTGATGTAAGCTTCCTTCAGACACCCGTTTGACTTGGCCAAACGCCCGTTCGCCTTGTCTTCAATCCGAACTTAGCTTTTCTTCCACTTTCATTCAACTCTCGGGCCACGAACATGTCCCTTAGTCCAAAACATCGCCTTCTGGGTCCTCGAGTCACCTAAGTCCTGCAATAAACACAATAACAAAACACCACGCATAATTCCGCAAGACAAAAGTGCTCGGAAAAAAAAGTCAAATATCGCTAAAAAGGCAGAGTTTACTATCGATATGACAGGTTAACTCCCCGTGCATATAAATCTCGATATTACTCTCAAACATGTCTATATCTACCCAAAACATGCCAATAAAGTGATAAACGGGGGTTAAACTGCATACCAAAGTACAGTAAAGTTGACTCCCATCAAAGGTTTTGGATCATTTTTGCAGGAATTTAAGTTAAGAGGCTCTTCCTAATGAATAATTATAGTTTTATAATGTTTAGGTTAAGTTTGGTATAGGTTGGTGGTTAGACATCATGGTTATGTGTAGCTGATGTCTATGATATGCTATAGGATGCTTAGAACATTCTTGTTGTTGTTTTTTTGAGTATTTATGAGGTTGAATATGTTTGGAATTGGGTAGAAAATGTTTAGGTGCAAAAAAGTCAAGTTAGGGATTTTCCGTGTGCAATGGGCACGCATTTCCCAGCAATGCGCACGCATTGCTGATTCAGGATGTCCCATCCTTTTCCCAGCAGGTGCAATGCACACACATTCATTAGCGATGCACACGCATTGCTGATACAGGATGGATAGATTTACTTTCAGCAGGTGGAATGCGCACGCATTCAGCCCAGTTTGGGAAAAATGTGGTTTTAAGCCACGAGATGAGTTTTAAATGTTAATTCTTGATCTAATAACACTAAAAGAAAATGGAAAGGCCTCAACTGAGCTTCTGGTGTGGTTAGTTCCCGCACCGAATGTACTCTTCCAAAGAGTTGACGTTCGGGACCGTCGGAAGAGCATGAAGGGCTTGTGCCTTGATGAATTAGTATTCATCAATGTCTGTGTAATTGCTAGGCCTTGTCCATGTCCAGTGGTCTAGGAAAGAGAGTAGTAGGTGTGAGGGAGTTTACTTGAAAATACTTAGGTGGCTAGTTAAAAACAATTAATAAATACATACTTGTGTAGTAAAAAGATTAAACGTCATGACACTTTTGGTTAGGCAAATGTGAACATCGGATATGTGAACCGTCCGGATAGGTGGATAACTCTGTGACCTTCTAGAGGCCAAATGACAGGGGAACTTCACCGGATCTATATGCATATCGGGGAAACCCGGGACTAACAGTGCAAGCCACTGTTGGTTGACACCCTCTCGTGGTGGATACACCTCGCGTAGTGCCCTCGAGTGCTGATGTAACCAAGATAAGTTAAGTTAGAAATGTATAGTCATGACATGTTGATGGACATGAAGTGAACCATAGATTGAGTTGGTCTCATAAAGATAACTTAATAATAATGTAAACCTTTTCATTGTAACGCATGTTTATTCATTAGTTTCTCACAAGTACCTATGTACTTACCCTTTTGCATGTTTGTTTGTGCTTTGGGGTGAGAAGACGAACAGGTTGAGACGGATCTTGATGATTATGAGGAGGACGGTTCCTATGCTTGCTATGGAGTTTTACCATGTTGCTATCTAGATGTACAATGTATCTTGTTTTTTTTCTCAGAGTATGTTGTAACTTGTCTTGAACTTGATAAGAGAGTGGTTGTACCTTCTTTCGTAAAACGTTTTGTGTTGTAAGCTACACTTTCTATATTTTATGTGTTTGAAATATATTCTTAGTAGCTTGTATGGTTTTTACTCGAGTCTTTTTAGCTTCCGTTTGCTTTTATTTGATACGACGACGTAGAGGCTTGCGTATAATATTAGATTTATATAATGCTATACACGCAGAACGCTCTCTTCCGGATAAGGGCACGGTATCCGGGTGCGGGGCATTACAACTAGAGCCTTCAAAAGCATAAAAACACCAACCACATTACGAATAAATGAATAGAACCATGTATCCTTGGTAAATTAATCAACAAAATTATGGAATATTTGAAACCATCATACGACACAATTGGGGATGTCCAAATTAATGTTAGTTAAAATAATATTTAGGGGATGAGAAAAATGTAAAATAGAAGTAACAAAATTATGTAATATTTGAAACCATCACACGACACAATTGGGGATGTCCAAATATTAGTGAAAATATTATCTAAGGGATGAGAAGAACATAAAATAGAACTAGCAAAAGAAAGTTCGAAACTTTTATTCTCTAAACAAACAAAACAATAGGAAGAAGCAATCGAGGTGGCAACTTCTAGGTCATTTTTACAGAGAGTAGTTTGAAGAATCGGAGTAGTTAGTGTGACAAAGACGATGATGCCAACCACCTTATGATGTTATTCACTACGAAAAGCTAGAAATGGGAGTTTGGCCATTCATATAATCTATTTTTCACCGGTCTTTGCATCATAGTAGTACTGATCTGAAAATCCTTAAAATAGATTTAGACAGCAAGAATTCAAAAGAAACAATATGGACTTGGCAAAGCTAATAGATAGATAATAATTTATGAGACATGCTGAGAACACAACGAACATTGACATGAGTGAGATCGGTCACTGTACATGTATTACTCATCAAGTCTCACATAGAGTATAAAGGCCATATGGACATATGCGACGACATGGGCTCAGATCGACATCAGGCCTCAACCAGAAAGATCTATCTT
Source organism: Gentiana macrophylla (assembly GCA_026214975.1). Lineage (NCBI taxonomy): Eukaryota > Viridiplantae > Streptophyta > Magnoliopsida > Gentianales > Gentianaceae > Gentiana > Gentiana macrophylla. The sequence goes on from CM047814.1 coordinate 71,207,187, forward strand.
TAATACAACATATGCCACCCTTATATCATCAACCAATATAATGCAGGTCATCCTCTGTCCGACATGGCTCATGTCATTTTCTGTCCCTCATAATCAGAAAGATGTAAGACTTTTACGGTCTTTTATTACCGATGTCGTGCAAGTCACCTCATTCATTTATGCTCAATACAATATAGTTCATCCTCAACCTCAAGAAACGGTCACATGCTTTTCAATACGCGTTCCAGACTTCACGTAGGCATTACCCCACAATAGTAACTGCTATAGTGATGACTCTGAAATTTATGTTTCGTTATACCTTGAGACCTATTTGTTAGGAAATCAACTAGTTTAATGCATCAAAATTTAAAATTTGATTTCCAATCCCAAGATCGACTCCGTTTAAAACAATAAACACGTTAAGTAGTTGATGGTGATTACCTTGCTTGATCTCATAGATCGACGCATTGACCATCAATAGAGAGCAGTAGTACGCGTGAGCCGTCCACGTGTCTGGCCTCTATCGATATCCACATGAGCACCTCGCCGGAATCCTCCTTGGATAGCTACTAGAAAAACCCGATTGCGAGACCGGCATTTTCTCTCTCTCTAAATCTCTCTCTAAGAAGCTCTCAGTTTATTTTGTAAATTAGAACTCTTCTAATTGTGTTGTACAAAGAGCTAGCCAACCCCTTTCTTATATAGGGTGACCTGCGCCCCAGATGAATCCCAATCTGATTGGGAGAAACTTCCTAGTAGATTAATGAGAAAGAAAACCTTTTACTAGTAAAATAAGGAAAAGAAATATTCTAGATTTATCTAATTTAATTTAACATCTTATATTAAATAGATCCAAGATATTTGTCAATATCTAATATTGAATATCTTTATCATATTACCATAAATCTAGTTTCCATGAGTCTATTAATATTCAATATTAATATTTGATAATATCATTAATTAAATTCCACAACCCAAGTGTATCCTAATACACTATAGTCTGCGCTTCCAATGCCAATAAATTGGCTTCCGGAATATTCTTTAATTAATCAATATAATTAATATCTTGTATTTAATTTATTAATAATAGATAAATACCACCATATTAATTTAATCACTATAACACTTTATAGTGAGATAAACTTTCCTTATTTGGTTATCACTATAACCGCATTTAAATCTGGCTAGATGTTCTTATGTGTGTGACCCGATAGGCTTCAGAATACGTTGGCCGTAGGCACAAAGTGCAAATTACGAAAATGCCCTTCATACCTAACGATCACGGAATAGCGTCTAAAAACACACCATGACCCCCAATCATCGGAAAAGTCAAAAGCAATGACTACTACCTTTCATGTGAAACAGTTACCATGTAAATAGAATCATATCGCTGTAATAATATCCATACAATCGTATCTTGGGTGTCAGTACATCAACGATCGTATCTTATAATATGGATATCATGCTCTCTCGGAATAACTCATTTACTCCCACCTTGCAAAGATTCACAAGAGCTATACATTCCTTATAAGAATGCCATTTTGGATATTTACTCCTAACCATAGGATACGTGATTTCCAGATGAACAAACATGTATCCTACGCATGCTTTAATTTCATACCCGAGCATGGCTAATGGAAACCTCAATAGTGTCAAAGCATGACAATCCACACCTTGATGCCATGAAGACTCCGGTCTCAGGATAATTACACAACTGCCACATACTGCGACACTTAATGTAAGTGGGCTAGTCTAACGAACACATTCTCTAATACATATCCACGTACAGTCCAAGCGTCTCTACACTTAGATAGAGGAGATCTATCCCTATCTTCAATAAGATATAATACATCCACTACGTGCTAGTCTAATCATACTATCAATGCCCCGTTTGACAGTACATACGACTAGAGACATTTAAGTATCAAACTCATGTAAAGTGAATAGAGATCTCACTAGCCATAATCACCATCATGGTTTCTCTATCACAGTTTGACACTAAGGACGTTACGATATATTCAATAACATAATTGGTTCATATAAGATAAACAAAATATATAATAGCAAAAGTGCTTTTATTAATCTAATAAAGTTATTACATGAACTAAATACACTGTAAACGACCCAACCCGGTTGGATCCGGTCCACCCCGATTGGGTAGGACACTATTTCAACACTATTTTCTCTATAACAAGCTTAATTACATCAATACATTGAAAATTCCCCTGACCATGACTTCAGTGAATTATAATTCACTCCCTTATGAGGGAGAGTTATATAAAGTATCATCATCCTCAATTACAAGGTACGCACGTAATACGTTTGCTATACATTCTTGCTTATTGTCTTAATAGAAATTCCTCTATTCAAATATTGACTTGAGCATCGGAGTGTCCCCTCCGGAGGCAAGCTCCGGGACCCCTCATATTTTTGTGTGTTTTGTAGGTGCACTCTCAAATCCACCCAAAAAGTTATTTGGATCATCATCAAGAGGTCCATTTACCCGAATATCAAATTAATTGTGATCGGGACAATTTTAGACATTGTCACATAAAATATTTTGAAGGAGTAGAGAGAAAAATAAAACTTATGTGTGTTATAGAAATATTTTTTCTCTCACCCACCATTCTCATTTCCAGAATAAGGCGTGTATAATGCCATATTACTAAGATTAGTGGTAACATGCGTGGCACCACTATCAAGAAGCCACAGAGAAAATGACATAATCCAAATGTGTTTGAAGAGGACGCAATGTTGGAGGGTTGGACCAAATGAGAAAAATTTGTAAGATGTTGAACCCGGTAAGAATTGCACCATTTCTTTGAATGTCCATGCACATTTCACACTGGAAATAACTAAGTAGGATTTTTTAGGGCGAAAACTCCATCGTACTACATGATATAAAGTATTTTGTGCATGTTTCCAAGAATTAGGAATAGTAAGACGTGGAAATGAACCAGCACTGAGAGAGGGATGTCATATGACCGAACGAGTAGTAGGCTTGTAGTATGACCAGAAAAGGCAATCGGTTGCATATTAGACAGAAGAGTCTCATAACAATGCTTTTCATGGAGCTCTTTAAAATCAATAGGGGTGTCACGTGCATCAACAACTAGCCAACTTTTTATAGTCATCTCCCAAATTATCTGAAATAAGATTCACAAGATCATCAAGACCCGTCCGACTAATTCATCAGCTTTAGTTTTCACAACATGAAGAGAATTAGAAATTGTTTGAGAACTTTTTTGCATAGATTTGAGGTGCCGTTTACTTTGTTTGATTCGGCCACATGGAGGGTGATTATGCTTCAAAATGTAAACGGTTAATTAAATGATTCGAGTTAGGAAAAAGGTATGTAAACAAATAGGCTTTGTATGAACTTGGACTGAACTCTTTGAGAGAGCTGCCTACGTATCCAATTCAAGTGTCGAATTGGAATCAAGTCCCCCTCGTAGTTCAGGATTCACCTTTTATACTTCTAGATCGTGATGATAACCTCCCCTGCCATAATGGGGAGTTATCATCGGTTCTCTTAAGGCCTGTAATACGTGGGACTTAATCCATGTTATAAATGGTTACGTCTCTATCGCAGACAGTTATTTGGCCGTTCAGCTCAAAACGTGGCAGAGTCGTCGTCTTGCTCAAAACGTGGTAGAGTCCTACTCTGCTAGTTCTCCTGAAAAGTTATTTTCTGCTCAGGTCCTGGGGGAGTTCTACTCAACATCCCATAATAATAATGATAGTGAGATGGGCCTGGCCCAACAGTATATAACCCGGTTCAGAGGGCCCATACATCATCATAAGTCCCCCCAGACTGGGGTGGACTTCTTTACAGTTGCCATAGTCTGCAACGTTTGAACTTCCATCATCAATATAGCATGAAACGAGGCCAAGTTGCACCCTACTATTTTCATAACTGTGAACTGCACCATCACGTCGCTTTTACTTCTTGTCAAATAATCCCTTATTTGAACTCCTTTGAATCATATCTCTACAATTCACAAGTAAGTCTCCGCCTCTGTGTTATTTCTTCTTCTTCTTTTTAATTCGTTACTTATTTCATGAGTTTGAGAGCCGATACTGCCTCTAGTGGTTCTGTAGAAAGGTTATTTCAATCGCGGAAAAACTTCAATCGTAATGGAAAGTGAAGAAGTGAATTCCTCTAATCCTATTCTTTGCCCTAAACCCGTTATAAACGCTAATCATCCATCTTCTTCTGATTGATTTAGGGAATACTTTCACCTTTGGGATAATCCCTTGTGTCTTCTCCTTTCTACTTCTTCCTCCAGGATTTTTACTCCTACTTCAATTGTACACCAATATCCAGAAGACCACTCTGCTTTTGTTAGCACCCTTAAAAGAGAAATCAATCGATTTGACAAAACCAAAGCCATAATGGTTTGTCATGGTGTTTCTAGCAAAATGACCAAAACCGAATTGGCCAGTTTACTGAAAACTTATAAGATTCGTACCAATCCTTTTGAAGTCGCTCTTCCCAAGGCCGCTGAATACGCTTATAGTCCCCCAACAGGTTTCTGCACGGTATATGCTGATCAGCTACGTAGCGGTCTCAGATTCCCTCTTCCTCCTGGTTATGTTGAGGTGATGTGATACTATAAGTTGGGTGTTGGGAATATCCAGCCGAACAGCATAAAATTCCTTGTTGAGTTTATGATATGGTGCCGTCTGAACACTACCCCTTTCTCTGTAAAATTATTTAGAAATATCTACCAATGTAATTTAACACCGGGTAGTGGGGGATGTTACCACTTCTGTCATAGAGCCGGTAAGATAAGTCAGATTATTACCATATCTAGTAAAGATAAAACCAAGAAAAAGTGGCAAGAGCACTTCTTCTTTGTGAGGCACAACACTGAAGTGAATCTTGGCCGATGGAATACCTCCTCCATGAAGGACAAACTGGAAGATCACATAGATCATGCTCTTGTTGAATATCTTATAATCAACAAAATTTCATTGACTTTAGATACATTAAGCTCTGCGTTGGTGAATGCTGCTCATCTTCTTACTGCGGGTCCCATGGGCTATGTGGAATTCACCAAGGAAGAATACAAAAAATGTATGTCTGAATTTATATTTTACTCTCATTTTTGAACATAAATTAATTGTCTTCTTTCTATGCAGTGGCCAATGTGGATGATCTGAGTGACATTGATGTTGAGGATGGAGTTGAGGAAGCACCCGAAGATTCTGAGATCACAATGTCGATTGTCCCTGGTGGTGGTGATATCTCTGTTCAGGCAGCGACTGGGGAAGTCGATATTTCTTCTGGTATGGCTGCCCAGAGTGATGCTGCCATGGAACCTTCTGCTCAGATCCTGCCGAGCACTGTCGAAACAATAGCCTCAACCGACTTAAGATTTCCTCCTATTGACCAAACTCCTGCTCTGACTACTGTGCCACTGAGGTCTGTTTCTCAAAAAAGCAAGAAAAGGCATAGGTCAACAACATCAGGCACTTCTACCAGTGACTTTTCTTTTGATTTTGAAGATATGTCTGCTGAGGATTTTGCTGACCCTGTAAATAGTTTCTTGTAGGGCCTTTTATTTTCTTATTTGATTTCTATTTTCTAAAAATCAGTCTTTTGCAGTGTTACCACCTGGGCATGTCTTTGCATAAGAAAACTTCTGGTATGGCCAAGGAGATTGCTGCTCTGCAACAGAAAGTGGCCATTTTAGAGGAGGCAAATGCCAAAGTGACTAGTCTGGAGGAGGCCAACCGTACATTGATGTCTTCAGAGAATGCTTCTCGTCTGGAGATTGAGCAATTAAAAGCTGATCTTGGCCAGGCTGAAAATCTGTCATTCATTCAAGATGAACAACTGAAACTTAAAGATCAACAGCTAAAGAAAATAAATGAGGAAAATCAACAGCATCTTGCAAAAGTACAGAGGTTGAAAGCTGCGTTTGAAGAAACTTTGCAACAGATAGAGAGGGCTCCTGCTCAGAATATTGTCCAAAAGGTCATCACAGAGTACAAGGCTTCTCCCCATACTTATGAAGAGATTAAGATTATCCTGGCTCCGGCTATGCGCAGGGGATATACCTTGGGTGTTGACGAGGCTAAACCAGCTGATTTGATGATTAGCACTCTGCCTAATCACAAATTATATGATAAGGAGGCATGAGATATCTTCACAAAACGGTATGATGAATACAAGAAGGGAGAAGATATTGTCTGCAAGTATGCAAAGAAAAAGTCTTCCCAGCCTTCTGCTCCTCCTTCAACTTGACCGTATATATTTTTACCTTGAAACTCTGATAATTAACTTTGGATTTTTCTGCAAATTTTGATGTAATTTGTAGTTGCTTTACTTGATCTTTATTTTTGATGTATGATACTTTGCTCAGTATGTGTGATACTTTGATTGGTAGCCCTTTGAATTGGCTTTTGTCTTGACATTTTCCTGCTTATAATTCCTTTATCCCTTTCTCCCCTTATTGCGCTGCAAGAAAGCTAGGATATTTATCCTTAACTTATTTATTTATAATTAATATTCTGCTTAGAGTAGCATTGCGCTGCAAGTTTAACAAGTAGATTTTATGTTGGTCTGTTCAACCTGTCCATTGGCTTGCGGATGGGCCACTAAGGTAAAGTGCTGAGAGATTCCTAGGTTTATGCACCAAGTTTGCACTCCTTGATCTTCAAATTGTGTGCCATTATCGGAGATGAGGCCTTTATGAATAACATATCTGCACAGAATATTCTTCCACAGGAATTTCTATATTTGGTTGGCTGTTATGGTGGTCAAAGGTTCTGCTTCCACCCATTTGGTGAAGTATTCTACCGCCACTACCAGAAACTTGAAATTTCCTGGTGCTCTGGGTAACGGTCCCACAAGGTCTACTCCCCATTGATCAAAGGGCCATGGTGATACAATTGGTGTCATCTCTTGTACAGGTTTATGTGATAAATTGCCATGCACTTGGCATGCTTTGCAAGTTCTGACTAGCTTCTCTGCATATTCTTGCATTTCTGGCCAGTAATATCCAAAAAGTCTATATTTTCGTGCCAAAGCTCGTGCTCCTAAATGATTTCTACGAATTCCAAAGTGAATTTCTCTCAACACATAGTCTCCATCTTCTGAAGTGACACATCTTAACCAGGTTGCTGTATAGGCCTTTCTATACAGTACATCGTTGAACAGAGCATACCTCGCTGAGAGTCTTATCAGTTTTTTGGCACGTACCTTATCTTCAGAGAGTACTCCATCTCTCAAATATATCATAATTGGATCCATCCAGGTTCCTATCTGTGTTATAGGTTGTACTTCCACTTCATCACAGCTTTTCTGCTTTAATTGTTCAACCAACACTTTCTTGTTGGACATAAAATTTGACCCTAACTTAGATAAGGCATCTGCTCTAGTATTTTGGGCCCTGGTTATCTGTTCCACTTATACCATCAAGAAGTTTTGCAATTTCCATTGTGCAACCGCTAGATATTTCTTCATGGGGCCTTCCCTGGCCTTATATTCTTCTTTGATATGATTTGTTACAAGCTACGAATCAGTGTATACTTTTAGGTTCTGCACATCTAGCTTCTGTGCTAGGTTTAATCCAGTTATCAAAGCTTCGTATTCTGTTTCAGTGTTCGTGGCCTGAAATTCGAAGTGAAGAGCATATGGGAATTCTTCACCTTTTGGGCTAATGAGTAGGAGTCCTGCTCCTGCTCCCTCTTTGTTGGAAGCTCCATCTACATAGAGCTGCCATAGCTCAGCCTTTTTCTGTTCAGCCTTTTGCTCTACAGCCAATGCTTTTTCTTCTGCCAAGAAATCAGCTAATGCTTGAGGTTTGATGGTTGTTCTTGGTTTGTACTCAATGTCAAACCCTAATAGTTCAACAACCCACTTCACCAATCTCCCAGACTTATCTGGTTTATCCAAAATTTGCTTTAAGAGTTGATTTGTCAACACTATCACTGGATGACTTTGAAAATATGGTCTTAATTTTCTTGTAGCATGCACCAGGGAAAGAACCAATTTTTCTACCTCAGAATACCTGACCTCAGGCCCTTGTAGGGCTTTGCTCACAAAATACACAGGCCTTTGTAACATGCCATGTTATTTTACCAACACAGCACTTACTGCTTCATTACATAAGGATAAATATAAGAATAAGACCTCACCTTCCTGAGAAGCAGTTAGAGTTGGTAGCTGACTGATATGATCCTTTAATTCCTGGAAAGCCTGTTGACATTCTACATTCCAGTCGAATGGGGTAGCTTTTCTGAGAATTTTAAAGAAAGGTAAAGACCTCTATACAGACTTTGACAAGAAACGATTTAACGCAGCCAATCTTCCTATCAAACGTTGGACTTCTTTAATGTTTTTCGGTTAGCGCATAGTTTTCAAAGCTTCCAATTTATCAGGGTCGGCCCTGACTCCTTCTTTGGATATCATATAACCAAGAAATTTTCCTGACCTCACTCCAAAAGTACATTTTTTAGGATTCAACTTCATTCTTGTTTGCCTCAATACCTAACAAAATTCTACCACATCTTTCAAATATTGGTCAAGAGTCCTGCTCTTGATCAATAAATCATCTACATAGACTTCCATTGATTTACCAATCTGTTGATTGAAAATTTGATTGATTGCCCTTTGGTATGTAGCCCCTGCATTCTTTAAACCAAAAGGAATTGACACGTAATAATAGGAACCAAATTCAGTAATAAATGCAGCTTTTACAGCGTCTTTGGGATCCATCATAATCAGGTGGTATCCCTTATATGCATCTAAGAACGCGAAAATTTCAAATCCAACCGTGAAATCAACAAGCCTATCAATTCTAGGGGAAGTGTAACTATCTTTAGGGCATGCCTTGTTTAAATCTGAGAAATCCACACACATTCTCCAGGTGCCATCTAGCTTTTTGACTAACACAAGATTTGCTAGCCATTCAGGATATATAACTTCTTTAATCATGTTGGCCTGCAACAGCTTATCTACCTCTTGTTGGACAGCCTGTATCCTTTCTGGGGCGAAAGACCTCTTTTTTTTGCTTCACTGGTTTTCTAGTTGGGTCTATGTTGAGCTTGTGGACAGCTAGCTCTGTCGACAGTCTTGGCATATCGCTGGCTTTCCATGCAAACACGTCTTTGTAATCTTTCAAGATCTTGACTAGAATTTGCTTCTGCTCAACCGGTATCCATGATCCTATTGTAAGATGTAATATCACCGGATGGATCAAAGATCCACCCGATTACGCAGCGGAAAGTACAAGATCTAGATCATAGTCAATCAAAATACATAAATAAAATATCTAACCTACGAGGGGGTTAGATTACCAACCATTTTATGGTGCAAAACGCCAAGATCAAAGGTCAATCCAATCCGAGCAAGTTGAGAGCCTAGTTGAGAAGTCAAAGTCTTCCATCGTGTGTCTCCAAGCACCACTAGGTGGATAGTGTTTCAAGTCGCCGGACCTCCTTGATATGCTACCTTAGAAAACCCGAAGTTTTCCAAAACTCGAACCATTAGTAAAATAGCCAAAAATTAAAGCTATTTTACTACCCAATAATGCGAAATTATGTGATGATTTTGGCTTGGAAGAACTCTCTTTACATAGGAGAGTAATCCTTGTCCTCTAAGGATTAATTAATTAATACAAAATCAATCAAAATAATCCTTTTCCTTAAAAAGATAAATCCAAAATAATCCTAAATTAATAAGGATATACAAAAGATTTTCTTTTCCTTTAATTATTTAACAAATAAATAATTTAATCACATGTCTTATTATTTATCAAGAAAAGTAATTTCTCAATAAATAATAACATAAAATATGCGCCCCAAACCCTAGATAAATAGGTCATGGGGCATTTTTCATTCATTTGGGCCGAGTCCACGAAAAATTTCTTTTCCATGTATTTAATTATGTAGTCCAACTAAACAATTAATCCACATATCGATTAAATAGTCCAATCCAACTATTTAATTATAATTGAGGTGAAACGACGAGAAAAGATATATGCTATATTAGGAGCCACGTCGGGGACCATGGACCCATATTCAGTAGCTACAATAAATTAAATAAAATTATCCGTCAGACCAAACAATTATATTCAATCTATTAATTCCGGGATTACACCACCATAAACCCAAAACTGAACTCTGCCGATTATAGATAACTTACAGTCAACTATGAGTTATAAGGGGTCCACTGATATAATCATTACATACGGATAAATCCTCCATAGACTGTTCATTTCGATTCAGGATATCCCCGTAAACCCTTCTCGAAACATATTATCCTTATTTACCATTACCCCTAGTGATCAATTAGTTCATAACTAATATAATATGAACTGGCGCCATCGATTAGTTTCTAGGATTAACAAATAAGGGAACTGTATGTCTACTTCCCGAGGGAAGGAATGGATTCCATATCTGTGATAGCACAGACTACTCACTCATCCTAAAATAGAGCCAACGAGAAGTGTTGGACCACATACTACGAAGTGATCCTTACTAACACATCAAACCCTACTCTAGTCTAAGCAGTCTTCTGTGATCACCTCATGATTGAGATTAATCCATATATGATCATCTTGTGATTCGATAAGACTTCTCGATCACGGAATTATATTGAGAACTCAAATCAAATCGGTCCAGCCCTATATGATTATCATCATATATAAATGCCCCACTAGGTACCCTATTACCGATAGTCTGGTTAAGACTGTCACACCTAAAGTGTTCTGGGCGCATTATTAGCAAATTAATCTTGATACCCGTACTCAGATTAATAAACGCTACAGACTAAGTTAATTTTTAAGTACAGATCTCACTGACTCAATCCTCTTGTGTATAGCCATACACTGAGTTATGTGATTACATAAATGAGGTACTTAAGGTTTTCAGTAGTGTCTTAATTATAAGCATACATGCATATAATAAGATGAATTATTAATTCTGTCATAAAAACAATTAGATAATTGTCTTACGGGCACTACACCTAATAATCTTCCACTTGCATGAAAGTCAAGTGGATTAATTGTTTTACCGCACACCCTTTATATCTATATCTACAACATTCTCCCACTTGCTCAAAACAAGTGAGACATATCCCTAAGATTCATACCCTCCAAGCACATCTTTGTAATTCATCCTTCCAAGCACGACCGGAGTGTGCCGCCGTAGGGTAGGTCAGTGACCCGGCACGTACTCAAAATCCGAATACCATGTGACTTAGTACACTGATCAGGTAGGTTGGCGGCTTGAGTCAATCTTTAGGATCAAAACGTCGCCTTTCCAGCTAATCCGGTGGTACGATTTCAATATGCTTACGACCTCTAGTGATTGCAAAATCCTTATGAGCTACCTCTCCAATGTTTTCACAATGAAGTGGTACTGGATAATACTTTATCACATGAGTAAACACTGAGACCGAGATTGATTTAACGATCATCCTCAATCTGACCTAAAGCCAGAATCAGTGTTATCACTTATATTCTAGTTTGCACCTGAATATACTAGCATATTATTCTTCATTCTCTTGAAGAGACTTGAGGATTCACTAAACATCCCATTTAGTATTCATCCGCAGGTTCAGATAATCATTCCTGAGAGGTAGGGTAGACTACATCATTGAATGTTGTATAAATGCAAGAATATCCTAACCAGATGAATGGATGGGATTGCCAATGATCGATTCTCGAGAATTTGAGCGAATCAAATCATTTAGAATGAATCCCGATGGCATGTCAGACTCTAACTTCAGATAACACACCTATGTTGTTTCCAACTGTTTCAGTGTTACCATTGACAAACACTAATCTACATACTACTTTACTAATATCGAAGCCCAGTCTATGAAAGACTTATCAATATTCTGGTCAAGTCCTTTTTTTAAATATATGACTTTGAAATGACCTAGAGGTTTGCTTTAATCCCCAAAGGATATAAGCTATGGCAGGCATCCTGCCAAAGGTTCTTTCTGAATAAATTAAGATTTCGTTAGTCTCGCAAAAAGGTCTTAGGGAAACACCCCTATTTTCTGCTTTGTAACGAATCTGTCATTTGTTCTTAGCTAAAACCCTTCTGTTTTGAATGAGTTCAGATTCCGTTGTTCGGCAAGGAAGTCTTAGGGAATCACCCATATTTCCTGATTTCTGATGAAATCAAGCAAGACTGAGTGGTAAGAGAGATCACGGTCTAGTTAACTCTCTACCTTTTAGGGAATCACCCCTAAATTACTCAGCTTTGCGTTGAAAGTTAAACTTTCCTATTCATTTGACTCTTCTCCGTGTAGTTCCAATTACTCCTACTGGGCCTGAGATACTCAGGTGGTTCTACAAGAGTTTCAACAGAACTGGAGTGTCAAACTCCATTCACAGGGTGCTGGCTTTTAAACCAACCTCTATGATCAGGATCTTATACAGCCTACGATGGACTATAGGTCATCAATCTACCCTATAGACCGTAAGGTCCTGTAATGGGTAATGGACAAACCATACTCCCACCGCGTTTGAGGTGGATTGATATACTGATCTAGTTTAGTAGTTTTTATTAGTGTTATCACCAACTGCCGGTGTTGGACGTGGGCTGAACAAATCAGTTAGTAACATCTTGAGTATAAATACTTCAAGATCCAAGGTTGTTATTTATAGACTCTATCAGACCGAGTGTGACAGTACAACCATCATTCTCTGACTTTACGAGTTTTATAACCAACCTTTACTCAATACATTAAGATATTTCATGCTCTGAACGTGTACGCAAAATTTCCAGTCTTACCTTCAAGCACTAAGTGCTAAATGTCTATATTTGCGGAAGTGGGGTGAACCGAATTCACTCCTTATCCACAAATGCGTAGGCATCTTTTAGGTAGACTTCTCGGTTTTTCATTTCAACTAAACCGTTATTTGCAACCAATATCTTAAATGAGTTCAGCAGTGTATTGTAGCACATCAATAACTATATAAGGCAAATTTATGGTGTATCCCTTAGTGAAAACATTTCACTGGGAGGCAGGCCAAGCATCAGTCCCGAAGACTACGCAATAACCTATTTCTGAGTATGGAATACTCTATCTCTGGTGAGGTCAGAGATTTCCTCCAAATATTTTGGATAAACTTACGGAGTCTCGAAATAGTTGTCCGACAAGATGTCACTACTTTAAAAGCTCCTACTAGCTTGTATCTTTCATATGACCCGAATGTTGTTATGAACAGGCTATGTTACTTCTTTAAATCTATCACCCTTTCCCGATTGAAAGGAAACTTAGTCATTGTTCCTTTGAGACAGTGTTCCTTTGACTGGGAGATATGAATCACCCTAAGCAAGTCTTCAGATCTTGTCTTTAGGGAATATGCACTAATTAATGGAATAGAAAGAAGCGTTTATCTAAATACGGAAACCATTTGCATTTATATTGTTTAAGATGTGTTACATATACATATTCAGCATTTCTTAGTGGTTCTGACTTTATCAAATAAATGTCCGAGTCTTGGGTTCGTGCTACGAATGTTATATTCATCGTCAATAAGGCAAACAAATTATCCTATTGAAAATGAATACATTCGTTCCAACGAATCCGAAAATAGAAAATGAATTTTCTGTGATACTCAAGAATTGAATCCGAGATTCCTTTCCTTATATCACTCCCACAAGTCTATCTAAAATAACTGCCCGTTGTCTATTTTATTTATCGTTTAATGCAGAGCTACCTAGTTCTTCCAAAGAACTTAGCTTTTGAGAAAATTGCTAAGGATGCATTGGTCAGTGATCCGAAATCACTTTCCTTATCCTCTAATTTCCAATTCATTAATTTTCGGTTTAGCCTTAAAAATACTTAGTTTAGATGACTAACACGTATATACATTCTTTCCCATTCTTGACTTTCCTTAAATGGAAACAGTCTTGAACTAGCAGTTCGTTTGAGTAGACACTAATCTTGAGTTGTGGGATGTCTAATAAAAGTGTTACTATCTTGGACTATTCGATTTTTCTAATCATCAAATCATAAGACCAAAGCTCCCACTAGTTTATCGGTTCCAAATACCGTCTAACTAGCAACACTTTGTTCAAATGGTTTGAGAGATCATAATAAAGCTCCCACTAGTTTATCGGTTCCAAATACCGTCTAACTAGCAACACTTTGTATTTATGATTTTTCAAAGATTAGAAAAACATTCAGAACTAAGCTCCCACTAGTTTACTGTTCCAAATATTGTTTAACTAGCAACGCTTTATTCTTGTTTTTCCAATAAATGGAGAAACTCCTGTGCAGTCTATTACACATTTCTAATGATTCAAAAAAAACAACAAATTATAAGATTAAGGCTCCCACTAGTTCATCGGTTCCAAATACCGTCCAACCAGCAACGCCTTATGTACAATTTTCCAATTTTTCAGTTAGAAATTGCATGTTTAATTACACTTTTAAAATTCACTAAATGAATTTATCTGATCATCTTTTGTAAACTAAGTATGGTCGTCTCTCGTTCAACACGAGTGACATCCGTGACATACCTATACTATGTCACTTAAGTTTTAAAAGGCTCAAGGAAAAAATCTCTTCCGAAAAATTAACTGCATTATTTGATAATTACAACGTACTTGTTACTCCCACATTTTTAATGAATTCCTATTTCTAACAGTTTAGTAGCCTAGAGATTTAGTCGTAAAATAAATATGACAGAAAGTTAAATTCAAAATTAAAATTTCACTACTAGATTTTTATTTAAGTAATAATAAACTTGTTTAAAGTCTATCCTACCATTCCAAGGATTTAACCTCACACCTCAGTGCCGCCGTAGGGTAGGTCAAAGAGGTGACGGTTAAACTGAGACAATCTCTATCAATGATTAAGCTTCGAGAATCGAACATCTCACGGGAATCAGACATACCGGACCTTAATCATTGATTACCTTCCTCTTTCTAGCCTAGATATTTTGAAAATATCCATAAAGAGTGTGACCTACTATATCAGATCTGCCCCGAGTATGCCTCCGTGGGGTCGGTCAGTGACTCAACGAGTACCCAAAATCCTATCCTTTCGGAGACCAAGCTTTGAATTTTGATAGGGACGAACACCATCCGTAGGGGGCCGAAATCAAAGCGGCTCGAGGCGTCACCCTTCTTTCATGTGCTTGCATCTATAGTAGAGGCCGTGGGGTTGGCTGTCGCCTTCCCCGCTCCCACTCAATAATTTGAAAAAGTGGTGGGTTCACTAATTACAGTTTCGGTCTTGACAATAAGAAACAATAAATCATGTACTCCGAACAGGGTCGGTTATGTAGGCAAGCCTACACCGTCTTATTCGTTGGAACATATGTGACAGTTCAGGCTGATCCGGCAAGAGAAGCCCCATTTAGCCCGAAGGCTTATCGGCTATGCTAAGTCTTGTCGAACCAACAGAACGCACATCACACGTGGGTGGGGAGTCGATCGAGCTGAAGCTCGGTTGAACTCGCCCAACCATGGTTAGACCATTTCCGAACCCATGTACTAAGATTTTCTGATTTCTATGTTGTCAACCAAAGCGTAATCTCGTTTCTGTTTAAGGTGGGTTCACTGAGAAGCCATCACCAAAAACTCAATGATTTATCTAAATGAGATTCACCGAGAATCCATCACTAAAATCGTAACGATTGACAAAACTCGGTTCCTCGGTTTTAATAATTAGTTACTTAATTAATTAACTATCACATATTAATTAAAAAAGCTTTTTAACTAATTATACGAGTTATACATGCCTACATGTATGCATTGGAGTGGAATCATGATATGATGCATGTCATGGCAATTTTCCGGTTATATCACTTAATTTTCGATCATACACGAAAAAATAACAGAAAAATAAATACCGAGATGGATCGTTGGTACTCCCGTATATATCCTATACAAAAAAAATAAAAAATAAAATAAAATAAACAAACCATATCTGGGGTTTACTATTATCTAATCTGCAGCTGCCGCGTTTTATCGACGATCGGACATCCAAACAAACTTTGATCGTCATGAAACTTTATGGACCTGTTCTTCACTCCTCCTACTTCAATCTGAACGGTTGGATCTTCGTTTCAACGGTCCAATCTCTTCCAGAAAATCGACGAACCGACAACTGGGGCTGTAGTGCTTTTCGACACAACAGCAACTTTATTGCAACGATTGGACATCGAGATGGAATCCGATCGACACGAAATTTTTAGAGCCTGTTCTTCAAATTTTATTCTTCATTTTGACGGGAGGGATTTTCGTTTCAATGGGTCAATCTCCAGGAATAAATAAAAAACCGAACAGAAACAAAACAGATCTACTTCTAAGAAACTAAAATTACAAAATTTCCTATACTCATATAAACGAATTTATATGAGTTTACAATAGATCTAACGAGTAAACAATAGATCTAACGAGTAAACAATACCAACCCCAATCCATCTCTTCAACCACAACAATCACAAGGCATATATCAATGAAATTTTCGAATTTAACTAAATTAAAAATGAAAACAAAAACAATCTAAACAAGCGTTTTCCACTCCTAGATCTAAAATTCACATACTTTGATTGATAGATCACTGGCTCTGATACCACTTGTAGGATGTAATATCGCCGGCTGGATCAAAGATCCACCCGATAACGCAGCGGAAAGTACAAGATCTAGATCATAGTCAATCAAAATACATAAATAAAAGATCTAACCTACAAGGGGGTTAGATTACCAACCTTTTTATGGTGCAAAACGCCAAGATCAAAGGTCAATCCAATCCGAGCTAGTTGAGAGCCTAGTTGAGAAGCCAAAGTCTTCTATCGTGTGTCTCCAAGCACCTTTAGGTGGATGGTGTTTCAAGCCGCCGGACCTCCTCGATATGCTACCTTAGAAAACCCGAAGTTTTCCAAAACTCGAACCATTAGTAAAATAGCCGGAAAAAAAAGCTATTTTACTACCCAATAATGCGAAATTATGTGATGATTTTGGCTTGGGAGAACTCTCTTTATATAGGAGAGTAATCCTTGTCCTCTAAGGATTAATTAATTAATACAAAATCAATCAAAATAATCCTTTTCCTTAAAAGGATAAATCCAAAATAATCCTAAATTAATAAGGATATACAAAAGATTTTCTTTTCCTTAAATTATTTAACAAATAAATAATTTAATCACATGTCTTATTATTTATCAAGAAAAGTAATTTCTCAATAAATAATAACATAAAATATGCGCCCCAAACCCTAGATAAATAGGTCATGTGCATTTCTCATTTATTTGGGCCGAGTCCACGAAAAATTTCTTTTCCATGTATTTAATTATCTAGTCCAACTAAACAATTAATCCACATATCGATTAAATAGTCCAATCCAAATATTTAATTATAATTGAGGTGAAACGACGAGAAAACATATATGGTATATTAGGAGCCACGTCGGGGACCATTGACCCATATTCAGTAGCTACAATAAATTAAATAAAATTATCCGTCAGATCGAACAATTATATTAAATCTATTAATTACGGGATTACACCACCATAAACCCGAAACTGAACTCTGCCGAATATAGATAACTTACACTCAACTATGAGTTATAATGTGTCCACTGATATAATCATTACATACGGATAAATCCTCTATAGACTGTTCATTTCGATTCGGGATATCTCCGTAAACCCTTCTCGAAACATATTATCCTTATTTACCATTAACCTTCTAGTGATCAATTAGTTCATAACTAATATAATATGAATCGCGCCTTCGATCGCTTTAGAATTAACAAATAAGTGAATCATGCATGCCTCTACTTCCCGAGGAAGGAATGGATTCCATATCTGTGATAGCACAGACTACTCACTCATCCTAAAATAGAGCCAACGAGAAGTGTTGGACCACATACTACGAAGTGATCCTTACTAACACATCAACCCTACCCTAGTCTAAGCAGTCTTCTGTGATCACCTCAGGATTGAGATTAATCCATATATGATCATCTTGTGATTCGATAAGACTTCTCGATCACGGAATTATATCGAGAACTCAAATCAAATCGGTCCAAATTTCTATATGATTATCATCATATATAAATGCCCCACTAGGTACCCCTATTACCGACAGTCCGGATAAGATCCACACACCTAAAGTGTTCAGGTGCATTATTAGCAAATTAATCTTGAGACCCGTACTCAGATTAATAAACGCTACGGACTAAGTTAATTTTTTAGTACATCTCACTAACTCAATCCTCTTGTGTATAGCCATACATTGAGTTATGTGATTACATAAACGAGGTACTTAGGGTTTTCAGTTGTGTCTTAATTATAAGCATACATGCATATAATAAGATGAATTATTAATTCTGTCATAAAAACAATTAGATAATTGTCTTTCGGGCACTACAACTAACACCTATACTGACCGTGGATTCTGGATCAATTTCATCTAACATTACTGGCTCCACTGGATCATTAGACTGCCAATTTTTTTCTTCCTCTAGAACGAGATCTTCCATTGTCACTTGTTGCACTTTGATCTTTCCACTGATTGTGGCTGTATAGCAGTTCTTCGCAGCTTCCACATCTTCTTTAACAGTAGATTCTCCATCTAAGGTTGGGAACTTCATGCTGTTATGAGCCAGCGACACTACAGCTCTGAGATCGATCAATGCCGGTCAGCCTAAAATCATATTATACGCAGATGGGGCTTTGACCACCACATAGTTGACCACCAAAGTCCTGCTCCGTGGTCCTTTTCCAAAAGTTGTTAATAACTTAAGCATACCTACTGGGTGATTAGGAGGTCCTGTGAATCCAAAGAGAGGAGTTGAAACAATAGTCAACTTAGAATCAGTTAACTTCATTGCTTGGAAGGCACTATAGTATAACACATTCACTGCACTGCCCGTGTCCACACAGACTCTTCTCACCAAGTTTTTCTATATAACCGCTTCTACTACTAGCCCTTCGTTGCTCACAATGGCTGGTAGTGCATCTTTTGGACCATATTGGACAGTTCTCATCATTTTTTATTTTTTTTGATTCCTCTTTTTTCTCTGTGCTGCCACCATTTTCTTGCTGAACAACCAACCATTGTATTCACCGTGTTGATTGGGGCATTTTCTCTATACCCATCAGGAGAGGGATCTCTACGTCTTCTCTGATTGTTTCTATCTTGATCGTTGTTGAATTTCTTGAACTCCCTCCTTCCTCTAGGATTATCTCCTGGTGATCTATCAATACATTCATCGATCTTTCCTTCCAAAGCATCCGCATCTATTTATCTGATCAGATCCCTGCACTGCTTAGAGTCATGCCCAATGTCTTTATGATATTTGCACCATCTTGTATGGTCTCTTTTCTCTCTTGGACCCCTCAATGGAGGAGGAGTCTTGGCAATTCCTTTTTTCTCCATGATTGCTAAAACTTGATCATGAGATCGGTTTAAAAGGATAAGGTCTTTGTCCTGCAAAGCACATTTCTTCCCTAATCTACCAGATATGGGAGCGGTTACTCTGTCCCAAACTGATTTTCTTTTCTTATCCGATTTATCATCAATTTTTTCTTTTTTAGAATCCCTATGGGATTCCTCTCTTTTGGCCCTGTTTGCCTCTTCACCTTGACAATGTCTGTACGCAATTTCCAGACGCTCTTCCATCGTGCTCGGATTCTTACTGCTTAGCTTAGCATGTAGCCGTCCTTCTTTCAAACCTGCCACGAAAGACGCCACTAAGAATTTATCATCCAAATCCGCTATCTGGGATGATTCTCCATTGAATATTTTGATGAACTATAGCACTATTTCATCACTCTTTTGTCTGATAGTCAGCAAGTATGTTCGGTTTCTCTGGAAAGGTCTTGCTGCAATAAACGCATGCATGAATTTTTTGGTCAGAGTTGGGAAGTCTGGTATGGATCTGGGGCTTATCTTGTTGAACCAATCCCTAGCCTTTCCTGTAAGAAGAGTTGCGAATGCCCTGCATTTCATCTCTTCTGGGGCATTGTACAAACTCATATGCTGGATGTACTGATGCATATGATCATATAGATCCTTAGTGCCATCATATGACTAGATCTTGAGGATCTTAAATCCCGGAGGACAAGGAAATGCATCAATGTCCTCAGTAAAAGGAGACACCAGCCTAAACTCATCTTGCTGAGGCTTAAGAATAGCGTCCGTCTCTGCTTTGGCTTTATCACCACCTGGGTGAGTAACATACACCTTTATACTGGATTCTGCTTTAGGTTTTTCTTTCTTACTTGTATTATGAGGAGGAGGTGTTTCCGAAACTTCAACATCCAGATTTTTGGCTTTTACAATCTCCTCAAAGATGACTTTTATCTCTTCTCCTTTCAGGTTTGCTAAATTTTCCACCAACATCTGCCTGATTGCATTTGGTGTGCTGGTTTGTCCTTCTCCAAAGTTTTATTTCCAGGTTCTTGGTTGTTTCTTTCTGGGTTCTTTTCCCTGGTTTGATTTTCCCCTTCTAGTTGATTTTGATGCTTCTTCGAATTCCCCTGATTTTTTGCCATTTTTCTGTAAAAACAACTCACTAACTAGAATCATGCCCTTCTTCCAGCGCCAAATGATTATGCTCCAAAATGTAAACGGGTAATTAAATGATTCGAGTTAGGAAAAAGGTATGTAAACAAATAGGCTTTGTAAAATAGTACATGTCTCACGATAAGTCTTTTCCTGAGTGATTTACGAAATGATATTTTGAGAGAGAGAAGAAATAAGGGTATATAAGATGTGTCGATCATATCTATTCCAGAGATAGTATGACAGATAAGATTGAGGACAAAGAGTAATTT
Organism: Gentiana macrophylla; assembly: GCA_026214975.1. Classification (NCBI taxonomy): domain Eukaryota; kingdom Viridiplantae; phylum Streptophyta; class Magnoliopsida; order Gentianales; family Gentianaceae; genus Gentiana; species Gentiana macrophylla. The sequence continues at coordinate 71,227,934 of CM047814.1, forward strand.
CAGGCTCCATACATGTTAATCATCAAAGTATAACTTAAAAAATAACTGATTGATAGTTATAATGACTAAAATATATGTCTAACCATTTACAAGCTACAATAATTTCTATGGTTTTACCATTCTTCCGATCATACTAATTAAAGTGAATCATTATCTCAAAATGAGTTGTGTAGAGTAAGAAATTCACAAAAGTAGCTTAAAAATTGTAAATGTCCATAAGTTTACAAGATAATTATGAAGAACATGTTCTCAATATATATTAAACACACAGATTTGTAAATTTAGAATGCATTATTTTTAAAAAAGGATGATAAATGTATCGAGTACACGGATTTATAAATCCAAAAATACTAATAAAAAAGTGTAAGATCATTTTGTATAATAATTTGATAATAGCATATTTATATTTTACGATGATTAAATACTTAACAAATTATGTATTGATAAATATTGTTATCTTTAAATTTTAAACGTTTCATTTCACTATAACATGTATGGATACACGTGTATTTTACCACTAAGGTTAAAATGACAATAAAGCAGCTGATCCTGTAGCAATTTCGTTTAATAAACACGGGTAATCAAACAAACTTTCCGTTTCCAATCTTTCAAGTTTTTGTATTTCTCAGGGGTTGATAGAAAAAGTCAAACACTATTTATTGCATAATTTTCCGCCAGAAACCTAAATGCATTTATCTTGGATCAAACGTTGTCATGTCATACAGCAAGTGTTGTCTTGCTAAAAATATGGCTGTTCATAAAAGGGACTTTCAAATTGTGCCTTTATATCAAATGTAATGAAATTTCTATATACTCCAATTATTAAATTTTTTTTCCATCTAAAGCATGTGACCGTTGCCCACATAAATAACTGGTACAACACTTTATAACCACATGTTTTAACACACAAATATAAAAAATCTGGACTACAAAAACACATTTTCGGTGGATGGGTTGGGATGAGGTGGTACCTAAATCATTTTGCGTGTAGGTTTAGGGGTGACCAAATGAGTCAACCGGCCCTAACCATAACCGGACCGCCGGTTTTTTTTGTTTCCGGTTCATGCCGGTTCTGTAACCGGCGGTTCACAGAACCGGCGGTTAGAGGGTACAAACCGGCTGTTCACACGCTTCTTTTCCGGTTCAGATCACGGTTATAAAAATTAATAATATTATGCGAAGGTGTGTGCTAATTCGCTCGCTGCTGTATGATAGGGTAAAATCTCTCTCTTTTTTTCTAACTTCATAGACGCCCTTCATTTGGTTAATTACCAACTTTGAGTTACCTCGAACTTCCAGTTGATGTCACGAGCTAGTTCCATTCCCATAATCAGCGTCGTGTATTCTGACACGTTGTTGGAACGATATGAACAATAAAATTCTTTGCGAAGTAAGGGGGTGCTTCTCTAGTTTCGACAGAGCCTCTCGCTGTAACATCCCGACATTTCGTAAAAGGGTAAAATAGTCATTGGGTGTATTTACTACGACCTAATTATTATTTGTCCCATTTATTTAATTAAAAAGGGATTTAATTAAAAGGATTTAGTTATTTAATTAATGGGTTTAATTAAATGGATATAAAAAGAAATAATCCCAATTATTTCTCATAATTCCACACGCATATTTCTGGAAAAAAAAAAAAAAAGAGGAACGACGGCAACAGAGAAGAAAATCAACGCAGAAGATGTCATGAAAAGACAGAATGTAATCTTCAACCGTGTGACCAATCCGTTCGTCTGATCAAGAAGCCGTAGGAGAGAAAAGTGATCAGCGCGAGGAGACACAACTTTGGAAAATAACATCTCTCAATTTCGTAAGTTTTCGGTTTAGCCCTAGTTTTCGGTATTCGTAGAGTTCGATTCTTGGAAAATTCGTATCTTTTAATCCGTAGCTCTGTTTTGCAGCCGTGAGTAGTCGAAACGATCATCTTGAAGCGTAGAATAATCTAAAAATAGTTTCACAGTAGTAAACCCAGGTAATCTTCTGTTTTTCAGGCTCTTTCAGTTTCGGTTTTCAGTAAGAAATAGGATTTTAGGGTTTCTTGTTGATCACATAGGTTTTGGGGTTGAGGATCAACAATTGTTGCAGTTGCTGGGTGTTTTGTTGTCGGTGTTGCAGGCAATTAAGGTAAGAGGCTCTTCCTATGATTCCAATTATCGTTTATAAGGTTTAGATCAAGTTTTAAGGTGTTTAAGATGTTTTAATGCTAGGAAGATGTGTTTTTCGTTGATCAAGGATCATAGGTGTTCTTGGAATGGTTAGATATGTTTATTTACGTTTTACTATGTTTAAATTGCTGTTATTTTGGGTTAGAAACTGATTTGGATCGAACTTGAGGATTTTAGGGTTCTTGCCGAGACCCAGGTCGGACGGGCGTATGCTTCATGTGGACGGGCGTCTGCCTTGGTCACATTTCGGACGGGCGTCTGGTTTCTCTGACGGGCGCGTCGAGGTGTTATTTACATTCGAGTTGTAGTCGTCTTAGGGTGGACGGCGTCTGGGAAAGTGGACGGGCGTCCAGTTTTGGACGGGCGTCCAGTAGGTTCCAGACGGGCGTCCATGTCTTTAAACGGGCGTTTGGGTGTTGTTCAGCCTTATAAGTACGTTTTATCATTTCTAAACCTTCAAACGTGATGTGTTAACACTGTATAAACTTGAACAAGCCTGAATTGAGCTTCTGATTCGTTCAGTTAAAACACCGAATGTACTCTTAAAGGGAGTTGAAGTTCGGATCCGTCGGAAGAGCATGATAGGCTTGTGCTTTGATGAGTTAGCATTCATCAATGTCTGTGTAATTGCTAGGCATTGTCCGTGTCTAGTGGTCTAGGAAAAGAGTAGTCAAGGTGAGGGAGATTATTTGAAAACACTTAGGTGGCTAGTTAATCATCCTAATAAACAACGTACTTGACTAGTAAAAGATTAAACAACATGTCTCTCTTGGCTAGGCACCGTGCTAAATCGCGATGCATGTGCTACCTCTCAAGGTGGAGGAACTCAGTGGGTCAAAGACCCTAAGTACGAGAGGACTCACCGAGACGCCAAAGCTATCGGAGTCTACCTTTTCTAGACTTCGTGGATATTGGTGTGATCCACTAATATGTTGCAAAAGAGTGTTCCCGAGGTGGAAGAACTCCGTAGGTCATAATGACCCTAAGTACGGAGGGACTCTACTAAGGTGGATGCGCGTAGTGCCCTTGAGTGCGGTTGTAACACAGATAAGCTAAGTAGTAACGTTTAGTCAATTCATGTTGATGGGCACGAAATGAACCCCAGATTGAGTCGGTCACACAAAGATAACTAACTAAACAATTAAATATTTTTTCTTTATAAATCTTAATTGTTGTCGTAGCTTCTCACTTTTACTAAGTACTTTGTACTTACCTCCTTTGCATTTTCTTTTGTATGCATTGTGGGGTGAGAAGACGAACAGGTTGATCAAGTGTAGACGACGGCTTTTTGAAGGCTTAAAGTCTTGACGAAGCTTCTAGATTATTTTCTTTGTAAAGGTTGTATTAGACTGGTTGTATTTCTTCTCTTAGATTTGTTGTACTTCTACTTTTAAGGCATCGTATTGTATAAGTCTTTGGGGTTTTTAATCGTTGTAATCTTAACTATCCATCTTTAGCATGGTTAATTTCTATTCATAGTAGCTTTTATGTTTTTACCCGAGTCTTTTTAGCTTCCGTTTGCTTTTATTTGATACGAGGACGTAGAGGCTTGCGTATAATATTAGACTTATTTAATGCTATACGCGCCGAACATTTCTCTTCCGGATAAGGGCTCGGTATCCGGGAGCGGGGCGTTACAGTTGGTATCAGAGCGAAGCGTCCTTTCTATTCTAGGCTTCTCTTCCTCTAAGATAAGAATCCTTTAGACCTTTTAGAACTTGAGCTTGGTGGTAATCCTCGTAAGACTAAGAATCTTAAACCGTGGTTAAGTTCCACTAGGACCAAGTGAAGAGTCGTCTTAGACGGAGGTTAGGTTGAGTTCTCACTTCACATCTTTCATGTGATCACCTCAGGTTTTGTCCCTTCTAGGATCCTTAGTAGAAACTCTTCCTCCTTTTGAAGTTCCAAACCGTAGCTTGTTGCATAGGGTTGTGAAACTCCTTTAAGTAAAGCTTTGGGATCGGAGTCTTATGCCTACGCCTTAAAGTCGAGGTTCTCTTGGTTGATTTCCTTTTTCCTTACCTTCCCTATTGAAATCTCTTCACTTTCTCTACACATGAATATCTAAGTTTACTTTTATCTTGGCCTAACTTTGTAGAGAATGATATTTGATTCAGCTCTACAAGTCCCCCACTTTCTCTTTTTACTATCACTTGGTTTGAGTTCATCAACATTCTTTGACATTTGCTTTGCTTGAGATGGTTCTACACGAACTCCATGTGTAACTCTATTATTTCCAAGTACTCCTCAGTCGTTTCAACTCATAGTGTTAAAAGTCTCTTACTTTGGCACAAACTTTTCATCATCCTCATGTTTGGATTTACCCAACATGAGTGAATGCTTTTGTTTCCGTGTTTTCCCTTTAACGTAAGACTGTCTCTCCATACTCCAAAAATTCTGCAAATTTTCAGCAAAGTAGATTATTGTCTTATCTACAATTTCTCCTTTTACACCAACTCGATAATCATTATGGATTGTTCAGAAAATTCATGTTTATACCGGACACTCTGTCCAGAAAATCTGCAGCAGCACCTTCACTTCCTCTTCTGTTTTGAACAGGTTAAACATCTTCAAATGACCTGAATTTTTGATATGTTGTAGACAACAATTTTATCTACAGCTTCTATTTTGGAATTAAGTTCTGATTCTTTTTCGTTTGATCTCGATTTGCAATTCAACACAGTGTTTATTAATCTGGAAATTCTGGCAGCTTATGCAATCGTCAGAAATAACTGTTTTTGACCAACTTATCTTCATTTAAAAATTCTAATATTTTTACATCATCTGGAAAACTCCAGTATCTAAATCTTTTCTCTTTGGATCGTGCTCAAATTCCTCTTCGTTTGTTCTGTAAAAAAAAATTATAATGTCAGATCCAGAGTAAATATTATACACAGCAACCTAAAAGGAATTTTTCGCCTCATTGACTTAGAGTTTGGGCTAAGAGGGTAGTAAGTTATGATTGTCGTGTTTAGGAGTTCCCTGAAGTTTGATCTCTTCCTGAGTTAAACCTTTTAGTAGGATGCTTATAAAGCTAACGTTATAGTTTCTTTTGCAGTGTTAAACAAGAATTAAGATGCTATCCTCCAACATGCCATGTTTGATGTTCAGACCCTTTTCGTGCCCATTTGTAGTTATTCTTTTTCTGGTAATTTGGTTCTCATGTAATCCCTCACTTGAGATCTTTAAACGCAACAAATCCTCTCGGCTTGGTGTCATGAATTATCTCCGTAACATATCTCCATAGGCCTTTCTTTCGAACAAATTCATGCTTTCTTACTTTTCAAATCAAGAAACAAATTCTCTTCAAAGTTCTAAATTGTTGCACTCCCATCATTCATGCAAATTCAAAGTTTGCTGAATATTTTAATGTCAGAACATTATTTTTACTTGTGTCTATTCTCAGCTCCCCTCCTAACTCCTAAGGGTAGTGTCGATATTGTAACTATTTCACCTAATGCTGCTTGTTCCTTTAAGGCATGCATATCTTCTTTTACTGGTCAAATTTTTTTAAGCCTATCATGACATTCCTCTTCAGTTACTTATATTTGACCTTCTAGCAATTTACGCTAAGCTAGTTTCAAGCAGAAGGTAGCCTTTTCCAATGTGCCTTCCGAACTTATTTAGCCAACCGACGTTTGAGTTCCCAAACTTTTGATCTCTATTTCAGATTGTTGTACCTTGTACCCTTCAGTTTTAAATCTCCTTCGGGCCGTTTAGAGCCATGAACCGCCATATACATCATTTTGACTTCCTACTTTCTGTTTGGCGTTTCTATTCCAATTTTGTTACACCGGTTGAAAGTCTATTTTATTTTAACCTTGAGCATTTATTCCTTGGCAGTGTACTATTCCTCTCGAGTAGTGCAACCTTGAATCTTTGTTTTGAATCATCAATAATCGTTTAAACTTCCTTTGAAACTTCGAATTAATTCTTGGAAATCAAACCTTACCCAGCAATTCTTAAATGTCGTTTCCTCTTCACTTAAAAATCTTGCTTACCGCTTACTTATCCAGACTTTTGATATTCCCTTACTATTCCTTGAGTGAAATTTCTATTTCTTTTAAACCTCGTAATAACCTCTCTTTGACTATTGCAAACTCGGACACTTCTTGACAAGTGTTTAATTTTATTCTGAGACCCTTTGATGTGCTCATTTTCCCTCCATAGCTACTTCACGTTGAGATTCTTGCGCTCTTTTGATTTCTAAATTCTTTTTTAGTCCTTCTGGTGCTCGACCTTGCATCTTTACTTTGTTTTTCTGTTGGGTGATGTTTTCCTCTATGAATCTCATGTGAACTGGAGATTTTTCTAGTCCGCCAACATCCATTTTCTTTGTTGACCAAGTGTTTCACAATCAAGGTCACCTGCCTAATGTCCTCAAGTTTAGCAATCTCTTTCCTTCACAGTTAATGTCTTCAAGTCCATCTGGTGATGTTCTAACGTCTCCACTTTTTAAAGGTTTATATGAAAGCCTATTACCATTCTTCCAAGTTGCCTTTGAAGTCCTTGTAGACCACCGTATCTTGCGGAATCCCACTCTCTTAAAAGAACTTCATCTGCAAGGTGTCCTTTGTTGTCCTTCTAGTGGCCATCTTTTGTATTATGATACAGTGCCTCTTTCTTCATTCCAGAACCAACTTCAACTTTCTCCAACGCGGATTTTTTTCTTGTTTTGCTTGTAACCCAAGCAACCTTTCTTATTCCAAGTGCATTGTACCCTTCTTGGCTTACCTAGTTGACATACCACCCTGGTACTCAACTCGCCACTATTCAACTTCCTTTATTTTTCAAGATAACCCTAATTGGCATAAGGATTGAATCAGACCGTCAGAGAGAGAAAGTATGGTAAATGCATGTTCCCCATCCCCAAGAAGTCTCAGAAGTCTTTCAGCCGGGATCCTCGCAGTTCTTCAGCAAGTTTCTGGTGCCATGATGGAATTTGAGATCGAAGGAAGTCAAGTATCCCGGGAAGCTGTGAGTCAGTTGGGAAGCTCAAGCACTAAGGGTATAGGTCAGCAGGAGCAATCAAAGAGTGTTGAACCGATGATTGCAAGATTCGAGGTAGTCGATGAGTTCGTAAAAGAAACAAGATGAAGATCCAGTTGTTTCCGGTTACAAGTGAGTGGCTGGAGCCCAAGCGGCCATTGGTCACGGGTTAGATGAAGATGGCAACAGTTGGCATCGGAATCAGCTTTGGGTTCTGAATGCGGAAGATCGGGAAGGACAGTGAAGAATGGAAAACCTCGAGATGACAATTGCAGTTCTTCTCGGAGTGACCAAGAAGTACAAGAAATGGGAACAGTACTGCTGGCAATCTTTCATGAAGATAGAGATGGAAGAACACGAGTTTCTGGGATGAAGTGGAGCGATGACAGAATACGAGACTAGATTTGATACAGCAAGCCAACGAGAAGATCGAAGTGGATCGTCGCAACCTCAAGTTGCCTCATTACAAGCAAAAGAGTTGGGAAGATGGAAGAAGAAGAAGACTGTACAAGTTAGGAGACGAAACGCTCCGCAAAGTCCAGAGTTCAAGTACCTCTTGGTTACATTCGAGTTTCGAGGACGAAACTCCTCTTAAGGGGGAAGGAATGTAACATCCCGACATTTCGTAAAAGGGTAAAATAGTCATTGGGTGTATTTACTACGACCTAATTATTATTTGTCCCATTTATTTAATTAAAAAGGGATTTAATTAAAAGGATTTAGTTATTTAATTAATGGGTTTAATTAAATGGATATAAAAAGAAATAATCCCAATTATTTCTCATAATTCCACACGCATATTTCTGAAAAAAAAAAAAGAGGAACGACGGCAACAGAGAAGAAAATCAACGCAGAAGATGCCATGAAAAGACAGAATGTAATCTTCAACCGTGTGACCAATCCGTTCGTCTGATCAAGAAGCCGTAGGAGAGAAAAGTGATCAGCGCGAGGAGACGCAACTTTGGAAAATAACATCTCTCAATTTCGTAAGTTTTCGGTTTAGCCCTAGTTTTCGGTATTCGTAGAGTTCGATTCTTGGAAAATTCGTATCTTTTAATCCGTAGCTCTGTTTTGCAGCCGTGAGTAGTCGAAACGATCATCTTGAAGCGTAGAATAATCTAAAAATAGTTTCACAGTAGTAAACCCAGGTAATCTTCTGTTTTTCAGGCTCTTTCAGTTTCGGTTTTCAGCAAGATTTTAGGGTTTCTTGTTGATCACATAGATTTTGGGGTTGAGGATCAACAATTGTTGCAGTTGCTGGGTGTTTTGTTGTCGGTGTTGCAGGCAATTAAGGTAAGAGGCTCTTCCTATGATTCCAATTATCGTTTATAAGGTTTAGATCAAGTTTTAAGGTGTTTAAGATGTTTTAATGCTAGGAAGATGTGTTTTTCGTTGATCAAGGATCATAGGTGTTCTTGGAATGGTTAGATATGTTTATTTACGTTTTACTATGTTTAAATTGCTGTTATTTTGGGTTAGAAACTGATTTGGATCGAACTTGAGGATTTTAGGGTTCTTGCCGAGACCCAGGTCGGACGGGCGTATGCTTCATGTGGACGGGCGTCTGCCTTGGTCACATTTCGGACGGGCGTCTGGTTTCTCTGGACGGGCGTCTGAGGTGTTATTTTACATTCAGGTTGTAGCTGTCTTAGGGTGGACGAGCGTCTGGGGAAAGTGGACGGGCGTCCAGTAGGTTCCAGACGGGCGTCCATGTCTTTAAACGGGCGTTTGGGTGTTGTTCAGCCTTATAAGTACGTTTTATCATTTCCAAACCTTCAAACGTGATGTGTTAACACTGTATAAACTTGAACAAGCCTGAATTGAGCTTCTGATTCGTTCAGTTAAAACACCGAATGTACTCTTAAAGGGAGTTGAAGTTCGGATCCGTCGGAAGAGCATGATAGGCTTGTGCTTTGATGAGTTAGCATTCATCAATGTCTGTGTAATTGCTAGGCATTGTCCGTGTCTAGTGGTCTAGGAAGAGAGTAGTCAAGGTGAGGGAGATTATTTGAAAACACTTAGGTGGCTAGTTAATCATCCTAATAAACAACGTTACTTGACTAGTAAAAGATTAAACAACATGTCTCTCTTGGCTAGGCACCGTGCTAAATCGCGATGCATGTGCTACCTCACGCGGTGGAGGAACTCAGAGGGTCAAAGACCCTAAGTACGAGGGACTCACTCGAGACGCCGCAAGCTATCGGAGTCTACCTTTTCTAGACTTCGTGGATATTGGTGTGATCCACTAATATGTTGCAAAAGAGTGTTCCCGAGGTGGAAGAACCCGTGAGTCATAATGACCCTAAGTGCGGAGGACTCGCTAAGGTGGATCGCGCGTAGTGCCCTTGAGTGCGGTTGTAACACGATAAGCTAAGTAGTAACGTTTAGTCAATTCATGTTGATGGGCACGAAATGAACCCCAGATTGAGTCGGTCACACAAAGATAACTAACTAAACAATTAAATATTTTTTCTTTATAAATCTTAATTGTTGTCGTAGCTTCTCACTTTTACTAAGTACTTTGTACTTACCTCCTTTGCATTTTCTTTTGTATGCATTGTGGGGTGAGAAGACGAACAGTTGATCAAGTGTGTAGATACGGCTTTTTGAAGGCTTAAAGTCTTGACGAAGCTTCTAGATTATTTTCTTTGTAAAGGTTGTATTAGACTGGTTGTATTTCTTCTCTTAGATTTGTTGTACTTCTACTTTTAAGGCATCGTATTGTATAAGTCTTTGGGGTTTTTAATCGTTGTAATCTTAACTATCCATCTTTAGCATGGTTAATTTCTATTCATAGTAGCTTTTATGTTTTTACCCGAGTCTTTTTAGCTTCCGTTTGCTTTTATTTGATACGAGGACGTAGAGGCTTGTGTATAATATTAGACTTATTTAATGCTATACGCGCCGAACATTTCTCTTCCGGATAATGGCTCGCTATCCGGGAGCGGGGCGTTACACTCGCGGTTTGCACCATAGGGGGAGCGAGGGGCACAAAGAGGCAAGCAAGCTATATGCCACCACCAAAATTCAAGACATCACAGAATATATGTTTTGGTGACCCATCTTTGAGCACCCTCTCGGATGCCCCTCACTTGTTGAAGGCTCGTCTCTGCATACGGGTCTGCCGTCTCTCGTCTAACAGTTCCAACTCCTCTGACATTCGATCGAGCATTAAAATCCTCTCCCTCTCACATACTAAGAGTGACTTACGTACCTTCCTTTCAATCGAGTGACTGGATGCAAGACCACCTGCAAGTCCTCAACACAAATATCATCCGGCCCAGAATGATCCGGAGGAAAAACTGGCATTGGCTCAATGCCGCTTTACGCGAGTGTTAATTTTAGTTTGACGATCGAAGATCTCTTGTGAACATACCCATATTGAACCCGTGAATCGTTATTTTTTTTACATTTTCAGAAATTACTTATTCTTATCAATTATAATAACAAATTACTATTAATTAAATTTGAATGTAATATAAAATAACTAAAACGAATGTAATATATAGTTTCTTATAAATAGTTTTTTATTCGGTTTTAAGTATAAGTTGATTATAAATGTTTTTTTTGATTGAGATTATAAATGTTGTTATATTAAAAATTATGTGAGATATAATATATAGTGTTTTTATTTATAATTATGTTATTTTTATAAATTATGTAATTTTTTTAACGCTTGTACCGAAAAATCGGTTGCCTACGTATCTTTTAAGGCTATTTTCTTGGATCTTCATGAGGCGCGGCGTTTGGGGATTCAGCGGCTAGTAGTAGAGAGTGATTGTTTGGCGTGTGTCACGCGTCTTCGCAGGCCAATGGAGGATCTCACTGCTCATGGTTGTTTAGTGCATGATTGTCTAGGCTTATTATCTGCATTTATTACTGTTTCTTTTTCCTTTGTTCGACTTGTGGGAAATGTCCCAGCACATCTTTTAGCTAGACACGCTTTGTTGGCTTCTGCTCAAACATCTTGGGGCGCCTCACCTCCTGGTGATGTTTTAGCCGCTTGTTTGGCGGATATTGATTAATAAAAATTTTAATTCTCAGAAAAAAAAAAGAAAAATCGGTTGCCTACGTATCTTTTATATGTAATCGTGTCGGAGACACGACACATATAAAAAAATCAAAACGAACGTAGTTCTATAGTTTTTACTTATAACTAATACCGTATTGAAGTAAACGATTAAATCAGAACAACTTCAAAAATCGGTATCGTAAAGTAAATTTGATTGTTGTTTTAAGCAATTAAACAAACTTGATTACAATTTACAAACAAAGAAATGAGTTTGAGATTAGAGAAGCAGAAATGTAGAAGTGAGAGGAGAGTAGGTGCAAGTAAAATTGGAAAATGAAGGGATATTTATAGGATGAATTTGAAATGGTTGAAAAATTAAAATAAAATAAAATAAAATAAAATAAAAAATAGCCGTTAATAACCTTTGGAGCCGGTCCGGTTCCGGTTACGGCCAGGCCGGTTGAACCACCGGTTGCCGGTCCGGTTCCGATTAGTTGAACCCAACCGTTGCCTAAAACCGGAACACGTTCCGAACCCGGTCCGTTTGTTGAATACATTGGGTCACCCCTATGTAGGTTGCGTTGCCAAAATTTTGTTAGACATAAGTCTTTCTAAAATTTCCACCCACTGGTTACTTAATTAATCAATTTTAAACTAGATATGAAGCGTTTTTTTTTTTCCTTTAATTTTTATTAGTGTATTTAATTGTAACACCTCAGATTCGTAATTAAGGTAAATAAAGTAACTTACTTTGGGTAGAGAGTTGTGTCATAGCAATAAGACTCTTATCACAATCTAACCGGTTTATGATTGCTTAGACCGGAGCATTGAGTATTATTTGGGGAAATTTGGTACTTATCCTCATGTCCTTATGGATAAAATATTAATTTCTTTTTTCTTATATGTATTAAATTCGATCTATTAATGTTGCTAATAAAATTGCGACGTAGCTTAATCCCGATTAAATTTTTTATACTGTTGCTATCAAAGATTACAGCGGTTTTAATTTTTTATATATGCTGTTGATATCAAAGATTACAGTGGTCTAAAATAATGCAGTATTTCCTCAAAAAAAAATAAAAAATAAAAAATAATGCAGTAAAAGATATGGAAAGGCAAAAAAAAAAAAAAAAAGTTATATGATCGTTAAAGTTGATTTAGAAAAGGATTATATACTCTTTTTTCTTTTGAAGAACAATATGATTATATACTAAATAGGTCATATAAATTGATGCTGGCATGGACACCTCATATATCATTCCATCAACTGCCATTTATTTTTTTGGTAATTGTTGCACATCTATTAAGATATGTGATCGAGACTAAAATATTTATATTCTGCAGGAAATAATATGGTTATAAGAAAAAAAAAATGATTTTAAGGAAAAAAAAAATTAACGGTAGAGCCATAATACGAACACAACCGTTGTGTCACAACTAATAACGCAACAGTCATCTGCACTGTTGATTATTATGAGATAAATTAATAATAAAATATTAATTCACATATCATGATAATCGGTTATGACAAAACGATTGTACCCGAATTATTACTGATAGCGATACTCTTTGATAATTAGCGTGGAGTTGGCTGCATATATGCTCTATATAATGCTAGCAGTGAGCGAAACACTAGCCATCAAATAATATTAGTTCCTCTCCCTCTTCTTTGAGTCACATAGAAAGAGAAGAGAAACTCCAAACATCAACAAATTAAATATGGGATTTTGTATAATCCTCATCCTCTTCCTTTTTCTGGGGTTTGGCAGCCAATTGATGTCAAGCCATTTAGAAACCTATATCATCCACGTCGAGTCACCTAATGCCTTTCTTTCAGCTGATGAACATGAAATGGCTGAACTAGAAAAATACTATCTTTCCTTTATGCCTACAACATCAACAACAATGTTAAGGGCAAGCCCAGATGATGATAAAAATAAAGAAGAAACACGCATTCTCTTCTCTTACCGGCATGTCTTCTTTGGCTTTGCTGCTAGATTGTCTGATGAAAATGTCAGGCAAATGGAAAAGAAACATGGTTTTCTATCAGCAGAGAAGGAAGAGATATTATCATTGCACACCACTTATACACCTCAGTTTCTGGGGTTGACCCAAAACAAGGGCTTCTGGAAGCAATCAAATTATGGTAAGGGTATAATTATCGGAGTTTTGGATACCGGAATTAATCCCGACCACCTATCCTTCAGCGATGCCGGTATGCCTAGCCCACCTGCTAAATGGAAAGGAAGATGCGAGTTTAGAACTCCTCGACGGTGCAATAAGAAGTTCATCGGAGCTAGAAACTACATACCAGATGTTGCAGAGCCGTTGGATGATAACGGCCATGGTAGCCACGTCGCCGGCACTGCCGCCGGCAACTATGTGAAAGGTGCAAATTATTATGGTAATGCTTATGGGACATCTGCCGGCATAGCACCACTTGCACACCTGGCAGTATACAAAGTGTGCAATGTCAGTGGATACTGTAACGAGAGTTCCATACTGGCGGGCATGGAATCTGCTATTTCTGACGGGGTCGACATTATTTCAATGTCCATTAGTTTTGGATCAAAGAGTTTCTACACTGACAGTGCTGCAATTGGAGCTTATGGTGCAATGGAAAAAGGCATCTTTGTTAGTAGCTCAGCAGGAAATTCAGGCCCTTCTTTGTTGACTTTATCAAATGAAGCTCCTTGGGTTCTGACAGTGGGTGCAAGCACCATTGACAGGCAAATAAGATCAACAACGGTGTTAGGAAACAACAGAAGATTTCATGGTCAATCAGCTTATCAACCAGCTGATTTCCCTTCTCTTTTAAAGTTTCCCTTAATTTATCCCGGACTTAATTCACCTCAAGATGTAAATGTTGCATTCTGTGCTATATCGAGATTTCCAATAGACATCAAAGGAAATATAGTAATATGCAGAACTGGAGGTGGTATATCAGCCATAGACAAAGGAAAAAATGTAAGAAATGCTGGTGGGCGTGCCATGATTCTCATCAATCAAGAAGAATTTGGCTACTCAACAAGTGCCGATGTTCATGTTCTTCCTGCATCACATGTCAGTCATGCTGATTCAGTTCAGATCCTCGCTTACTTGGCTTCAACAACATCACCCACTGCCACGCTCTTGTTTCAAGGAACGGTTTATAATGAAGATCCTCATGCTCCCATGGTAGCTTATTTCTCTTCTAGAGGTCCAAATCGTCAAAGTAGAGGGATTCTAAAGCCTGACATTCTTGGCCCTGGTGTAGAAATCCTAGCAGCATCGCGCAATAGCCATGGCGGCTTTGTCACCATGTCGGGGACCTCCATGGCTTGCCCTCACCTCAGTGGTGTTGCAGCCCTCCTTAAAAGCACACACCCTAACTGGTCTCCCGCTGCTATCAAATCAGCAATGATGACAACATCTGATGTTCTCAACCTTGGAAAAAACCCTATTGTGGACCATTCCCACCAGCCAGCTACCCTTCTCGCTAAAGGTTCAGGCCATGTAAACCCATCTAGAGCCAACAATCCAGGCCTAATTTATGATCTTACACCTCAAGATTACATACCTTATTTATGTGGACTAGGTTACAACAAAAATGAGATCAAGCTCATTGTACAACGTGATGTGGATTGCTCAACAAGTATCATCCCTCAAGCAGACCTCAACTATCCTTCTTTGTCTATTGTCCTTGATCGGAAAAAGGCTCAAACTTATACACGGACGGTGACTAATGTCGGGGTTGCTAGCTCAGTCTATAATGTAAGAGTCGAACAACCACAAGGACTGCAGATAAACGTTTATCCAACAATACTTCAATTTTCGAGATTGAACCAGAGACTCAAATATCAAGCCACACTTCGTCCAACCAACAACATTATGGGCGACATTGACTTCACAAACGACGGCTCTGTTAGTGTTCATGGAAGAAATCTCACGAATAATTTGCGCAGGATCTATGAAGGATCCATCACATGGATATCCAAAACTCATTCAGTGAGGATTCCTGTCGTAGGGCTACTTTACCAAAATGCAATTGTTTCCCCCTTGAAAACTGTTCCACTGATGATGGGTGTTGAAGAGCTTCTTCCTTCCATGTAATTAAGCAATGAAATTACAAGATAAATTATTTATCTTGTAATTTAATGATTTTATGTATCTTTTTGTGGGTGAATTAAAACTACTAGAATTTACGCCCACATATAAATAAACTGTCGATGATGGCTTTGAGTTAATTAATATGCATGCAGTGGACCCTTCCTTTTATGCGTCGGTTACCAATTTGCGAAATGCATGCATGGTATGTTGTGTTACTTTAATTTCTTCGTATGCAAGAATAAAGAAAAATTGGATTCATACATAAGAATTCACAAATTTCAATATGGTCAATGACCAAATCCTATTTGATATATCCAACCAATAGAAATTAAGTGTTTTTGGGTGGTCCTTTGTGTTTAAAATTCAGCAGTTTGTCATGTTTTTATAAATTGATGACATAATGGTTCAAAGATTTGGTCTAGGACAACCACAAAATTACCGGTAAGAATTAAACATGTATATCGCATTGATTGTACAACAGAAATCCGTATTATACATGTTGGTCACTGATTTGATGAATGCAAGCATAACTTTTCACCATTGCATGTCTTTTGATGGTACGAGAGAGTTAACCCAATCTAGCATGTGGTAAACAGTGGTGGAAATACATACAATTAACAAGGGCAACTGTCTCGCCTTGATCCAATAAATACAATAATATATATAGTATCCATTTAGTTAAACCCTCCCTTAATTTTCTTATTTTCCTTTAGAAATTTTATTGTCCTTGATAACATCGGGATTATCACGGGTGTTCAGCGGGGGATTGTTTGTGGATATCTAGCTATAAATATGATGGAGTGCCGGCGGCTCACGGTGGAGCTGTGAGGTGGTGGATACGCGTGTGCGGTGGTGCAATGCAAGTAGAGAACAATCGATTGGGCAGAATTCTGCCGCTTTTTCTTTTCCCGTATATTTCACTTTTTTCTATGAGTTATACATGGAGCCATATTTATTGGGTAAGATCCGACTAAACACGACGTATTTACAACTAAGGACATAGTATAACTGAATCTGCGGTGGAAGGTCGGGCCACAATGAAGCTGTGGCGGCTCGGATCCCTAGGCTATCGCGGTACGTCCCTAGCCGGCTGGTCGTGTCTTCGATCCATATTCTCCAGATGTGGGGGAACAAGATCTTTGGCGGATCCATCACCCTTCTACTCATCGGGGGCCTGTTATCAGAGCCCATTGTTAGAGTAAGCATGTCCCGCATCAAGGGCCCAGCCTAGTCTCCTTTCTCCGGCCCCCGTCCACCCATACTCGGCGGACCTGCTTGGATCCCCGTTCGGGTCGGCGGGCCGGAAGGCGGAGCTGGCCTATCAATGGCCCTATACTCCTTACCCATGACACTTCGAGTTGTTGGGTAGGGATTAAATCCTTCACGTTATGGGGTGGCTTTTATGGGCGCACAACCTCATCCATGCGAAGTCGCTTTGGGTGGACCGCCTTGAATTCACGTGATTTGCCGGTTCTGAATCTTTGGTTCCTGACCATTTCGAAGCTGTAGTTCGGCAAATAGCCTTAGCTTCATGGGGTGGCCATAATGGCTGAATCGCCTTGGCCTATTCGAAGTTACATTTGGGCGAGTAGCCCTAACTTCACTTGATTTGGCTTTTTAGAATCTTTGGTTCCTTGCGGATTCGAAGATGTATTTGGGAAAATAGCCTTAGCTTCATGGGTGGCCGTAATAGGCAAATCGCCTTGACCAATTCGAAGTTACATTCGGGCGAGTAGCCCTAATCACTTGATTTGGCTTTTTGGAATCTTTGGTTCCTAGACGATTCGAAGCTGTAGTTGGGCAAATAGCCTTAGCTTCATGGGGTGGACATAATGGGTGAATCGCCTTGGCTGATTCGAAGTTACATTCGGGCGAGTAGCCCTAACTTCACTTGATTTGGATTTTCGGAATCTTTGGTTCCTAGCCGATTCGAAGCTGTAGGTGGGAAAATAGCCTTAGCTTCATGGGGTGGCCATAATGTGCGAATCGCCTTGGCCGATTCGAAGTTACATTCGGGCGAGTAGCCTTAACTTCACTTGATTTGGTGTTTCGGAATCTTGAGTTCCTAGCCGATTCGAAGCTAAGTTGGGCAAATAGCCTTAGCTTCATGGGGTGGCCATAATGGGCGAATCGCCTTGGCCGATTTGAAGTTACATTCGGGCAAGTAGCCCTAACTTCACATGATTTGGTGTTTTGGAATCTTGAGTTCCTAGCCGATTCGAAGCTGTAGTTTCGGGCCGGCCCCCTTGTCCACGTTTCGTTCTACTCCAGGCGGTTCCTTCCCATCCCTACTTGACGTGACAACTGATGCGGTCTGCTACGCGCTCTGATTGGCTGTGGTCCTTTCGATCCCAGTGCCATAATGATGATAGTTTCAAAATTCGAAACTCGGAACTCCCACCCTTAATCTCACCCGTTAGATCAGAGGCATCATGGCCATTGGATCCGCACTCCCCAGTCTATATAAGGGAGGCAGATCCTTGACCTAAACACTTTCAGAATCTTGATTTCTCCAATGACGGTTTACAAGCGGTTCAGCAGCGAAGGTATTCCGGCGAGACGATTTCCGGCAAAGCTCTTGAGGGCTCATTCCATTCTACTTCATTTCTTTCACGTTCTCCTTTGATTATCAGGTAAACCGTCCTCTGTTCTCTATTTCTCATGTTTTTGTAAGTATTTTCGCATGTGTCCTGTTGTTTCTCGATGATGGTGTATGTTTGAGTTTCTACAGGGTTTGAGTCTGTGGGCATTTCGGTTGCCCTCAATCATTGTGTTTGTGTTTTCTAGGAATTAGCCTCCCTTAATGTGGCATTTGACTTTTGTAACACCCCGATTTCCAATCCCGTCGGCCGCGGTATTGGTCACCGTAGTGCCACTCATCACGACACACGATAGTAATATCCAACATTCCACAACAGAGAAATAAACGTCCACCATTCATTATTTAAAACGTTAAAATAAGTTCAATCTCCGATAGAAAAGTGAAAACATTGGGAAATGTCAATTGACTTTTGACATCCCAAAGAACAAGCAATCATCCGTAGAAATACCTGCTAAGAATCTGCTCCCATAAATGGATCATAGCAGGCCCACCAAAAGTAGAAACCGTTATAAAGTTGAGTAAGAATAAATCCGTATGCAAAATAAGATCGTTTGTTCAACCAAGCTTTAACAAACCACGTATTGAAACACCATTTCAAAACCCAAGCTACAAGGAAAGTAAAACTTTCAAACCATATGTCAAAACCAACCCACTCAGGTTAACCGAGGACTAAACTAACCCATGAAAGGTGCAACCAATTTATGAAAATTACCAACAATCCATAAGGATACAACCAAACTATAAAGACACAACCAACACATACCGGACACAATACATCACAACTATCCATACCTAAAGGTCCCGAATGTGCACATCCTCAAAAAGTAAAAACCCTAAAAGAGGATCCTAAAGGTCAACCAATGGTACAAAATGGACCATCACGTCTTTGGGTGCAAGGAAACCTTCCGGGTTCCGGCTTCGGGTGCTACCGCTTTCCGGCCCGACCACACCACCATGCGCAACTCCCCAAATACGTTAAGGTCATTGAAGTCATAAGGAAATTCTTCCGGTGCCCGGCTTCGAGCTACCCTATCCGCCCAACCACTACGGGTCTACGAACTTGATGCCCAATATCCGAATCTCACCCAGACACCAATATCCTTGACTCATCAAAACATAACTTACCAAAACATGTTCATAAGATCGGACAACAACCCACAAAGGAAGAAAGACAAAATAAGCTAGACATCCGTTTGGAAGCCTAGGCGCACGTTTGAACCCCACTGGGCGCCGTCCAAAGCGGGCGCCCCGTCCATGAAAGCCGACGCTCGTCCACCAAAAGTTTCTACATCACGAATCAAATTTCTCTCTTGGGCGCCCGTCCCCAAACACCAGACGCCCGTCCACCCTCGAAACCACTACAACTGAATCAATTTTAACACCCAGGACGCCCGTCCGGTGAGCCAAACGTCCGTCTCAAGTGTACCAGGCGGACTCCGTCCACATGAATCGGACGCCGTCCACTGGTTTCAACTAGAACCCTAAAATGCTCAATCGATTTTCAAGTCGTTTTTCAATAAAAGCAAACATAGAAACCTTCATATGAAAGTACCATATCATCTATCGACTCTAACCAAATTAACAACACACTACTACCGGTGTTTAACATACCAAAACACGACAACCAAGTGTAAACGTCTTGGATTAAAAGTGGCGACATTACAATCTTCGTTTCAAAACATTATTACAGTCCACTTAAACACTCTAAGACACACTAAATAGCCCCAAATTACACCTAATAAACCTTGAACAACAATACCAAGCATCTAAAAACATACACAACCCTATACGATACTCAAGACTTCATCTTTCAAGCCAAACTAAAACGCACTATAGAATTATTCTTACCGGTAACGTTGTACCTCTTGAAAGCCTTTGCTAACAAGCTAGAATTGATCTTCTACTAAACCCGAACGATGATAGCGACACGGCGAATTCTTCAAACACCAAAAGAAGTTTTTTTTTTTTCTCTCCTCCTTCCACACAAGGGCGACGGCAAGGGGTTGGTTCTTAGGGTTTCAATATGCTTTTTGGAGAAAATAAGGAAGGAAAAGGGATAAAGATCCTTTTAATCGCTCATTAATAAATAAGTTACTAATTTACTTAATTAGGAGATTTTAAAAAAAGGATTAAAAATCTTTTAATTGTCAAAATAAGGGATCTTGAGAGAACCTTCTCCTTTCTAAATCAAATAATCAAATAATCTCCCAAAATAAATGGACCACTTTACCGATTAAATAGAAAGTCAAAAATTTGGGATGTTACATCCTTCCCCTTAAGACAAAACTTAGTCCTCTCGGTTCGGGTTAAATACCGGGCTTGTACAAAAATAAACAATCCTTTATTCAATTATCACATATACTATGCCACAAAATACTTTCACATATAGTTACACTTGTTGCCCAAAAGTAATTTCAACACACAGCCACATTTCCACATACATCGGAACTTACCATACAATCCATACATAGGACTCAATACCTACCCCACACATCCTCACTGTGCTCATTTTAGTGAACTTATTCCTAAGGATCATTTTAGGTGGTGGTCCTGGAGTCGAACGTCTCGATACCACTTTGTAACACCCGATTTCCAATCCCGTCGGCGCCGGTATTGGTCACCGTAGTGCCACTCATCACGACACACACGATCGTGGTAGTAATATCCAACATTCCACACAACAGAAATAAACGTCCACCATTCATTATTTAAAACGTTAAAATAAGTTCAATCTCCGATAGAAAAGTGAAAACATTGGGAAATGTCAATATGTTTCAAAGTTTCAAAATCCAATAAAGTGAAAACACGTGACTGCGACTACGTGGCTCTCAACACCAGCGACATCCCAAAGAACAAGCAATCATCCGTAGAAATACCGCTAAGAATCGCTCCCCATAAATGGATCATAGCAGGCCCACCAAAAGTAGAAACCGTCAACTATAAAGTTGAGTAAGAATAAATCCAGTATATGCAAAATAAGATCGTGCACTTGTTCAACCAAGCTTTAACAAACCACGTATTCGAAACACCACTAACATTCAAAACCCAAGCTACAAGGAAAGTAAAACTTTCAAACCATATGTCAAAATATCCGATGCCCACGAATCTCACCCATACACACCAATATCCTTGACTCATCAAAACGTTGATGAAGAGATGGTCTTGATTCTACCAAATTTCTCTCTACCGGGCGCCCGCCCCCAACCCAGACGCCCGCCTTGCCCAGGCGGACTCCGTCCAGTCGGCTCAATACGATTTTCAAGTCGCCATATCATCTATCGAAGTTGTTGTTCATTAAAAGTGGCAATTGTTTCAAAACATTATTACAAATCCCTTAAACACTCTAAGACACACTAAATAGCCCCAAATTACACCTAATAAACCTTGAACAACAATACCAAGCATCTAAAAACCATACACAACCCTATCGCCAAACGAAACGCACTATAGAATTATTCTTACCGGTTGTAAACTTGATCTTCTACTTAAACCCGAAACGAAAGTATATAAAAGATCCTTGGGGGAACCTTCTCCTTTCTAAATCAAATAATCAAATAATCTCCCAAAATAAATGGACCACAAATAGAAAGGTGTGCTAGGGCCTGATTTTGAGTTTTATCCATGCGGAGAGTAGAGGCCAGCTCTATCCGGACGCCTAACGTTGATGAAGAGATGGTCTTGATTCTACCCGAACCGTCCCAGGCTGGGCGCCAAAAAGTTGTTGTTCATAGAATTGTTACCGAGCGGGCTAAACTTGGAAAGTATACACTTGGGGGCCACAAAAGGTGTGCTAGGGCCTGGAGTTTTATGCGGAGAGTAGCGGCTAGCGACATTGGTGATGAGGAGGGTGCCAAAGGGAATAAGACTTCTAGGCCCGACAACCCTGAGGCCGCAGAACAGGAGAAGTCGATAGCCGCCATGGACAAGGAAATTGAAAACCAGTAGACCGATGTCCGTAGGAGCCTTGCCGCCTCGGGGACTTTCGCTATCTATAACATTTCCCCCCGGCTATCTGTTTACTAGTTTCACCGATAGTCCGGCCGCTGCTTTTGATCGGATAAAAGGATGCCCTGAGCCGGGCGGCATTGCTGTGGATGCGGATCGAGCCGGCCAGCTTCTTGAGGCGGATGGCCTCATACTGTTTTACGATCATTTGGTGTCTGGGTTGCGTCCGCCTTTCGATCCTTTTTGGTGAAGGTAATGGATAGGCTGGCCGCCCTTCCTTGTGATTTTGTCCCCAGGGCGGTGAAGATAATTTCGGCCTTCATTGTTCTTTGTCGAATGCTGAAGTATGAGACTACTCTCCCTGTCTTTCTGAGGTTCTATACTTTCGGGAAAGTGATGACGGTTAAAATAGTCTATCCTACAGGATTAATATTCTATCCATTATGAGCTAAAAATAGTTGTTTCGACCTATAAATATGAACCATTTACGTTGTATATCATATGTCAGGTTCGTGAATCGAGAAATCTACACTTAGCGTTTATTTTCCCTATTTTGATATTATTTCATGCATTATTTGATGATTTTCAGGATACGAGATATTGGGCTGAGCAATATGGACGAATCTGGAGTGGACTGATCGAAAATAATGGGCCTAGGGTATTCTAGAAACATCCAAGTTAAGTCGGTTGAAGAAAAAAGACAAAAGTACCCTCGGTAACCCGAAGGGCGGTGCCGACTTACGGAGGTCCAGAATCTTCCGTGTTGGTCCAGAGAAGGGTAAAACTATAGTCGGGGGGGGTGAATGACTATAGTTGAGTTTTAAAAAAATTTCTTGTATTTAAAAGCTTTTGGGCAGCGCATAAGTCTCTTCTTAATATGTTGTTTCAAAGTAGTTTATGCAATCACAGATATATGGTATTATTTAAGCGATTAAATAAATGCAGTAAGGTAATTTGCTGAAAGAAAATTGACACAAGGTTTATAGTGGTTCAGGGTGGTGTAATCCCTTAATCCACTCTTCTCCTGTGATGATTGGAGGAATTTCACATTGTTTTCATAGACCTGATTGTCCTTGACTACACAAGATTCAAAATCTTCAAGACTATCACTCCTCGATCGCAATGATTTGATGACTCGATCTTTTCACTCGCTCCTGAGAACAAATCCTTCAACAGCTATCACAAACACAACTCCTTCTCAGATGGCTCTGATTCAGTTGCTTGATTGAAGTGAACTGGATTCATAAAACTTGTTGATCAGACTCAATGCTTGATGTTGGAATTGTAGTTCTGAGTTTTTAGTTGATCACTAGATATTCCTTTTAAATCACATATGAAGGCTTTTTGATTTGACAGTGTTTCTGGTTGTAAATTCTCAGACTTGATCGTTCTCTTGTGTGTGTTTTTCTTGTCTGCCAATTCCTTCTATTTATAGCCTTGACAATCCTTGATTTGAATTTCCATCCGTTGTCTATCTTAATGAAAGGAATAATCCTTGATTTTATTCTTGATTCCCCTTTAATTAAATCCTCATTGATTTCAGTGATCGGATTTTTCTTCAAATGTTTATCAGAAAATCTGTCCTTGATTGATCCTCTATTGATTGTGCATTTAATGCTTGATCCTCTTAATCTTCTTCATATTTCAAAATCTGATCATGTAAAGTTTACTTAGACTTTCCTTGAACGGTCAAGTGATCTTTCTGACTTTTCCGCTTAGATCTTCCTTCACTGCTTTGTCATTACTCAGCCGAAAGTCAGTTCACTTTTCCTGTTTACTGTTTCCTTCATTCTTTTCAGTTTAGGAGAATCTTTGTACTTCACTGATCCTTGATTTATGTGAGATCAGTGTACACCATATTTAAACATTAAGTTTCATCACTTGGAATGTAGTTTAGACTTACCCAAGGTCATCACAGACTTCCTTGGTGATAAGTCAGACCATTATTTCTTCATGCTTCTCTGCTGGTACTTGGTTGGCTTCACTTTGCCGAAAATCTGTTTTTACTTAGCCGTCCTACCAACTAGTACAATACTTGTCTGACTCAACTTATACAACATGTCAGACTCTAAGTAAAGACTTATACAGAGAATTCTAACTTATTTCAGGCTTGCTATAACAGCTAGTATGGCCATCATCAAAGCATAATAAAATGTTCCTAACAATTTCCCCCTTTTTGATGATGCCAAAACCCTCATAAGCCTGAACATAAGTATACCAAAATTTTCATAATAAACACTGTAATAAAACTCAATAATTTTATTCATCCATTTAAGGGCAATAAGATATTGCATCTTTTTATTTGAAAATCAATGGCATATGAATAAGTAAATCAATATAATAAGGGCTACTGCTTCTTTTCTTCAAACCTAATGCCCTTGCCTTTTATGCCCTTGCCCTTGTCAGTTGGTCTTGCCTCCTTTCTACTGGAGCTTCTTTCAGACTTTGAGCTTCCTTCCCTCTTTTTTGCAGCACCAAAACGTGCCTCAAGAATTGCATTTGCTTCCTCAGATTCAGGGAGAGGACCATACCTTGTCTCCAGAATTTTGTTGTTGGCCTCAGTCACATTTATTAAGGTTTCGAGTTGTTGGCCAGAATATTCCATAACCTAATCCAAATGTTGAAATTGATGAGTTTGAGCATTAAGAGTATCCACCAATGGTTTGAGACTTTTATCAATCTTGTCAGCATGAAACTCAAGATTGGTCTGAACATGGTAGGGGATGAGGTGTTGTAGATTGCAAAGCAGGTTGCCCTGTTTATCTATGACCTCATCTTGAATCTTAATGTGACTAATGATGGATTCAATTTTGTGATTCAAGGAGGTTGCTACTCCTTAAGAAAGCTTTCATGTTTTGCCTGCTGTGATACTGCTTTTCCATGTCTACAATCAAGGGTTGGATATCCAGATTGAAAAGTCTTTTTGGATCAATTTCTTCTTGTGCCACTTCCTCATCCTCATTATCTTCATCTTTCTCCTTCTCCTGTTCTTTTTCTTCTTATTTCTCTTCTTCTTCTTCTTCATGTTCTTTTTCCTTCTCATTTTCTCTTTCTTTATTTTCCTTTTTGTCATCATTCTCATTTACTGAGAGGTGCTTGCACTTGCCTGGACCTGGAACAGCTGACTTCCTGGTGCATGTGCCGGAGACTTGTTTTCTTCTGCTGATGTTCCCCCTTGATAAATAGTAGGGGTGTTGGAAATTTTAGCAGAGTGGGATTGATCAGCTAGCTCACTCGGCCGTTTGTCAACTTTGTTGAGGCTCTTGAAGAGCACTTCTTGAAGAGTTAGGTCATCATAAAAAATCTCCATCTTTTCTTGATCTTCTTCAAGATGGTCTTCTTCCTCCTATTCTTCCGCTTCTTTGTCTGCCTCACTTTCAGTATCATCTTCTCTGTTGGCAATTTCTTCATCATCAGATGAAATGAGACGATATTCTTCTTCCTCTTCCTCCAAATATGTCACTTCTTCCTGTTTCTCTCCCTCTGCCACTGTATCATCACTGATGACCATAGGGTTATCCAGATTGCTAGTACTAACCATGTGAGTGTCCTCTTGTGCCTTTTAGGATCTGGTTCGTCTTCCTATCCCCTGATCTACTTCATTCAGGTGCTTTCCTTTTTCGTCCGGTAGAGGGTTTGGGTTTCAGAGATGCCTTATTGTAGGTAAACATCACCTTAGACTTGTGTGGAGGTTGCAGATTTGTGGGTTTCACTTTTAATGAGTCAAACAGGTGTTGAAGAGGGAACACATATGATTTCCTTTCCCCGAAATCACATTTTTTGTGCAAACCCTTGCTTGGTGCCATGATTGACAGATAAATTTCCTTTTGAATCTGGTCTTTCAACCTAATGAAGAAAAATGTTGCCCAGTCAAAGTGAATACCTTGATAGATAATTGCCATTAGCTTGACCCGTAACTCGGTCAAGTTTTCCATCGACCCTTTCCTGCCATCGATGTTCTTGGTGATAACTGGTGCGAACTCAGCAAATGGAAGTTTGAGTGCTGATCTTGGGAGGTTGTAGGTTTTGTTGTTCTTTTTGGGATTCTTGGCTATTTCAGCCCAGAAGTTGTTGATGTCAATCTTTATGAACTTTACATTAGCCGGACCTATCATGGGTAGGTGTAAGAATCTGTTGAGAAGACCAGGCGTGATGACCACTTCTTTCCTAAAGATTGAACTTTTTATATAGTCGTGATCACTCTTCTTGGCGCTCGGCACAAACTTTGCATTTTTCCAAAATGCAATCAGGTTCTCATAGCATATTCCAGTTATTGGGGGGTTTATAAAGGTCATTAACCCCAGATTTTTACAACAATCAACTAAGCGTTCAGCTTGTGTGTCATTATCACAGAAAGATAGATAGGGTTTTGGCTTAAAAAACGATCCAGTGATGATCGATTTTTCATAAAATCGTTTTGTGGCAGAGATTGTAGAGGATGAAGCCATTTCTTTGACAAGGTTTGAGATTTGTGAGAAAGCTTTGATTTTGAAGTGAGAAAATAGGGTTTATGACTTGCAAGAGAGCGTAAAGAATTCTAAAAAAATATCTAAGTGTTGTTTATATAGGATGATTTGTGTAGTGTGAATGTGGTTGACTATGGATGGATTTTGTGACGTAATGGCGTGATTTTATTTATATAAATCCCGATATTCGAGTGAAGTGGGAGAGTGGATTGAGGCAAGTAATGATAAATCCCGGGAATGGAGGCGTTTGTAATTCAAAATAATATGGTTACCTCCACGATTGTAAATTGATCTCCACGTGTGTAATCTTTCACAGCATAATCCTCCATAAATTCTTGATTTTCCACGTGTATAAAAACTGATTTAGTTCACACTTTAATTTGTTGGTGACTCCAATATATATTTCAGTGGAGTAACTTTGCTGGTCACTAATCCGGTGTAGTGATTCTTTCACTGAGCTACTGTATATAACAGTTCCTAACAATCAATGAAGTTAACTTCACTGAGTACCAGTGCCTTACCTGCTATTGTTAGAAGTAATATCGTTGGATCAATCATAGATTGACCCAATTACGCAGCGGAAGCATCAGATCTATATCTAAACGAAAACAAAGAACATAAATTAAAGATCTAAATCTACAAGGGGGTTTAGGAGCCTACCTTTTTATGGTGCTTAACTCCAAGAACAAAAGGCTCCTTGAACACGTGATTGAGCAGCCACCGTCTTCCAACGTGTGTCTCCCAGCAACACCAAGTGGATGGTGTTTCCCGCCGCCGGACCTCCTTGATATGCTACCGGAATAATCCCGAAGATTATTCCAACTCGAAACCCGAAGAAAATAGCCGAAAATTCCAAGCTATTTTCTCCAATAAATGGCGTGAAGTTGTGTGTCAAAAGGCTTGGAAGAACTCTCTTTATATAGGAGAGTAAAACTTAACCTCCAAGGATTAAATAATTAAGAGATAATTATTACATTAATCCTTTTTCCAAATAAAAGATAAATAAAATAATTATCCCAAACAAATTAGGATAAATCATATTATTATCTAATATTCCATGAATTATCATTTAACAAATAAAAGATAAATCACATGTCAAATAATTATCCAAGAAAACTAATTTCCAAATAATTAAATAATACAATAAAGATGCGCCACTTGCAAAACCCAAAATAAGGTCCATACGCATTTTACTATATTTGACCAATTTGGTCAAAAAGGTCAACACACCAATTCTAATGAGTCCAAGAAAAATGTCTTTTCCGTGTATTTAATTATTTAGTCCAACTAAACAATGAATCCACATATCAATTAAATAGTCCAATCCAACTATTTAATTATAATTGAGGTGCAACGACGAGAAATCCAATTATGCTATTTCGGGAGCCACGTCGGGGACCATGGACTCATATTCGTGAGCTTACAATAAATTAGATAAAATTATTCGCCGAGATGTAATAATTATATCCAACCTATTAATTCCGGGATTACACCACCATAAACCCGAAATTGAACTCTATCGAATATAGATAACTTACACTCAATTTATGAGTCGAAATCGCCCATCGATATAATCATTACATACGGATAAATCCTCCATAGATCGCTCACTTCGATTCGGATATTTCCGTAAACCCTTCTCGAAACATATTATCCTTATTTAACATTAACCCCTAGTGATCAATTAGTTCATAACCAATATAATATGAATCGGGCCCATCGATCGCTTTCTAGGGTCAACAAATAAGGAATCGTCTATCTACTTCCCGAGGAAGGAATGGATTCCATATTCGTGATAACACGTACCACTCACTCATTCCGTAATAGAGCCAACGAGAAGTGTTGGACCACTTCTGCGCGAAGTGATCCTTACTAACACATCAAACTCTACCCTAGTCTAAGCGGTTTTATCAGTGATCACCCAGATTTGATTAATCCATATATGATCATCTTGTGATTCGATAAGACTTCTCGATCACGGAATTATATCGAGAACTCAAATCAAATCGGTCGAATCCTATATGATTATCATCATATATAAATGCCCCACTAGGTACTTCCTATTACCGATAAACGGGTAAGACTGTCACACCGTAAAGTGTTCAGGCGCATTAATAGCAAATTAATCATGAGACCCATACTCAGTTAATAAACGCTACGGACTAAGTTAATTTTAAGTACATCTCACTAACTCAATCCTCTTGTGTATAGCCATACACTGAGTTATGTGATTACATAAACGAGGTACTTAGGGTTTTCAGTAGTGTCTTAATTATAAGCATACATGCATATAATAAGATGAATTGCTAATTCAGTCCTAAAACAATTATATAACTGTCTTTCGGGCACTATACCTTACAGCTATATCTCCTATAATGGCAAAGGTTTAATCAGCAGTCACTTAGTTGATTACTTCAGTTAGCCGCTCTTTAGTACTTAGTCAATTTCAATCATTCCCAACTCAGTTCTCAACATGCTAAATCTTTCATTGCTAAGTGGTTTTGTGAAGATGTCAGCCAATTGATCTTCAGTAGGTATATATATTAGAATAACATCCACTTTTTCAACATTATCTTTGATAAAATGATGTCTTACATCAATATGCTTTGTTCATGAGTACAACACTTGATTTTCAGTAATAGATGTGACACTTGTGTTGTCACACATGATTGGAATTGTCTTCTCCTCCATTCCATAATCCCTTAGTTGTTGTCTAATCCACAGTACTTGTGCACAACAACTGCCTGCTGCTATATATTCTGCTTCAGCTGTTGATGTAGATATGGAGTTTTACTTTTTGCTAAACCATGAAACTAGTCTGCTGCCTAGCATTTGACAAGTTCCAGAGGTGATTTTTCTATCTATTTTACATCCATTATAGTCAGAGTCTGAATATGATATCAACTTGAATCCTCCATCGTTTGGATATCAAATTCCAACATTGATGGTGTTCTTCAGGTATTAGATTATTCTTTTGGCTGCTAGTAGGTGTGATTATTTAGGTTGAGCTTGAAACCTTGCACATACCCCTACTGCAAATGCTATGTCAGATATGCTTGCAGTTAGAATAGTAGAGATCCAATGATTCCTCTATACATTTTCTGATCAACATCTTTTCCAAGAATAACTCATGCACACATTGGTGTATCTACTGTGCCACTTGTATGTTAGATGTAATATCCTCGGATCAATCATAGATTGACCCGATTACGCAGCGGAAGTATCAGATCTAGATCTAAACGAAACAAAGAACATAAATTAAAGATCAAACTACAAGGGGGTTTGGATTTTTACCTTTTTATGGTGCCTAACTCCAAGATCAAAAGTAGTATCCGCGTAAGTTGTGAAGCCACAGCCTTCCAACGTGTGTCTCCCAGCAACACCAGGTGGATGGTGATTCCCGCCGCCGGACCTCCTTGATATGCTACCGGAATAATCCCGAAGATTATCCCAACTCGAAACCCGAAGTACTTGGCTGAAATATCAACCTAAGCACTTGTCTATATGGCGTGTTTTTGTGTATGTCAAAAGGCTTGAGAGAACTCTTTTTATATATGAGAGTAATCCTTGTCCTCCAAGAATTTAATAATTAAGAGATAATTATTAGATTAATCCATATTCCAAAATAAAAGATAAATAAAACAATTATCCCAAACAAATTAGGATAAATAATATTATTATCTAATATTTCATAAATTATCAATTAACAAATAAAAGATAAATCACATATTAAATAATTATCAAAGAAAACTAATTCTTTAATAATTAAATAACACAAAATGCGCCCCACCCTAATTAAATAAGGTCCATGCGCATTTTTTCAACACCTTGGGCCGAGTCCACGAATTTTTTTCCGCGTATTTAATTATCTAGTCCAACTAATCAATTAATCCACATATCAAATTTAAATAGCCCAATCCACTATTTAATTATAATCGAGGTGAAACAACGAGAAAACTAATTATGCTATTTTGGGAGCCACGTCGGGGACCATGGACCTATATTGAGTAGCTACAATAAATTTAATAAAATTATTCGTCAGACCGAACAATTATATTCAATCTATTAATTCCGGGATTACACCACCATAAACCCGAAATTGAACCTCTATCGAACATAGATAACTTACACTCAATTTATGAGTCGAAAGCGTCCACTGATATAATCATTACATACGGATAAATCCTCCATAGACTGTTCACTTCGATTCGGGATATTTCCGTAAACCCTTCTCGAAACATATTATCCTTAATTACCATTAACCCCCTAGTGATCAATTAGTTCATAACTAATATAATATGAACTCGGCCGATCGATCGCTTTCTGTGGTTAACAAATAAGGGAACTGTCTGTCTACTTCCCGAGGGAAGGAATGTATTCCATATCTGTGATAACACAGACTACTCAATCATTCTATAATAGAGCCAACGAGAAGTGTTGGACCACATACTAAGAAGTGATCCTTACTAACACATCAAACTCTACCCTAGTCTAAGCAGTTGTCTGTGGTCACCTTAGGATTGAGATTAATCCATATATGATCATCTTGTGATTCGATAAGACTTCTCGATTACGGAATTATATCGAGAACTCAAATCAAATCGGTCCAGCCCTATCTGATTATCATCATATATAAATGCCCCATTAGGTACCCTATTACCGACAGTCCAGATAAGACTGTCACACCTAAAGTGTTCTGGACGCATTATTAGCAAATTAATCTAGAGACCCGTACTCAGATTAATAAATGCTACGGACTAAGTTAATTTTAAGTATATTTCACAAACTCAATCCTCGTGTGTATAGCCATACATTGAGTTATGTGATTAAATAATCAATATACTTAGGATTTTCTGTAGTGTATTAATATTGGCAATAAATGCGAATAAATAAGATTAAATAAATTCTATCATTTATTTAAATAAAACATTTACAAATTGTTTTTCGGGCATAAAACCTACAATCTCCCACTTGCACGAAAGACAAGTGGATTAATTGTTTTAGAGCACACCCTATATATATATTACAGCAATACAACTCCCACTTGCTCTAAACAAATAAGACATGTGCCTAATACCAATAGTCTCCAAGTGCCGGTTGAAGACTTCTAACGGCAGTGTCTTAGTGAAAGGATCAGCGGGGTTGTCAGCAGAGGCGATTTTCTTGACGGAAATGTCTCCTCTTTGTACAGTATCTCTGATTAAATAGTACTTTCGCTCAATATGCTTTGACTTGCGGTGACTACGGGGTTCCTTCGAATTTGATACAGCCCCATTGTTGTCACAATAGAGAGTGATCGGATCGTTGTGATTTGGAGAGACCCCTAAACCACTCAGGAACTTCTTTAGCCAAATGGCTTTCTTAGCCGCCTCAGAGGCCGCTACGTATTCAGCTTCTATAGTAGAATCAGCTGTGCTGGATTGCTTGACGCTTCTCCAAATGACTGCACCGCCACCAATGGTAAACACTGAGCCTGAGGTAGATTTGAAATTATCTCGATCTAACTGGAAGTTAGAGTCAGTGTACCCCTGTACATCCAGGTTTGCACCCGAATATACCAGCATATAATTCCTAGTCCTCTTCAAGTACTTTAAGAGGTTCTTTACTGCAATCCAATGCTCATTGATTGAGGCTTAATTCACCCTTTAAAAAAAAACAATTTATAAAGACTCGAAACCGTGGGCAAACTAACTCTCTAACCGGCAGTGTACCAGGTCGATTGCTAGAATAGCTACGGGAGTACGAGGTCGAACCCAAGGGAAAAGTGTTTGTGAGTACCAAAGCGAACGTGTTACTTAGTCTAGGTCATCAATGCTTTTAAAGTGCGTTTTTACTACAACGACACTAAAGTGATTCTGTTGAAATATTACATTACATTAGTGTAACATATTAATTGTGAGACATATTAATTGTAAGACATATTAATTGTATTGTATAAACAATTAATATGTCATAAAGTCATAAAGTAACTCTATTTTGTCTTATTACGTAATATACAACTCTAGCAATTAATACTAGCCGACTCTAGTAATTAATTGCTCTCTCCTAGCTTATACTCTACTAGGACCTTTCTCACTTACTTGTACCTATTTATACTCACTCTTTTATGATGAATAAACCAAGTTGAAGTTAACTCAAGTATTATTACTTTCTCAAACTCTCTTCATGGTAGCAGAGCCTTAAACACCTAAA
The DNA here is from genome assembly GCA_026214975.1 of Gentiana macrophylla. Lineage (NCBI taxonomy): Eukaryota > Viridiplantae > Streptophyta > Magnoliopsida > Gentianales > Gentianaceae > Gentiana > Gentiana macrophylla. Next base: position 71,260,397 of record CM047814.1, read on the forward strand.
TCCGCTGCAAAAATCTACTTAACCTGCTGTAACTTCTCATCTCTTATCAAGAATGTCTTCATTATCTAAAGCTTCCTCACCCTCAGTAGAGTCCCAGCTGCCTCATCAGACTGGGGTCACTGAAAACCATTCATTTACAAATCACAGACTTGACGACAACAACTACCTGCTGTGGTCAAGATCTATGAAAATGTATATCTCAGGCCAGAGTAAGATGGGATACTTGTCTGGCTCCAAACCTGCCCCTGCTGAAACTGACCCCAAGTTTGAAGCATGGGATACAAAAATAACCAAGTCATGACCATCCTCATGAGGTCAATGACAAAAGAGATCAGTGAGAACTTCATGATGTATGATATGCAAAGGAGATCTGGGACAATGCCAGAGACCTTTACTCAAAAAAGGACAATACATCTCAGGTCTATGATCTTGAAGCTCAAATCCAAAATTGCAGGCAAGGAGATCTGTCTGTAACTCAGTACTTCCACCAACTATCTAAGGCATGGCAACACCTAGATATGTTGGAAATTCACCCATGGAAGGATGTAGAGGATGCTGCCTTATACATGAATATCATTGAGAAAAAGAGGGTATTCAAGTTCCTTACAAGACTGAACTCATCCCTTGATGATGTTAGAGGTAGAGTTATGGCTACTAAACCTCTCCCCAACCTTAAATCTGTGTTTGCTGAAGTCAAACATGAGGAAAGCAGGAGAAAAGTAATGCTGCAAAGAAACCCTGCTGATCACTCTAGTGATAGCTCAGCAATGTTGGTGGTCAGGAAGCCTGCTGAGGTTACTGAGACTTACAGGAACCCTACTGAGAAGACATGAAAGTTGTTCTGTGACCACTGCAAACGCACAAATCACACCAAGGACACTTGCTGGAACTACATGGTAAGCCTAATTCCTTTAAACACTCCAAACCAACCAGGGAGAGTCAGGGCAGGCATGTCAGTGAAGAAGGGAACAAAGATACCATGTTGGATGCCTAGTTTGCTGCTTTCAAAGCCTTCATTGCTCAACAAAAGGAAGGTAGCTCTATCACTGACATAGCTACTCATGCTAAAACAGGTATATTCCACTCACCTCTCAGTAATGATACTTGGATTGTTGATTCTGGGGCTTCATCCCATATGACTGGTAACAAGAGTCTCATATCTCAGTTTAGGCCCTGTCATCAAACCCACAATATTAGGATTGCTGATGGATCTATCTCATGTGCACAAGGTTTTGGAAATGTTAAACTTACTGATAAGATATACCTTCAGGATGTCCTATTTGTTCCTAAATTAGATCAGTAACCTTATATCTCACAAGAGACTCACTAAAGACCTAAATTGGACTGTCTTGTTTAATGACAACCAAAGGTATTTTCCGGGATCTTTCTTCACGAGGAAGTGATTGGGAGAGCTAAATCCTGCCAGATCATTTTATGGTCAACCTGCTTGGATCAAGACTCGAACTACCTCAAAGACACTGCAACCAAACCTTAGACAATATCATGTTATGGCATTATAGGCTAGGTCATCCAAGTTTTGATTATTTAAAGTCTTTAATTCCTGAATTGTTTAAAGGATGTAACCTTAGTGACCTTCAATGTGATATTTGTCAGTTTGCTAAACTTACTAAATCTGTGTATACTAAAATACCTTATTTACCTTCCACACCTTTCACTTTGATTCATAGTGATGTCTGGGGACCCTCAAGAGTTAAAAGTATAGCAGGAAAGAGGTGGTTTGTCACCTTCATAGATGACCACACATGATCACATGGCTGTTTCTGATGAAAGAAAAATTTGAAGTTCGAACCATCTTCCAAGAATTCTATAACATGGTATCCACTCAATTTGACACTAAGATTAAAATCTTAAAAACAGATAATGCCTTGGAATACTATGAGTCCAACCTCAACACCTTCCTGAATGATAAGGGAATTGTTCACACCAGTAGCTGTGTAGAGACACCTCAGCAAAATGGGGTTGCTGAGAGAAAGAACAGGCACTTACTGGAGATGGCTAGATCAGTCATATTCACCACACATGTGCCTAAATATATGTGGGGTGAAGCTATACTAACTGCCACATACCTGACCAACAGGTTACCCAGCAGAGTGTTAGGATTCAAGACTCCCATTCAAACCTTGCTGAAAAGTCATTCATGTCCTCATCTCATTGCTGACTTGCCTCCAAAGATCTTTGGATGTACTGTGTTTGTCTATATTCATGCCCAACACAGAAGCAAACTTGATCCCAAAGCTCATAAATGCATCTTCCTAGGCTATGCCAAAGATAGAAAGGGTTACAAGTGTTACTCTCCCACTGACAAAAGATTTTACAATTCTATGGATGTAAAATTCTTTGAAAAAACCCCTTACTACAGCAAACCTACTGAGACAGTCACAGATGGCAACCTTATTGAAATTGAGCTCACTCCAATCCCTCAACCAACTCCTCAAAGAGACTCACGATACTCGCAGCCTCATCGAACCCACTCGAACCTCAAAGAACCTACTAAGCCCACTGAACCTTAGCAGTCTCCTGAGCCCACTGAACCTCAAAGACCTCATCGAACCCATCGAACCTCGCGGAGCCTCCCGAGTCTCATCGACCCTACTCATTCCACTCGATAGTGATGACGGACCCATTCTTTGTCCGAAAAGGGAAAGATCATGTACTAATCACTCTATTCATACTTATGTGTCTTATGATCACTTGCCACCTTCTTTTGCTATGTTTACACAGGACTTGGATTCCCACTCCATTCCTAAGAATATACAGGAAGCTCTCCAACATGATAAGTGGAAGGCTGCTGTCAAAACTGAAATGACCGCTCTCCTTGACAACCATACTTGGGACCTCACCACTCTCCTACATGGAAAGAAGATAGTCAGCTGCAAATGGCTGTTCACTATCAAGTAAAATGTTGATGGTACTATTGACAAATACAAAGCTAGACTAGTTGCAAGGGGATTCACTCAAACATATGGGATTGACTACAAAGAGACCTTTGCACCTGTGGCAAAGCTAAACACTGTCAGGGTACTGATCTCACTTGCTGCCCAACTTGACTGGCCTCTCCACCAATTGGATATCAAGAATGCTTTCCTAAATTGTGACCTTACTGAGGAATTCTATATGAATGTACCTCATGGTTTTGGCAACACTCACAATCAAGGGAAAGTTTGCAAACTGAGGAAATCCCTATATGGCCCGAAGCAGTCCCCTCGAGCCTGGTTTGGCAAACTCACTACTGTGGTTAAAGCTGCTGGATATCATCAATGCAACTCAAATCACACCATGTTTATCAAAATAACCAACCAGAAGAGATCTATTCTTATTGTCTATGTGGATGATATCATCCTTACTGGTTATGACCCTGCTGAGATCCAACAATTGAAGACCCTTCTGGCAAAAGTGTTTCAAGTTAAAGATCTGGGATATCTCAAGTACTTTCTTGGCATGGAAATAGCCGAAAACAAACCAGGGTATCTCGGTCTCTCACACAGAGAAGTATGTCTTTGGACTGGCCAAGAAGAAAGCGGCATGCTAGGATGCAAACATGCTGTATCTCCAGTAGACCCCAATAATCCACTGGTACATGGTAATGTTGTTGTAAGAAAGGAACAATATCAGTGACTTGTAGGGAAACTTATCTATCTCTTTCATACAAGACCTGATATTGCATATGGAGTTAGCCTTGTCAGTCAATTCATGCATTGCCCTATTGAGCACCATTGGGATGTTGTCTATAGAATATTCAGATACATGAAGTCCACTCCTGGCCAGGGCCTACACTTCATAAGTCTACTGACAGATCAGTGAAGGTCTATACTGATGCTGACTGGGCTGGTGGCCACATAGACAGAAGATCCACCACAGGCTATTGCTCATATGTATGGGGTAATATTGTCACTTGGAGAAGCAAGAAACAACCTACTGCCTCTAGAAGCGGTGATGAAGTGAACTCAGGCACCGGTTTTGGGCATTTGTGAAGCATTATGGGCTAAAAGAGTCCATACTTGACCTTCAAAGAGACCCCCCTCAATGACTTGTCATATTCTCACGTGACAATAATTCACTTTTATGCATGGCGGAGGATCCACCCCATCATGATAAAACCAAACATGTGGATATTGACAGACATTTCCTTAAAGAGAAGATTGATGCCAAGATCATTCAACTTCAATATGTTCCTCAATGAGACCAAAATGCCGATATTCTCACCAAGGCAATTCCACCGCTTATGTTCAGCAGACTGAGTAGCAAACTTGGCTGTATTGACATATACAACCTAGTTTGAGAGGGGTGTGGAAATATTACATTACATTAATGTAACATATTAATTGTGAGACATATTAATTGTAAGACATATTAATTGTATTGTATAAACAATTAATATGTCATAAAGTCATAAAGTAACTCTATTTTATCTTATTAGGTAATAGACAACTCTAGCAATTAATGCAAGCCAACTCTAGTAATTAATTGCTCTCTCCTAGCTTATACTCTACTAGGACCTTTCTCACTTACTTGTACCTATTTATACTCACTCTTTTATGATGAATAAACCAAGTTGAAGTTTACTCAAGTATTATTACTTTCTCAAACTCTCTTCAGATTCTTACTAACGAGTCTAAAGATAGAAAAGAAAGAAAGAAGATTAAACTACTAGGTTTTAAAGATAGATTAAGGGACATAGCCGAACCATGATCAAAATAGCTAGTTTCAACCCCAAGGATAGACAAAACCGGGAGTGTGCATTATAACAAACGAACTCTCACATTCAATTTCACGGGTGCGAACTCCTAATCCCGGTGCTAAGGTCTGAACAACTCTCTCATAACACCTTATGACATGTTAACTACCGTTCCCTAAAGATGATTCACTAACAAGACAAGTTATGCACTAGAGCCGCTTAAACGTTAAAACGAGTAACCTCGCATTGAGCTCGGGCTTAACAACTAAGCCGAGTCTACGCCACGATCTTAGAACCCCTTTTTCCCACATCCCTCTATCTGAACAACTCTTTAGAGTGACGTGTCTGATTTTGACCTAGGTGATCAATCCAGCCCAAATCTGTTATAACAAGTTCTAAGACATGAAACATGCAAGATACAACAATAAAAAGCACTACCCACTCCCAATTTCATCACCCAAAGGGTGATTTCACTAAATTTCACATGACTCAACTATGAAAAGGGATTAGCTACTCATTATACTAGTTAAAACACATAAGAAACTGTAAACTAAAGACATAACAAGTAAAAGGAAGAAGAAATTTACCATTAATTTGCAGAAATTCGAGATTAGATCCAAAAAGTACAAAATAGAGAAATAATTAAAAGGTGGTCTCTCAGTGTTTGGAATAAAATCTAAGCTAAGAAATGGAATGATTAAGCTAAAATAGTGTTGATTCAAGCTAAGAGAAAGTATTCTAAGCTATTACAAAAATCGAGCTAAGAAATGGGTAGAGTTTTGCTAAGAGAATAATTGATAACCAAGAAATAGTCTACGGGGGGTATATTTATAGGTGGGAGAAAATCTGTAGAAATTGTCTCCAAACGCACGTTTGGGAGGCTGAGACTGGCGTTTGGCTTCTTCAAACGCACGTTTGGATTAGTGCAAACGTGCGTTTCGCTTCGTTTATGGGCAGGAGCTTGACAATCTTCATCTGGAATGCGCGTTTAAGATGCTCAAACGCGCGTTTGGTGGACTTGGAACGCACGTTTAGAATGTTCAAACGTGAGTTTGGAAGACCGGAACGCGCATTTAAAGTGGTTTCAAACGCGCGTTTGGAAGGCTTGAACTCTGTATCAACTTGTGGTCCTCTAAACGCACGTTTGGGGGGGGGCGGGGGGTTCAAACGCACGTTTGAACCCCTGTTGCCCCAAAACATCACTTTTCTCCCTCTTTGATCTCTCCTCTTAGCCCCGATCATGCCTTTTGCTACAAATCATCACCTCTCGGGTCATTGAGACACCAATACCTTTCAACATCATAAACAACCAAAAACATCCAAACAATTCCGGAGGGTAAAAGTGCTCGGGAATGGGGTTAATATCAACAAAAAGGGTAGTAATCCATCAAAGTAACGGATTTACTCCCCGTGCCATGAGCTCACGATAACACCCCGAAAACGGTCTAAATCACCCATAAATGTGCTGAAAATGTGGTAAACGGGGATAAATAATGCACCGGAGTAACGTAAAGTTGACTCCCATAACTCATTGCCTGGATTCGACTGATAACGACTGGCGAGTCCAACACCATAACGGATGTCAGGTCTGGTGCACAGCAAAGCGTACATTAGACTACCTACAGCCGAAGCATAAGGCACTCTTTCCATAGCCTCTGTTTCCTCAGGAGTCTGAGGACTCTGAGTCTTAGAGAGATGAACGCCATGACGAGTTGGTAGGTAACCCCTCTTTGCGTCCGTCATGCTATATCTAGCCATCACCTTATCAATGTAAGTGGCTTGTGAAAGAGCTAACATCTTATTCTTACGATCCCGTATTAATTGGATCCCGAGAACATAATTCATCTCTCCCAAGTATTTCATTTGGAATTGGCTGGCCAACCAAATTTTAACGTCCGACAACATCCCCTTATCGTTTCCGATTAGGAGAATGTCATCTACGTACAACACTAGAAACGCAACCTTATCCTTAACGACTTTCTTGTATACACAAGGTTCATCAGGATTTTGTTCGAAATCATATGACTTAATGGTATCATCAAATCTATGATTCCAAGACCGAAATTCTTGCTTCAATCCATAAATGGATCTCAGCAACTTGCACACTTTGTGCTCTTGGCCTTTCTCGATGTATCCTTCTGGTTGCTGCATATAGATTTCCTCGTCGAGAAAGCTGTTAAGAAACGCTGTCTTGACATCCATTTGCCAGATTTCATAATCTAGGCATGCAGCAATAGAAAGGAGGATCCGGATGGATTTAAGCATGGCCACATGGGAGAAGGTCTCTTCGTAGTCTATACCCTTTCTCTGTGTGTAGCCCTTAGCTACAAGCCGTGCTTTAAAGGTTTGCACCTTACCATCAACTCCTCGCTTACACTTGTAGAGCCACTTGCTCCCTATAGGTTTTATTCCTTCGGGGAAATCTACAAGCATCCAGACAGAGTTAGAGTACATGGACTCTATCTCTTGATTCATCGCTTCAACCTATTGATCCTTGTCACGATCATCCATGGCCTTGCAAAAAGACACTGGATCATCTTCCACACCATCAGAGATGGCTACGTTCGCCTCTGATTGTCTATACCGATTTGGTGGTGGAACCACTCTCTCAGTACGTCTGGGTGGGTTAGGATTAAGGGTGACTGTTGCATTCGTAGTGTTGTTTACAGTGACACTAGGTGTCACTTGTGGTCTGACCTCGTCAGAAAGTAACTCCTCAAGTACGACTTTACTTTGAGGCTTGAAGTTTGTCATATATTGATCTTCCAAAAACACGGCGTCAGTGGAAACTATCACCTTGTTATCTTCCGGATCGTAAAACAGACCTCCACGTGTTCCTCTGGAGTAGCCTACAAACATACATACTTTCGTACGCGTTTGTAGCTTCGATGTCTTGTCATTCAGCACATGTGCAGGACAACCCCGAAAGTGTCGTATGCTTTCTCGACGTCCCTTCCACAGCTCCAAGGGTGTCGTAGTGACAGACTTTGGTGGTAGCGCATTCAATATGTAGACCATTGCTTCTAGAGCATATCCTCAGAAAGATATCGGTAGCGAGGTGTAGCTCATCATTGACCTGACCATTTCAATCAATGTTCTATTTCTCCTTTCATCAGCTCCATTTTGCTGAGGTGTCCTAGGCGCAGAACGTTGGGAACAACCCATGTTCAAGTAGGTAGTCAGTGAACTCAATATCTAAGTACTCTCCTCCACGATCAGAGCGAAGGCATTTCAAAGACTTTCCTAACTGCCTTTTGGCTTCTGCTTGAAATTCCTTAACTTGCCAAAAGTCTCGGATTTTCGACGCAGCAGATAAATATATCCGAATCCCGAGTAGTCGTCGATGAAAGTAACAAAATACTCGAAACCGCCTCTAGCTTGCACATTCATTGGACCACAAAGGTCTGAATGTACTAACTCTAGAGTTTCTTTGGCCCTATTCTCTTTTGACGAGAAGGGACGCTTAGTCCTTTTTCCCTCCAGGCAAGATTCACAGACCGGCAACGAGTCAACAGATAACTCCTTCAAGGTATCACCCTTAGCCAGTTGTTTGAGTCTTTCCAAGGAAATATGACCTAGCCTAAGGTGCCAAAGATATGTACTATCTTCTTTATGAGAAATTTTCTGCCTTTTAACAGATTTTTTATGCGGTACTTTAAACATTTCAGTATTTAGCAGGGGAGCGTGCGTTGGTTTAAGGAAATATAATCCGTTTTCTAATTCCGTGGTACACAAAGTAAAACCATTCTTTGAAATAGTAAACTCATCATTCATAAAAGAAACAGAGTACAACTGGTCTTTCAAAGCAGAATACGAAATTAAATTTTGCCTAAAATTCGGAATAAAATAAACATTGTCTAACTTCATAGTTTTATTTCCAAAATGTAACTCAATAGCTCCCACTGCTTTCGCTGAAACTAATGCTCTGGTGCCGGCTCTCATAACTTGAGCTCCTTCCTCTAGCTCCTGAAATGAACTAAGGATCTGCAAAGAAGAGCATACATGGTTAGTAGCTCCAGTATCCAGTATCCAAATTGATACATCTTTAGCAACATTAAAAGATTCCAAGATAAGTAATTCAGGATTACCTTTCTTATCTTTCCCATTGCTAGCCTTAACCTTCCGATCCTTTACATCTTTGAGATATACGGAGCAATGACGATGCCAGTTCCCTATCTCATTGCAGTAAAAGCACTTGCCCTTGGGCTTGGATGGTGAATTTGGCTTAGCCTTCTTCTTCATAGGTTTAGGCGCCGGTGCAGTTTGTTTCTTATTCTTTTGCTTACCCTGCTGGTTAGACTTAGACGCCTTGGCTATGACCATATTGGCCTCTGCCTTCTTTTCCTGCTCTTGGGATTTATCTTTCGTAGAAAGACCCTCAAAGACTTGAAGTTCATTGACCAACTCCGTTATGGAAAGGTGAGCCTTAGTCATGACGTAGCTAGTCCTGAACGTTAGGAAATCAGGTGTCAGAGATTCGAGAATCACGGACACTTGGGTAACATCGTCTATACTCGCACCCTGAGTTGCTGCATCAGTAAAATAACTAATCATGTTCATCACATGACCAGTAACCGACTGACCCCGCCTCATCTTGGCATTGACAACCTTCCTCACGGCCTCGTGTCTTTCTTGATCAGATGGTTTTCCAATCATGGTGGTTAAATGCTGTAAGATTTCTCGTGCAGCATTAAAACCCTCAATTTTGTTCCGAATGACCTCCGACACAGAGGCTAAGAAGATGCCTCTTGCCTTATTGTTCGCCTCTGTCCATTTTTTATGTTGATCGTAAATGCGGTTGGGCAGATTATAAGGAGGAATAACAGGGCATTCCTCAGTCAAAAAAAAATTGCGCATTCTCAAATATGAGCACCACGTTTACGTTACTTTTCCACTTAGTAAAATTTTCACCATTTAGCTTATCGTTCAGTAAAGTTTGAATTTGCGAAGACATGTTGCTATAAATAAAATGACAGAAATTTAATCAAATATACACTACTAGAATTAGTATTTTAGGAATAATAAACTTATATAAAGTTTATCCTACCATTCCAAGGATTTAACCTCACATCGTACCGCCGCCTTTAGGGTCGGTATCAGCATGATGACGGTTAAACTGAGACAATCTCTCTCAATGATTAAGCTTCGAGAATCGAACATCTCACGGGAATCAGACATCCCGGGCCTTAATCATTGATTACCTTCCTTTTTCTCGCCTAGATATTTCGAAAATATCCATAAAGAGTGTGACCTACTATATCAGATCTCAAAGTACGCCCCGAGTATGCCGCCTTTAGGGTCGGACAGTGACCCAATTAGTACCCGAAATCCTATCCTTTCGGAAACCAAGCCTTGAATTTTGATAGGGGTGAACACCATCCTTAGGGGCCGGAATCAAAGCGGCATGAGGCATCACCCTAGTCTCATATGCTTGCATCTATAGTAGAGGCCGTGGGGTTGGCTGTCACCTTCCCCGCTCCCACTCAATAATTTGAAAAAGTGGTGGGTTTACTAATTACGGTTTCGGTCTTGACAATAAGAAACAATAAATCAAAGTACTCCGAACAAGGTCAGTTATGCAGGCAAACCTACGCCATATTGTTCGTTGGAACATATGTGACAGTTCAGGCCAATCTGGCAAGAGAAGCCCCGTTTAGCCCGAAGGCTTATCAGCTATGCTAAGTCTTGTCGAACTACTGTAACGTACATCACACGTGGAGGGGAGTCGATTGAGCCGAAGCTCGATTGAACTCACCCAACCATGGTTAGACCATTTCCAAACCCATGTACTAAGATTTTCCGATTTCTAAATTGTCAACCAAAGCGTAATCTCATTTCTGTTTAAGTTGGGTTCACCGAAAACTCAACGATTTATCTAAGTGGGATTCACCGAGAATCCATCACTAAAATCGTAACGATCGACAAAACCCGGTTCCTCAGTTTTTATAATTAGTTACTTATTATTTAACTACCACATATTAAATTAATAAGCATTCATACTAATTATTCGAGTTATACACGTCTATTTTAATTCGAAATTAAAAAACTACGTGTATGCATTGGAGTGGAATCAAGAAGATGCAAGTCATGGCAATTTTCCGGTTTTAAGCACGTAATCTTGATCAAACACAAAATTATACAGAAATGTAAACACCGAGATGGACCGTTGGTACCCCAACTAGCTATTTTCTAAGGAAAAGTAAAACTTAATCTAATCTTCGAGTCTTGAACTTCGAATCTTGAACTCGAACCACCGGATCACGAACCACGAACACCCAAAAAAGAAAAAACAGACTTATAGCGACGTCGCAGAGAATCCTGTAGCGCGGTTTTTAATTTAAAATTAGGTTTTTAACCGTTTCTCCTCGTTCATACCTTGGGTTTCGCCTTGATCTTCATCTTTTCTCCAAGATCTTCAAATTTCGAGCCCGGAATATATAAAATTACAACAAAGATGCTATTTTTTCATATAAATTTTGAATTGCATAAAATTAAATTACAAGTCCTATGCTCAAGTGATACTAATCAAAAGAGCTACAAAATAGATCTAAGGGTAAACAATACCAACCCCAACATTCAAAGCATACAACCATTATCAATTTCGAATTTTACAAAAAAAAAAAAAAACGAAATAAAAACACCTAAAACATGCTTTTTCACTCCAAAATCTAAAATTCATATACTTTGATCGTTAGATCAAAGGCTCTGATACCACTTGTTAGATGTAATATCCTCGGATCAATCATAAATTTACCCGATTACGCAGCGGAAGTATCAGATCTAGATCTAAACGAAACAAAGAACATAAATTAGAGATCAAACTACAAGGGAGTTTGGATTTTTACCCTTTTATGGTGCTTAACTCCAAGATCAAAATTAGTATCCACGCAAGTTGAGAAGCCACAGCCTTCCAACGTGTGTCTCCCAGCAACACCAGGTGAATGGTGTTTCCCGCCGCCGGACCTCCTTGATATGCTACCGGAATAATCCCGAAGATTATCCTGACTCGAAACCCGAAATACTTGGCCGAAATATCAACCTAAGCACTTGTCTATATGGCGTGTTTTTGTGTATGTCAAAAGGCTTGGTAGAACTCTCTTTATATATGAGAGTAATCATTATCCTCCTTGGATTTAATAATTAAAAGATAATTATTAGATTAATACTTATTCCAAAAGAAAAGATAAATAAAACAATTATCCCAAACCAATTAGGATAAATAATATTATTATCTAATATTCCATGAATTATCAATTAACAAATAAAAGATAAATCACATGTTAAATAATTATCCAAGAAAACTAATTCCTTAATAATTAAATAACACAAAATGCGCCCCACCCTAATTAAATATGGTCCATGCGCATTTTTTCAACACCTTGGGCCGAGTCCACGAAATATCTTTTTCTGTGTATTTAATTATCTAGTCCAACTAAACAATTAATCCACATATCAAATTTAAATAGCCCAATCCACTATTTAATTATAATCGAGGTGAAACGACGAGAAAACTAATTATGCTATTTTGGGAGCCACGTTGGGGACCATGGACCTATATTCAGTAGCTACAATAAATTTAATAAAATTATTCGTCAGACCGAACAATTATATTCAATCTATTAATTCCGGGATTACACCACCATAAACCCGAAACCGAACTCTATCGAACATAGATAACTTACACTCAATTTATGAGTCGAAAGCATCCACTAATATACTCATTACATACGGATAAATCCTCCATAGTCTGTTCACTTCGATTCAGGATATTTCCGTAAACACTTCTCGAAACATACTATCCTTAATTACCATTAACCCCCTAGTGATCAATTAGTTCATAACTAATATAATATGAACTCGGCCGATCGATCAGTTTCTAGGGTTAACAAATAAGGGAACTGTCTGTCTACTTCCTGAGGGAAAGAATGGATTCCATATCTATGATAACACAGACTACTCACTCATTTTAGAATAGAGCCAACGAGAAGTGTTGGACCACATACTAAGAAGTGATCCTTACTAACACATCAAACTCTACCCTAGTCTAAGCAGTTGTCTGTGATCACCTCAGAATTGAGATTAATCCATATATGATCGTCTTGTGATTCGATAAGACTTCCCGATTACGGAATTATATCGAGAACTCAAATCAAATCGATCCAGCCCTATATGATTATCATCATATATAAATGCCCCATTATGTACCCTATTACCGACAGTCCGGATAAGACTGTCACACCTAAAGTGTTCTGGGTGCATTATTAGCAAATTAATCTAGAGACCCATACTCAGATTAATAAGTGCTACGGACTAAGTTAATTTTAAGTATATTTCACAAACTCAATCCTCGTGTGTATAGCCATACACTGAGTTATGTGATTACATAATCAATATACTTAGGGTTTTTTTTGTAGTGTATTAATATTGGCAATAAATGTGAATAAATAAGATGAAATAAATTTTGTCATTTATTTAAATAAAACAATTACAAAGTGTCTTTCGGGCATAAAACCTAACATTGTATCCATACCATATTTGTGTATTAAGTCTTTTTTGTACTTGGACTGATTGATGAAGATGCCATCTTTCAACTGTTTCACTTGTAAACCAAGAAAGTAATTCAATTCTCCCATCATGCTCATCTAAAATTTGCTCTTCATTAGATTTGCAAATTTCTCTCACAACTTTCTCTTGTCATATACTAGCAATGTCTTGTTTCTTCCTCTAGCTTGAAAAGAGACTTATCCATAGTTCCTTTGTTGAATCCATTATTGATCAAGAATTGTGATAAAGTTTCATACTAGGCTCTGGGTGCCTGTTTGAGTCCATAAAGAGCCTTCTTGAGCTTGTATACTGTATCTTCTTTTCTTTTGAGTTGAAAACCAGGAGGTTGTTCTGCATATACTTCTTCTTCCAGAAGTCCATTTAGAAATGCACTCTTGACATCCATTTGGTAGACTTTGATGTCTTTGTGTGCAGCAAATGGTAGAAAGAGTCTCATTGCTTCCAATCTTGCTACTGGTGCAAATGTCTCATCATAATCTATTCCTTCTGCTTGAGAGTAGCCTTTTGAAACTAGCCTTGCTTTATTTCTGAGAACTGTTCCTTGTTCATCCATCTTATTTCTGAATACCCATTTTGTTCCAATGATGTTGGCCATGTCTTGTCTGTCAACAAGTTCCCATACTTCATTTCTTTCAAATTCATTTAGTTATTCTTGCATGGCTGTTATCCAATCAGTATCTTGGATTGTATCATCTATTGTTTTGGGCTCTACTTGAGATTGGAAACATGTTAGCATGTGCTCCAGTTGTCTTCTGGTTCTGAATCCTATGTGAATGTCTCCAATGACTTGATTTACAGGGTGATCTCATAGCCAGTTGAGATCAGGTTGAAGTTGTTCTTGACTTGGTGCTTCCATAACTTCGGCTTGTGTATCAGCTTCATGCTCTTGTACTGGTACCTCTTCTGTTGTATTGACTGGAGGTTCATCTTGATTTCCAAAATTGTGATTTAGAATATTAGTTGGTATTGATGTATTCATATAGACTTGTCTTGGTCCTGCTTCTTCAAGTTCTTGAAGGTTTTCACCATTTGTGCTTGGCTCATCAAAGACTACATGAATTGATTCTTCAATTACCAAGGTTCTTTTGTTGAGTACTCTGAATGCTTTGCTGGTGTCTGAGTATCCCATAAATATTTCTTCATCATAATTTTCATCAAAAATATGCAACTGATTCCTGTTCAAAACAAAACATTTTGATCCAAACATGTGCAAATATGAGATATTAGGTTTTCTTCCATTCCGTATTTCATATGGAGTCTTTCCATGATATTTGTTGTTGATTGATCTGTTTTGAGTATAGCATGCTGCATTTGCTGCTTCAGCCCAAAATCTCTTTGGTAAGCATGCTTCTGCAATCATTGTTCTGACTGCTTCTTTGAGTGTCCTGTTTCTTCTTTCTGCTACACCATTTTGTTGTGGAGTCCTGCTGGCGATAGTTGATGCAAGATTTCCATTCTCTTCACAATGAGGTTCGATAATTTCATTTAGAAACTCTGTGCCTCTATCGAATCTGATCTTGATGATCTTCAGTTCCTTCTCATTTTGAATTCTTCTTAGCAAATCTGGCAGCTTCTTGAGTGTCTCTTTCTTTTTGTTCATGAATATAGTCCAGGTGAATTTGGAGAAGTCATCCACCACTACTAGAGTGTATTTCTTTCCACTTACACTGACTGGTGTGACTGGTCCAAAAAGGTCCATATGTAACAGATATAAAATTCTTTTTGTTGATTGATAGGGCTTTGACTTGAAGGAGCTTTTGATTTGTTTCCCTTTTTGACATGGATCACAGAGACTTTCCTTCATGAATTTGATTTCTGGTAAGCCTTCAACAAACTTGTTCTTTGACAAAGTGTTGATTGTTTTGAAGTTGAGGTGGTTCAGTCTTCTATGCCAAATCCAGCTGGTTGATTATTAATTTTTGACAAGCAGACATGTTTCTGCTTTGGCTGTCTTCCAATCTACCTCATACATGTTGTCTTCTCTTATTCCTGCAAGTACAACTGTTTTGGTTTGGCTGTGAATCACCTTGCATCCTTCCTTGTTGAAGTGCACATTGTAGCCTTTGTCACAGAACTGATTGATACTTAGGAGATCGAAATTCAGTCCTTTAACATAAGCTACATTTTGAATCTTTAAGCTGTTTTTGAGCATTATGCATTCCCCTTTGATTTTACCAGGGTTTTCTTTGCCTCCAAAGGTGACTTTGGGCCATTCAAAAGCTTTAAAGTCAGTGAGCCATCCCTTGTTCCCTATCATGTGTCTGGAACATCCACTGTCTATTTACCAGACATCCTACAAATCAAATTAATTATGTTTAGGTACCCAACACTTCTTGGGTCCATAACTGTTAGCAGTCATGCCTCCTACTCCTAGTGTGTATCCAAAGGATCTTCTTTTTGGATAATTAAAGTCATCAACTTCATATGTATAAGGCATGGCAGAATACTTTCTATTGTTTCTACTAGAGATATTCTGATACTTTTCTCTACATTTTGGTGCATTTTCATCCTTTTTCACTTTCCAATAAGCAGTGGGAAACCTGTGTTCATGTTGTTTCATATGTCTAGGAATATACCTAGGTTGGCTTTTCTTAAACACATGTTGCATAGTATGAATTGGTTTCTTCATATGTTTTGGAGGTACAACATTCCAATCATCTTCTGAAGGATAAAGTCTTCATTTACCTTTTAGAAAACTTTTGCCTTTAGTTGGCTGAATTGATGATTTAGTCTGCTGTTTCACTACACTAGGTTTTGACTTCACCGGTGCAGGATGAGTGGTTGAAACTATGGTCTGTCCTCTTCTGAACTTTGGTCCTTTATTGTTCCTGGATTCAGAATTGTGTTGTCCATCATTTCTATTCTCATCCTGACTGTTGTAGCCAGGACCATATCAGGATCCAAACCTTTTTGAGGGTTTGTAAGCTGGTGCATTTAGTGGTGCAGTGGTTGTCTTAACTGGTAAGGAGATTTTCTCAGCTGGTCTGTCAACACCAGATGTATGATCATCTGCTGCTTGTTGATCATTTGAGTAGGTCTCCTTACTAGTTAGTTCAGCTTTTACTTTATCCAGTTCTTTCTTCAATCTTTTATTTTCCTTTCTTAGATTCTCACACTCCTGTTCCAGAATTTCATGATTCAACTCAATTTCATCAAATTTACTCATGATATTTTTGATTATGTTTGCAGAATCTAGTGGGAGAATAGAAGATTGTGCAGTGTTAGAAGTGGATGCACTAAATGATGAGCATGAGCTAGATGTTACCTCAGTTTCATTAGATTATTTAGCCTTAAGGCATAGGTAAGCTTTTTAATTTTCTGAGCTGTCAGCTTCATCATCATCTGAATCATTGTCTGATGATTCTTCATTCTTTTCACTGCTGGTTTCAGCTTTGAGTGCCTTCTTGCTTTTCCTCTTTTCGACTGTTTTGTACTTCTTCTTCTCCTCATCTTTATCATTTTCTTCAGGGCAATCTGCCTTGAAATGACCTTTCTTTTTGCAATTGAAGCATCTGTATTCATCATCCTTCTTCTTTATGTCTTTGTTTAAGCTTGACATTTTGTATGATGATGAACCTCCTTTGAATTGCTTCTTCTTGGTAAACCTGTCAAAACTTTTAACCCGTAAAGCTACCTATTCCTTCAGCTCCTGTGTCTCTTTGCTGATTGCATCAGCTGTTTGACTTTGCTGGGGTGCAACCAGTGCACTGGCCTTATGTGCCTCTGCTGGTGCACTGTCTTCGCCGTTCAACTCAAATTCATGAGCCTTTAGTTGAGACATTAGAGTTAAGGTATCAGTGGTTGTAAGATTTGTTGTCCCTCTGATTACTTATGTTATGATCTTTCATCTTTTAGTTAAGCTTCTCAAGATCTTCAGGCACACTTGTTTCTGTGGATATGTGTGTCCAAGTTGTTGTAGTTCACTGATGATGCTTGAGAATCTGTTATCCATTTGATCAATGGTTTCACCAGCCTTCATTTTGAAGTTCTCAATTTTCTGTTTTGCAACATACAATTTGTTTTCCTTGACTGCTTCTGATCCTTCATTGATCAGTGCCAATTTGTCCCAGATCTCCTTTGCTGTTTTACAATCTTTGATTCTCATGAACATGTTACTGTCCAGAGTCTTCAAAATCATGTCTTTTGCAACAAAGTCGAGATTTGCTCTTCTCCTATCATCCTTGGTCCAATCTTTCTTGAGTTTGTCTATTACTTTTCCTTGATCTGCTCCTGTGGATACCACAGTTGTAATCTCAATTGGGCCATTATTAATTACATCCAGCATCTCTTCATGAGTTGCTGCAATATGAGACAACATTCTTATTTTGTATTCATCAAAATTACCAGAAATTAGATCTGAACAGGTTCTGATTCTAGGAACACTGCTCTGATACCAATTGTTGGTCCCAGAGAAGGGTAAAACTATAGTCAGAGGAGGGGTGAATGACTATAGTGGAGTTTCAAAAACTTTTCTTGTATTTAAAAGATTTTGGGCAGCGGATAAGTCCCTTCTTAATATGTTGTTTCAAAGTAGTTTATGCAATCACAGATATATGATATAATTTAAGCGATTAAATAAATGCAGTAAGGTAATTTGCTGAATGTAAGTTGACACAAGGTTTATAGTGGTTCAGGGTTGTGTAATCCCATAATCCACTCTTCTCCTGTGATGATTGGAGGAATTTCACTATTGTTTTCACAGATAGAATAGCCTGATTGTCTTTGACTACACAAGCTTCACAATTTTCAAGACTACCACTCCCTGACTGCAACAGATTCAGTGACTCAGTCTCTTTCACTGCTCCTTGGGAAAAAAATCCTTCAGCAGCTGTCACAAACACAACTCCTTCTCAGATGGCTCTAATTCAGTTTCTTGATTGAAGTGAACTGGATTCACAAAACTTGTTGATCAGACTCAATGCTTGATGTTGGAATTGTAGTTCTGAGTTTTGAGTTGATCACTAGATATTCTTTTTTAAGCACAGATGAATGATTTTTGATTTGGCAGAGTTTCTGCTTGTAAATTCTCAGACTTGATCGTTCACTTATGTGTGTTGTTCTTGTCTATCAATGCCTTATAGCCATGATAATCCTTGACTTGAATTTCCGTCCGTTGGCTATATTAATGAAGGGAATAATCCTTGATTTTATTCTTGATTCCCCCTTAATTAAATCCTTCTTGATTTCAATGATCAGATTTTTTCTTCAAACGTTTATCAGAAAATCCGTCCTTGATTGATCCTCTATTGATTGTGCATTTAATGCTTGATCCTCTGAATCTTCTTCATATTTCAAAATCTGATCAAGCAAAGTTTACTTAGCCATTCCTTGAACGGTCAAGTGATCTTTCTGACTTTGCCGCTTAGATCTTCCTTCACTGCTTTGTCATTACTCAGCCGAAAGTCAATTCAATTTGCCTGTTTACTATTTCCTTCATTCTTTTCATTTTAGGAGAATCTTTGTACTTCACTGATCCTTGATTTATGTGAGATCAGTGTACACCATATTTAAACATTAAGTTTCATCACTTGGAATGTAGCTTAGACTTACCCAAGGTCATCACAGACTTCCTCGGTGATAAGTAAGACCATTATGTCTTCATGCTTCTCTGCTGGTACTTGGCTGGCTTCACTTTGCCTAAAATCTGTTTTTACTTAGTTGTCCTACCAACTAGTACAATACTTGTCTGACTCAACTTATACAACATGTCAGACTCTAAGTAAAGACTTATACAGAGAATTCTAACTTATTTCAGGCTTGCTATAACAGCTAGTATGGCCATCATCAAAACATAATAAAATGTTCCTAACATTCCGAAACGTGTTCTCTTGGACGAGGGGTCGAACTAGTTGTTCCTAAGTCGGTTTAGATAGCTATAAATAAAAGGCTTCACCTAAGCACAAAATGTACTCAAATTATTCAAGGAAATTATGCAATAAAAGTTCTTAGTTCTTTATTTTATTTATTTTATGAGTTCTGGTCGGAGAGAGGACAAAATCGCCGCCTAAGGAGAGATCCGAAGGAGATCTACGCTTGTCTTCGAGGGTATGATTTTCTATCTTTTCTAAGATGTAGATATATCATCGTTACATTCGACTAGTATGTTTTAATTGCTTATTTAGTTTAATTAGATAGTAGTTAGTTTATTTTACCCCATGTGTTATAGATCTGATTCATTTGTGAAGAAATCTTGAAATAGTAGTTGCGTTCTTCAAATTTGCGATGGTCAATATCGCTAAATCTGAATACCTAGTAAATTACTAATTCATGATAATCGGCGCCAACTACGTTGATCGATAGATTTAATTTACATGTCTTTAGTCTGATAAACTATTTGCATGTTATCATAAATTAACATGAAGGACCACAAGTGAAGTGTTAATTAGGACATTATCTAGAATGGACCCTAGGAACGTGATGGTCAATGTCGACAGCTGTCTAGGCGGGTTTGCAGTATGAGGTAACACTCAATATCGGCAGCTCTAGTTATTTATGCGTATGGGCTATTACAGACCAATTAAGGAGGGTAGCTTGCGTATAGATTATCTACTGCCATTTTCGGAGTAGATAGGGTTAGGAGTTGTACCCGTAGCTGATCAATGAATAAATTCCCCAATGGGGAGGACTGTTGCATGTGTGGGGGGAATAACTAATTACTCATAATTGAACTAATACCTTAGAAACTCTAGTTTGTTTCGTTGAACTTGCATAATCTTGTTAGTTGAGGCACCAATACTACTGTCTATATATTATAGTTGGTCGTAGACCATAATCATGACAACTCAATCTTGATAATTAGACGTTCTTATGAGTCTCTGTGGATTCGACCTTGACTCGCCAGTACTCTACTATGATAGACCTAGTCCTATTGCTAGTAAGTGCCTTGCACGCGATCAAGATTTTTGGTGCCGTTGCCGGGGACTCGTGTCAAGAATACTTTTTATTTAAGATTGAGTTTACTGTATATATTTGAGTCTGTTTAATTGAGTATTTTTATAGTCTATTTATACTAGAGTCATACAGAGTCGGTTCTGTGAAATCTAGAAAAAAGGTACAACCGGTTTACCGAGGGTTACCTCCGATAAACCGAGGGTCCCAATTTTGCCAGAATCGTTTCTGTTCATTCAGTGTCAGGTCAGTAGTCAGAATCTATATTTTTGAGTCTTCCAGGCTAGTATAACAGCCGCCGAGGAAAGTTACTAACCTTTTTATTTTCTTTTTTGTGTCATGTAGTACGTTACACGTAGTTCAGCAGCCAAACTCAAGAGATTCATACCTGAGATTGAAAAGTTTGCTAGACAAAAGAGAAATGAAACTCAAGAAAGATCTGTTAGGCGGGCGGACGACGTGGTTTCAAACGAACAAGATCACAGCGAGAGGGAAGAAGAGATTACACCTTTGGAAGATACAGAAAACAACATGGCGCATAACGGATAGAACGCACATAATTGAGCAGGAGTTGTGGTATAAGAAGAAATGAGAACTCTATAGAGTTATAAAATGCCAACGATTGAGAAATTCATGCTAGCAATTGTTCAGCCTGAGGATGCAGCTGAGGTATTTCACCCTAAACGAAACGTGATACAAATGGTGACTAACTACACTACCTTTCATAGAGTAATGAACGAAGATCCTAGTGTACACGTCACCAATTTTCTGGAAATAGTCAGCATGGTTAAGCCAGCAGGAGTACCAGGAGACAATATCAAGTTGAAATTGTTTCCTTCACTCTGAAAGACAAAGCGAAGATATGGTTATTGTCTCTAGCACCAGGATCAATCCAAACTTGGACTGATCTGTTGCAGAAGTTTATGAATAAGTACTGGCCACCTGGGAAGTCACTACAGATGAGACAAGACATTATGAATTTCAAGCAGAGACCCACTGAAACCTTTGAAGAAGCATGGGAAAGATTTAAAGAAGCATAGAGAAGATGCCTTTATCATGACATCACTTTGCCCGTATGAATGCATAGTTTTTATCACGGATTGCGGCCAAGTGAACAAATGAGAGTTGATGCATCATGAAACGGATGTTTTGCATTTCTATCACCTGAAGAAGCTAAAGAGAAATTGGAGCAAATTGCACTTACAATTCAATAAGGAACGCATCAAGTGGAAACCGCCAAAGTAGTTGAAGGCGTATTTGGAGAAGATACTTCTCAAAAGATCTTATACCAGCTAATGGCAATGAATGAAAAGATAGATGGCATGCAAGACCGCATAGCCAAGGTTGAGAAAGTTCAAGATATTGAAGCAACCAACACTGAGGATGTGAACTATATAGGGAGGCAAGGAAATCCTTATGGGGGCGGATATCACCCAGGTTCTCATGACCACCCTGGTTTTAGACTGAGTGACCCTGCTGGGGGTTTTCGACAAAGTGATTCAAACGCTGGAGAGAGACCGAGACAAAATGGTGGATTCATGCCTCCATTCAATAAGTCCGGTGGTTGGGAAGCAGCCATGGATAAAATGAGCTCAACTGTGACCGACACGGTCAATCAACTTACGAAATTCATGACTGAGCTGAATACAAACTTCACCATATATTGTTAGAAGAATGATACCAGACTGTCCAATCAAGAAGCCTTAGTGCAGAATCTATCGCACCAAGTGGGACAGATGTCATCCCGTCCTCCGGGAGGATTGCCAAGTAATACTGAGAAGAATTCGAAGGACGTTAATGCAATTATGACAAGAAGCGAAAGGAAATGCCTGGACCAGTTATACCAACTGCCCAGGAAGAATCAGAGAGAAGTCAGCAGCAGAACGCAGCAGAATCTGGAGAAAAAGAGGGGCTGGTAACCGGGAGTCTGAAAATGCTGCAGACAAGCAGGCAGAGCTGCAGCAGTCAACAGGTAAGTCTTCACGAACTGTAACTATTAATCCTGCTACTTTACCTTATCCCCCTAGGAAATATAAGCCAAATAATGATGATGCACGTTATAAAAAGTTTATAGAGATGTTTAAAAAGTTGCAAGTGAATATACCGCTGGTAGGAGCTCTGGCCAGAATGCCAGAGTATTCTTGAAAGAAGCCATCTCTACCATGAGGAAATTGTTGGACCTTGAGAGTATATGCCTTAAAGAGGAATGCTCGGCAGTTTTGCAACACAAACTGCCTCCTAAGTGTAAAGATCCTGGGAGCTTCCTCATACCATGCACAATTGGAGTAGTATGCCTAAAAAAAGCCTTATGTGATCTTGGAGCCAGTGTCAATCTAATGCCACGCTCTATTTTTCATAAGTTAGGCATAAAGGAGTTGAATGAAACATCTATAACCCTTCAATTAGCAGATAGGTCTATGAAGCAACCTTGTGGAGTGGTGGAGGATGTTTGGGTGAAAGTTGATAAGTTTGTATTCCCTGTAGATTTTGTGGTGCTAGACATAGAAGCTAATCACGATGTTCCATTGATCTTAGGGTAGACCTTTCCTAGCTACGAGCAAAACATTGATAGATGTTCATAAGGGTGAGCTGATTCTGAGAGTGAATGAGGACAAGGTAGTATTCAATGTGATGAACTCAATGAGATATGCTAAAGATGAAGGAGAAGCATGCTACATGCTAGATGCCATAGACGAGCTTGTTTCAGAATTATATCAGCAAGTGGCACTAGAACCTAAAGTAGCTGAGACTTTGCTCCTGAAGGAAGAAGAAAGCAATGAGGAAACCTGGCCTGGGTGTAGTGAAGGTCAAGTGCGAGAAATAGAGCCTATATCCTCTGTGGATTTAGGAGGAACCATTCATAGACCTTCATGGCACAAGTTCTTTGACCTACAGTTGACTGGTATGCTGTTAAGATCATCATTAGAGGAGCCACCAAGGAACTTAACATTGAAACCTTTTCCATCTCACCTGAAGTACGCATACTTAGAAGATGATACTCTCCCTCTTATAATTTCAGCGTCACTATCACCTTTAGAAGGGGAGAAACTGTTAAAAGTACTGAGAGAGCATAAAGGGAGCGTTTGGATGGACAATTGCAGATATTAGAGGAATAAGCCCATCGATGTGCATGCATAAGGTCTCTGTGGACCCTGAAAAGAAAGTGGTAGCACAACCTCAAAGGAGGTTGACACCACAACTGAAGGATGTTGTTAAGGAAGAGATCATAAAGATGTTGGAGATTAGAATCATTTTCTTAATTGCAGACAGTAAGTGGGTAAGCCCGATTCATGTGGTGCCCAAGAAAGGAGGATTCACTGTACAACCTAATGAGTTTGATGAGCTAATCCCTGTGAGATTAATTACTAGACATCGAGTTTGCATTGACTTCAGGAAGCTGAATGATGCAACTCGTAAAGATCATTTTCCCTACCATTCATTGATCAGATGTTAGAAAGAGTAAGCGGTCATGCATTTTATTGTTTCTTAGATGGATATTTTGGTTATTATCAGATCCATATTGCCCCCGATGACCGAGAGAAAAAAAACTTTCACATGTCCCTATGGAACATTTGCGTACAATCGCATGCCCTTTGGGTTATGTAATGCACCAGAAACTTTCCAAAGGTGCATGATGTCATTATTTGCGGACATGGTGGAGGATTTTCTAGAGATTTTCATGGATGATTTCTCTGTATTTAGAGATAGCTTTGATAAATGCTTGGACAATTTGAGTTAAGTGTTGAAAAGATGTGAAGAGACCAACCTTGTACTTAACTGGGAAAAATGCCATTTCATGGTTACAGAAGGAATAGTGTTGGGTCATAGAATTTAAAAGAAAGGAATGGAAGTTGATAGAGCAAAGATAGAGGTGATATAGATGCTACCCCCTCCAACGAACTTGAAGACGTTGCGAGCATTTCTTGGCCACACAAGATTTTATAGGAGGTTTATCAAGGACTTCTCTAAAGTTTCTAGACCTACGGAATTGCTTGCAAAGGATGTACCTTTCGTATTTGAAAAAGCGTGCAAGAAAGCATTCAACACATCAAAGCGAATGCTTATAACCGCCCCAATTCTGGTAGCACCAGATTGGAATAAACCTTTTGAGATAATGTGTGATGCAAGCGACACGGTAGTTGGAGCAGCCCTGGGACAAAGAGAGGATAAAATCTTTAAGCCTGTCTATTACGCCAGTCATACCCTTAACAGTGCCCAGAGGAATTATGCGACTACGGAGAATGAACTCTAAGCTGTCATCTTTGCACTTGATAAGTTTCTACCTTACTTGATAGGATCGAAAGTCACTGTATTCACTGATCATGGAGCTTGGAAATACCTTCTAACCAATAAAGACTCCAAGCCGAGATTATTAAGATGGATTCTACTCTTACAAGTGTTTGATGTGGAAATCAAAGATAAAAAAGGATCTGAGAACTAGGTGGCTGATCACCTGTCAAGATTAACTTTGCTAGAAGAAGAGCAACCAATCGAGATTAGGGAAAGCTTTCTTGATGAACAACTGTTTTCTGTCTCAGTGGTAGCTCGAGTTGAATCTCAGACCAGATATCATACATCAAGTGTGGGCAAGGTATAGTTTGCCAACATTTTCAATTACTTAGCAGGGAAGTACATACCACCCGAATTCAATAATGCGGATAAGAAGAAGTTTTTCACATATCTGAAGTATTGTCATTGGGACGACCCGTACCTATACAAGTTGTGCCCTGATGCCATTCTAAGGAGATGCGTCCATGATGATGAGATTCCAAGTATTTTGCACATGTGTCATTCTAGAGATGTTGGGGGTCACTATGGACCAGACAAGACAGCAGCAAAGGTACTGCAGTGTGGATTCTACTGGCCGACAATTCATAAATCTTCTTACGAGTTTACAAGATCTTGTCATTCCTGTCAAATGACTGGCAATATTTCTAAGCGGAATGAGATGCCACTGCAGAGTATCTTAGAATTAGAATTATTTGATGTTTGGGGAATTGATTTCGTTGGGCCATTCACATCGTCAGAATCAAATCGTTACATCCTGGTAGCAGTTGATTATGTTTCCAAATGGGTGGAAGCAGTAGCTTCACCTACTAATGATGCCAGGGTTGTCCTGAGATTTCTTAAGAAAAACATTTTGACGAGGTTTGGTGTGCCCAGAGCCATAATTAGTGACGGAGGGAGCCATTTATATAATTGGTTGTCTGAGAAGTTGATGATGAGATATGGGGTTAGACATAAAATTGCAGCAGCATATCACTGAAGGATGCAGGTTCTTAGATCTAAACGAGTTAGATCTACGCGCAGCGGATGGATCACGATTTATATATCAAAACACATAATTAAAGGACTTAAACTACTACAAGGGGGTTTAAGGTCATGTTACCAATAACGGGAAGAGAAGCCTTGATCTTCCGATGTGTTCTCCAAACGGCGGTTGGTGGACACCCTTCTTGATACACGAACCTCCTTGATATGCAACACCAAGAAAAACTCCAAGTTTTTCTTCCTCTAAAACCCTAGACAAGAAAAACAAATTTTCCTCTCTTTTTCTAAGGTGGTGGTCGAAATTATGCCTTGCTATTTCCCTTGGAATAACTCTCCTTTTATAGGAGAGTAAATCCTTGGCATCCAAGTTTCTAATTAATTAAATAAATAATTAAAAAGAAATCACAATAAAGGATAATTCCATTTATAAAAGATTGTGATTAATCAATCAATCAATTACAAATCAATTATCTTTTATTAATTAATCACTTATCAAGTAAATAATTAATCACACAAGAAAATCTATTCTTGCATTTTAAGAGATAGGAGGTGCCACCTAGTAGGGTTTTAAGCCCACATAAAATGTCTTTTATGTGTATTATATTATTTAGCCCAACTAAATAATATCCATGCATATCAATTAATTAGCCCAGCCAATTAATTATCACTGAGGCCCAAATAACAAGAATATCATTCCGAATTACGTAAGCCACATCGGGGACCATGGACCTATAACCGTAGCTCCATAATTAATTATTCATCGAGCGTAATAAGTACATTAATTATTAATTCCGGGATTACGCCACCATAAACTCAAATCAACTCTACCAATTATAGATGTATACTTATACTCAACCCATAGAGTGAATAAGCGTCCATTGATATAATCACTACATACAGATTAACCCTCCATAGATCGTCCCATTCTGTGGGAAGTCTCCGTGAACCCGACTCTGAATATCTTATCCTTATTTACCATTAACCCTCGATGATCAATTAGTACACATATCCGACTAGTAGCTAATTAGTCAAATGTGAACTCCGGGATCAATCACTTTCTTAGGGCTAACAAATAAGAGGATCTGCTCTCTACTTCTTCCGCAGAAGGAATGGATTCCATGTCTGTGAAAATTAGAACTACTCACTCATCTGGAGATAGTGCCAATGAGAAGTGGCTTGGAACACATATTTAAGTGAACCGTAACTAACACATCAAACACTACCCCGGGACAAGCAGCACCCTGTGATCACCTCAGGATTAAGGTTGATCTATATATGATCATCTAATGATTTAATAAGATTCCTCGATTACGGAATTATACCGAGAAATTCAGATTAAATCGGTCCAGTCCTATATGAATGCCATCATAAATAATGCCCCACGTAGGTACCCTCTACCGACAGTCCGGATAAGACTATCACACCCTAAGGTGTTTTGGGTGCATTATTAGTGTTTTAATCAAGAGACCCTAAACTCTGATTAAGTTCACCACGGACTAACAGTTTAAGTACATCACCACTAACTCAATCCTCACGTGCATGCCATACACTGAGTTAAGCGGTTACATACTGATATACTTAGGGTTTGTAGCAGTGTATTATTTACAAGCACAAAGCATGTAATAAGGTGAGATAAAATCTGTCATCCATTGTTAAAAACAATTACACAAATTGTCTTTCGGGCACTACACCTAACAATCTCCAAATTGCACGAAATGACAAGTAACGATTGTTTTTAGAGCACACCCTTTCTTATCTTATTCACAACACTCTCCTACTTGCTCTAAAAGCAGTTGAGATATATCCTTCAATGCCGTACCCTCCAAGCACTCGACTTGGTACACTGATTAGTTAGGTTGTCGGCTCGAAACGATATTTAGGATTGAAACGTTGTCGGTCCTTCCAATCAGGCGGTACTCTCTCTCAATATGCTTTTGACTTCTTGTGACTGAGAAGATCCTTCTAAGCTATCTCTTCACTGTTTTCACAATGGAGTGATATCGGCTTATCGCACTGAGAATTGCTCCCGCACCAAAAAGGAAATTCTAAGCACTTTGAGTAAACACTGAGCCCGAGATCAACTTAATGATCATCCTTAATCTGACTACAAGTCAGAATCAGTGTAGTCAACCATATTCAAGTTTGCACCTGAATATACAAGCATATGATTCCTCGTTCTCTAACGATACTTGAGGACGTACTAAACCGCTACTTATTGCTTGAATCAAAGATTCGACTGCAATTGACTCGTTTTAAGCTGACTTGCCCTTATCCCAGAGAGACTCTATCCTATTTTCTCTTTATCTGAAGATTTGGAGCATCATTCCTGAGAGGTAGGGTAGGACTACTCTCGATGAATGCTGCAACCGTGTATGCATAATCATCTTATTCAATAAGATAGGTGGGATAGCCAATGACTCATTCTCGTGAATTTAACCGAATTAAATTCTTAGAATATAGTCCAATTCTCTCATCCAGAGAATCTTGGTGTGTCAGTTTCCGACTTCAGATAGCACACCCATGTTGTTTCCAACCGTTTCAGTGTTATCATTCATGAACACTAATACTACTATTTTACCAATATTGATATCCAGTCTACAAAAGACTTATTAATATTTTGGTCAAGTCCACATATTTTAAAACATGTGACTTTTAAATGACCGAGAGGTTCTCTTAAATCCACAAAGGATATAAGCCATGGCGAGCTTTCCTACCAATGGTTCTTTACTGAATAAATTAAGATATCGTTAGTCTCGCAAAAAAGTATTAGGAATCACCCCTATCTTACGCTTGTAGCGAATCCGTTATTCATTCTTAGCTAAAACCATTCATTACGAATGAATTTAGATTCCGTTGTTCGGCAAGAAAGTCTCGATGAATCACCCCTATTTTTTTGCTTTTTAATCGAAATCCAAAGAAGATTGAGTGGTGAGAGAGTTCAAGGTCCGTTAACTCTCTACTTGTCTCGGGAATTACCCCTATACCACTCAACTTTGCGCCGAAAGTTTAAACTTTCCTATTCATTCGACTCTTTTCCGTGTAGATCCAATTGCTCACACTGGGCCTAAGGCACTCAGGTGGTTCTACAAGTGGCTGAACAGAGCTGGAGTACCAAAACTCCATTCACAGGGTTAAGGTTTTCAAACCAACCTCTATGATCGTAATCCTATACACCCACCAAGAGCCATAGGTTATCAATCACCCCAAATAGATCAGAAAAGTCCACAAAACCACAATGGGTCAATGGTTAAACCATACTCCCACTGTGTCTTGGGTGGATTGATATTCTGATCTAGTAGTATTTATCAGTGTACTCACCAACAACTGATGTTGGACGTGGTCTGATTAAATCAGATAGTAACTACCTTTGGGTAACCGTACTCCAAGGTTTAAGGCTGTTACTTATAGATTCTATCAGAAGGCTTGTGACAGTTCAACCATCACTTTCTGATCTCAAGAATCTTATGACCAACCATTACTCGTCTCATTAAGATATTTCACGAACATTCACAATCTGAACGTATGCGCAAAATCTCCAGTCCTACCTTTAAGCATTAAATGCTAAATGCCTAAATTTACGGAAGTGGTGTGAACCGAATTCACTCCATATCCATAAATTCACAAGCATCTTCTAGGTAGACTTCTCGGTTTACATAATAATGTTAACCGTCATTTTGCAACGAATTATCTTAATCGAGTTTAGCAGTGTATTGTAGCATATCAATAACTATATAGGGCAAGTTTATGGTTTCTTCCTCAGTGAGAAACATTCCATTAGGAGGCAGGCCGAGCATCAGTCCCAAGACTATGCGATAGCCTATTTCTGAGTATGGAATACTCTATTCTCTGCTAAAATCAGAGACTCCTCGTCGTATTCTCTTGATAAACTAAATCGTGTTTTGAGCAGTTATCAGACAAAATGTCACCACTCAAAAACTCCCACTCGCTTGTTTCTTTCACTAGACCCCAAAGGTCATTATGAACAAGCTATGTTACCTCTTCAAATCTATTACCCTCTCCCGATTGAAAGGAAACTTAGTCATTGTTCCTTTGAGATAGTTTTCCTAGACTGGGAGATAGGAATCACCCTTAGCCAGTCGTGAGGTCTTTTCTCTAGGATATATGCACTAATTAATAGATATTGAAAGGTTGTTTATCTTAATACGGAAACCTTTTACCTATAATGGTTTAAGACGTGTTACTTATACATTTTCAGCATTTCTTAGTGGTTCTGACTTTATCAAACAAAAGTCCGAGTCTCGGATTCTTACTACAAATGTCATATTCACTTTCTATGAGGCAACAATATATCGAGTTGAAAGTGAATCCATTTGTTTCAACGAATCTGTAACCAGAAAAATAAAATTTTCTGTGATATTCAAGGATAGAATCCGAAATTCATTTCCTTATATCACTCCCACTATTGTAGCTGAAGTTACTGCCCGTTGTTACTCTATTAATCGTTAATGCACAGCTTCCTTGTTCTTCCAAAGAATTAAGCTACCGAGTCGAGTTACTCGGTTTAAGAAAGTCGCTAAGGATTCATTGGTTAAGTGATCCAAAATCACTTTCCTTATCCTATACTTTCTATAATTAATGTTTCGGTTTAGCCTCACTTCAGTTAAGATGATTAACACTTACAGACATTCTTTCTCATTCTAAACTTTCCTTAAAAGGAAATAGTCTTGAACTAGCAGTTCGTATGAGTAGACACTACTCGTGAATTGTGGGATGTCTAATGAAAGCGTTACCCAGTGGGACTAATTTTCTAAATTAGAAAAACCATAAGACAAAAGCTCCCACTAGTTTATCGGTTCCAAATACCGTCTAACTAGCGACACTTTAATTTATGATTCTCCAATTTTTCTATTAGAAAATTTCTTGTGTAGACACTACACAATTAAAATTCACTAGAAGAATTTTATCGTCCCAATCATCTTTCAAACTAACTATGGTTGTCTCTCGTTCAACACGAGTGACAGCAGTGACATACTTATTTACGTCACTTAAGTCTTGAAGGCTCAAGAGAAATATCTCTTTCGAAAAATTAATCGCATGTAAGATCAATAAGTACAACGTTCTAGTTACTTGCCACTTTTTAACGAAGTCATTACTAGTCAATTTTACACTAGCAGTCTAGCACCCTAGAGAGATATATAAATAGTTGTAAATAAAATTGACAGAAAATAAATCCAAATCACACACTACTAATAAATTTTAGGAACATAAACTAAGTACTTATAGTCTATCCTACCCTTCCAAGGATTTAATCTAATGCCTCAGTGCCGTCTTAGGGTAGGTCAAAGAGGTTTCGATTAATATTGAAGATCAGATTGAGAATCGAACATCTCATTTGTGATCGTCAATCACCTTTCCTTTTTCAGCCAAGGTATTACCAAAATACCCTTTATGAGTGTGACCTACTGTTTCAGATCTTTAGATAGACCCCGAGTGTGCCGCCTTAGGGTCGGTCAGTGACTCAGCGAGTACCTAAAATCCTATCCTTTCGGAGACCAAGCCTTGAATTTTGATAGCGGTGAAGGCCTTCCTTAGGGGGCCGAAATCAAAGCTGGCACGAGGCGTCACCATTCTCTCACATTGCTTGTGTCAACAGTAGAGGCCGTGGGGTCGGCTGTCGCCTCTCCCGCTCCCACTCAATATTTTGAAAAAGTGGTGGGTTTACTGATCAATGCTGAAGCGTTTGTCCTCTATGCTCTTTCGGTTCTTGAGACGACCATCAACTGGGCTCGCCTGATCCACTTTGAGGCAATCATGTTTGCCACCATGATGAGTGAAATTTTGCCCGTGCCTTTCGCCTGGATGATCTCAAGTATGTGTATTCGAAGTCGAGGGATGCCGGTCTATCCAACAATGGATAGATATTACGCCCATCCTGAGGCCGATGAGTGAAAAGCAGAGTCTTTTCTTTTTTTGACTCCCTTGTAAAAATCTCCCTTCATTTTGTAATGGATTGAAGTTTCATATTTTTGTTGGCTTGATCTTGCATCTGCGTTTTATTTTCTTACAAACTCGTGTCTCTGCCCTCGCTATCATCATAATTTCAGCAAATTCGCGTGCCCCCTTTCTGTGTCGGACAGGCTTTGCTTGTCGGGGACATAATTTGTTTTACTCTATTTGACTTATGAAAATTGATTTATTGACTGTAATTAAATGGGTTTGACGCCTTTACAAAAGTTTTTTTGAAACGAATACCATTACTTCTTACATTTAGTATCGCTTCAGATTGTCGGCGTGCCAGGGTCGATTGAACTTGCGACCTTCCTTGTCAGGGAGGATATAAATCCTTTTTTTTTACTATTCTCGACACTTGCCAGGGACCCTCCCAATTCTCGGCCAGTTTTCCTTTATCCGTTTTCTGGCCGGTTGCTTGTCTTTTGTGCAGGACAAAATCTCTTACTGTGAAAGAGTGATCACAGATCCGCTTGTCGTGGTGCCGCTTTGCAGCTTGCTTATAGATCACCAACTGCACACGCGCTTTTAAGCGTTTTTCCTCTGTGAGGTCCAATTCGATCTGCCGATTAATGACGTTGTTGGCCACATCGAAGTGGGAGACCCTTATACTTGGTAGAGCAATTTCAACAGGTGCCATTGCCTCCGACCTGTATGTTAATGAAACCGGCATCTCTCCGGTTGTTACCTTCCGGGTTGTGTGGAGTGACCACAAAGCTTCGGGCAGGTAGTCTACTCACTTCCCAGCCTTTTCGTATAGGTTTTTATTTAACACTTTTAGCACCTACTTATTGGCATTTTCCGCCTGACCATTTCCTTGGGGATAGCATACCGAAGACTGCCAATGTTTGACATTATGTTTTTTTTACAGAATTCATCAATTCGTCTCTAAATTGTGGCCTGTGGTCAGATACGATGGCTCATGGCACCCCAAACCGAGTCGAAACCTGATCAAGAAAAAAAATATTATGTCTTTTGAGGAGATCTTAACAAGCGCTTTCGCCTCGATCCACTTTATGAAATAATCTACGGCGACGACCAGGTACTCGCATTTCGATCGGCCTTTCTTAAGTGGGCCGATTAGGTTGATCACCCACATGTCGAAGGGCCAAGCGGCGAAGACGATGCTTTGCTCCACCGAAGGCAGTCTTGGTATGTCGGCGAAGTGCTGGCACTTGTAGTAGCTTTTAGCGTATCTTTCAGCATCTTCAGCCAGCTTTGGCCAATAGTATCCTGCTAATAAAGCTTTCTGGTCCAAAGTGTGGCTGGAAGGGTGGCCCCCGCACACCTCTTCGTGCAATTCTGTCAGTACTCCTTGTACTTCTTCGGGGCGGACACGTTGCAGCGCCTTTGAAAAAGATCTCCGATATAGAATTCCATTCAGGACCATGTAACTTGCCACTCTTCTCTTCAAGGTTTGGGCTTCCCTGGTGTTGGACTTATTTCTGAGTTTTAGTGATGAGTGCCAGACTAACTGTTATAGTGCAAAGGCAAAAAGATGTCTAGATCAAATGTATAGGTTTATTAGAGTTTGATCTTTGAATAGGTTTGATCAAACAAGCAATCAGTAATGGTCACCGATTTATATCACAGCAGATCGGTCTATGTCGATGAGGGTAGATAGGTCGAGAGACTAATCGTGAATCTTTGAAGGCGAAGGTGAGGGCTCAAACTCAGTTAATGAAGGCTAAGGGATCAAACTTAGTAATTAAAGTCAAGGATATGGAATCAGAATTTAGGCAAGTCTGTGATGACCTAAATTGATTACATATATCTTGTGTACAAGGTCTAAGTTCCTTAAGTTGGATGGTGATTGGAACTTAGTTATTTGCAAAAAGGTGTAATCTAACTTCACAAATAAAAGTTAGATAAAAGAAGTCTGCTGCATTGTGTTAAATACAACAAATTATAGTTCAGTAGACTGATAGGTATTTCAGCAGACTGATGAACCTGCTGATATACATACCTCGATTAATTCAAGATTAAATTGGAAGATTACATGGATAAGGACAGCCAACTACCTCTGATTTATCAAACAAATCAATGGCTGAGATTAAAAAGACGTTGGGATGATTCAAGAGTTTATCCAATGGTTACAAGTCAAAGGGTGGACAGACTGCACTCTGTCAAAAAGGATTCTGACAGTGTCAGTCCTATGAATAGTGACAGAAATCAAGTAAAATGGGACAAAACCAGGAATGGTCATATTTGAATTTCAAATACAAGTCACATGGGCACCTACCTATAAATAGAGTACTTCCAACTCAGAAAATGATGATGAACTTTAAGAGAAAAATACAAGTGATAATTCTGAGCTGAAAAAGCACCCTGCTGAACTTACTGAGCTTAAGGCTGCTGATCCAGAGAAAATATTTAAGTGTTTTATGTATTCAAGCTACAACAATTTTACACACTTGAAGACTGCAAGCTGCTGATTATTTCATCCTAATCAAGCTGCTGCAACTGAATCATTTACTTGATTCATTCTTTATTTTACAAAGAACCTGCTGAAGACAGTGAAGCACTTTTGTGTGAAAGACTCTTGTTTGTGGTGGAGCTGGTGAAGAGGCAATCCTACCCTTCAAGGACCAGTGGAAGACTTTGGAGCAGCAATCCTACCTGTTCTAAGTTTTCAGTTTGTGAAGCCATAGTCATTGGTGAAGGACAAGCAACCTTAGGAATCTTTGTAACAGCTACATCAAAGATCTCTAGTGAATTACCTCCAACATCACAAGAGAAGAGTGGACTGATAGGATTACACCACCTGGAACCACTATAAAATCTGCCTACTAACTTTCTGCACCTATATTCTACATTTAGCTTATTATACACATCATCCTACTAAATCTAGCAACTGAACTCACACACATACACTACTGAGTATCCAATACTTAGTATCATATTTAACAACAAGTAATAAGGCTTAATTTTTGATATAATTCCACTGCATAAATTCAGTAAACTCAACTGTTAGTAGATTATCGTGTCATCAAAGAGTTATCTTGAGGTGTCAACAGACTCATCGAGGTATCGCCAGATCGCAGAAGTTCTTTGAGTTTGTTAACTCCAAAAGTTTTAAGTGTTAAGTTTATTCACCCCCCCTACGTCTAAACTTAACCAAAGCCTTTTAAGAGACCAACAATTGGTATCGGAGCAGTGCTTCTATTCTGAAGTAATCCTACTTGTTGTGCTTGAGAAAATACTTTGAAACTTTTTCAAGTTACTGATTTTCAAAGCTTTGCATCATGGATAACAACCAGTATGCTAGAACTATGCTGATGTGTTCTCTAGATAGATTTGATGAATATAAACGTCGAATACAGGCTTACCTTGCTGCAACTCATGATGAAATGATGGATGTGCTGACAGATGGACCACTGCAGATTACCAAAGCAGTAACAGTGGGAGATGAGACACACTACATTCCAAAACCAAAAAGAGAATGGAATGCTGAAGATAGAAAGAGAGCAAACCTCAACAATATTGCTATTGATATCATTTATAGAACCTTGGATAGCAATATGTACATGAAGGTTAAAGATTGCAAAACAGCTAAAGAACTGTGGGACAAAATACAGTTGATCTGTGAAGGCACTGATGCAATTAAGAAGAATAAGATCAGTGTGGCCAAAAAGAGGTTTCAAAAGTTCAAAATGCTACCAAATGAAACCATTGAGCAAATGGAGTCAAGATTCAATGCTATCCTAGATGAACTTACCCTACTGAGTGTAAGTTATTCAAAAGAAGAAATAAACTCAAAAATTTTGGAAGCATTACCTAACAAAGAAGTTTGGGAGATGAAAGTCACTGTAATAGAAGAAATGAGAAAGCTACATGAAAAGGATACCTTCAAATTATTCTCAGATCTTAAAGCTTATGAATTCAGCAAGAGACTGGTCCCTACCACTGAAAAGGAGGAACCAAAGACAACTGCATTGGCTGCTAAGCATCAAGAGGAGACATCAGGAGCTCAGGATGATTTGATGGATGAAATGCAAGAGCATATTGCCCTACTGAGCAAGAAGATCAGGATGATGAAGACGGGAAAAAGCTCACCAAGGAATTTCACTAAGAAATTCAGTGAAAAGAAGAAAGATGATTCAAGAAAAGACAATGATTATTTGTGCTTTCAATGCAAGAAACTAGGACACTTCAAACTGATCGTATCCGAGTTAAATCGAGAAAAGGAACTGATTATCTTTGCTTTAATTGCAAAAAGCTCGACATTTTAGACTGATTGTCCGGACCTCATCAAGACCAAGAGCCAACAAAGAAGACATGGAAAGAAGGCTATGGTTGCTGAAGATGAATCAGGGTATGAAGTTGAGTCAGAAAAGGGAAATGAATCTGATTACACAGCATTGGTTGCTGAAATGGAAGATTATGCATTAATGGCTAATATGGATGAAACAGAGGAGGTATACAATACTGTATCTATCAATACTCCTGTTGGAAGTGATTGTGAATCAACTTGTGGTTCAAATCCTAGAAACTCTGACAATGATGAGACTTTGGATGCCATCCTTAATCAACTGAGGATAATACAATCTGGTTATGAGATTGTGAAGGCTGAAAAAGAGCTCTTCAATTAGAAGTTGAAAGATTGAATGCTGAATTAAGGGTTCTCAAAGGTAAAGAAAATGATGTTGGACAGAATCAGTATAAGCCTGTTGAACATCCAGTAGCTTCTGAATCTACTGAACCATCATGTTCCTCTACTGCATACAAATCTGGAAAG
The DNA here is from genome assembly GCA_026214975.1 of Gentiana macrophylla. NCBI lineage: Eukaryota > Viridiplantae > Streptophyta > Magnoliopsida > Gentianales > Gentianaceae > Gentiana > Gentiana macrophylla. Next base: position 71,296,525 of record CM047814.1, read on the forward strand.
CCTTATGGTGATAGAATAGGGCTTGGATTTGGAACTCAACAATCCAAAAAGAGTGGATCTAGTAAGGTTACTGAACCTAGTACCAGAATTGGTCCTAAGTTTTTAACTGCACAAGATCCAACTCCCAGTAAGGTTGCTGAGGCAGTAAAACCCACTGAGAATGCTTCAAGAAAGCAAAATCAGAAGTCAAAGAAGTCAACAGCTCCTAATAAAAAGAACAAATCTAAAAATAGGGTTGTTGTGCCTTCTAGACCTACTGATAGCAGACCTGCTACCAAGTCTGCTGGATCACAAAAAGGAAAGAATAAGAAATATTCCAAGGATAAGAATCCTAAACCCAAAAATGTTAATCATTCTAGGGATACTTATCTCAGGGGGACAGGTAGATTGTTCCCTACTGATGATGATTGGAATATTCCTGCATCTAATGCTAGAAACAGCAAGTATAACCATGCTGCTAGGGTTAAACCTAAGCAATGGAATCAGCAGACTCCATACTACAGGGCTGTCCCTAACAGACAGCAAACTAATGGTTATACTAATGCTTCTAACAACAAAAATCACTTCAAACAACATTATAAACCAAAAGGCCAGAAAACATATGTGAATCCTACACAACCAACTGTTATAACTTATGGATGTGTGGAATACATGTATGAACCAAAGTATGACACTTTTAGGAGAAGACCTTATGGAAACATCCCAGGGGTCAAATGCTTACCACTGACCATTATGGACCCAAACAGGTTTGGGTACCTAAAATGTATTAACTTTGTTTTGTAGGGTGTCTGGTACTTTGACAGTGGATGTTCCAGACATATGACAAAGAATAAGCACTGTTTGTCAAATTTTGTGACAAAGGATGGTCTAAGGGTGAATTTTGGCAACAAAAATACACCTGGTTACACAAGAGGATATGGCACACTTGTGAGGAATGGACTTACAATCAAGAATGTTGCATATGTGGAAGGACTGGACTTCAACTTGCTGAGCACTGGACAATTCTGTGACATGAGATACAAGGTCACTTTTGACAAAAACAACTGTATTGTCATTAGTGAAAGAGGTGATCAAGTTGTACTGACTGGTAGAAGACAACAAAACATGTACATTGTGGATTGGTCTACTGCAGTTCTAGAAACCTTCCTGATTGTGCATACCAAATCAGAACTCAACTGGTTATGGCACAAGAAATTATATCACTTGAATTTTGATGACATCAATCAGTTGGTGAAGAAGAAATTGGTGATTGGTTTACCTGAGATCACATTCAAGAATGATACTATATGTGATGCTTGTCAGCAAGGTAAACAGACTAAATCAAGCTTCAAATCAAAGACAAAGCAATCTACTAATAGAGTCTTGGAGCTGATGCATATGGATCTATTTGGACCAGTTACACCAACAAGTGTTACAGGAAAGAAATACACCTTAGTGGTGATGGATGATTATTCAAGGTACACCTGGGTGATATTTATGAACAAGAAAAGTGAGACACTCAAAAAGATGCCTGATCTTTTGAAGAGATTACAGAATGAGAAAAGTTTAACAGTAGTAAAAATCAGATCAGACAAGGGTACTGAGTTCCTCAACAAAGTTATAAGAGAATACTGTGAACAGAATGGTGTACTACATCAACTTGCTGCTGCTGGTACACCTAAGTAGAATGGGGTTGCTGAAAGAAGAAACAGGACTTTGAAAGAAGTAGGAAGGACAATGATTTGTAAAGCATTGCTACCGAAAAGATATTGGGCTGAAGCAGTTAATACAACATGCTATACACAAAATAGAACCTCAGTGAACAAGAAGCTGCTGAAGACACCTTATGAGATTTGGAATGGAAGGAAACCTAATATATCCTATTTCCATCCATTTGGAAGTAAATGTTTTATCTTAAATCATAAGAAGCATTTGAAGACATTCCTACCAAAGTCAGATGAAGGAATTTTCTTGGGATATTCTTCAGTCAGCCAGGCATTCAGAGTACTGAACAAAAGGTCACTGAAACATGAAGAAACAATCCATGTGTGTGTTTGATGAACCTAAGTTCACTGGTATGGAAGATGAAGCTTGTGAACCTGCTGAGAATCTACAAGTCACTGATCCAGATTGTGTTGAGGTTTTGGAAAGGTTTAATGACTTAAAAATTTCTGATTCTGCCCCTGATGAACACCCTGCTGGTGATACTACTGATGCAACAACTGAAGCAGTTCAAGGATCTGCTGAACCCCCTATTGAAGAAGCAACAGAGACCTACCAAGATGAGGTTCCCGAGAATCAATCTAACCGTAATCCACAATGGTTAAGGAATCACCCTGCTGAACAAGTTATTGGCAATGTACAGCAAGGTGTGAGGACTAGAAGACAATTAGAAGTAATGTTTACTTGTTTTCTATCTCAAGTTGAACCTAAAGTTGTTGAAGAAGCTATTTCAGATCCAGATTGGATAATTGCTATACAAGAAGAATTAAATGAATTTGAAAGAAATCAAGTTTGGACACTAGTTGAAAGGCCAAGTCATGCAAATATCATTGGTACTAAATGGGTATACAGAAACAAACTTGATGAATCTGGTACCATTGTGAGGAATAAGGCCAGACTAGTTGCAAAAGTCTATTCTCAAGCTGAAGGAATAGATTTTGATGAAACTTATGCACCTGTTGCAAGATTGGAAGCTATCAGGTTATTCTTGGCACATGCTGCATATAAAAACTTCAAGGTATATCAAATGGATGTCAAAAGTGCATTTTTGAATGGCAATCTAGAGGAGGAAGTGTATGTTCAGCAACCTCCTGGATTTGAAGTTAAAGATCAAGAAGATAAGGTGTATAGACTAAACAAAGCACTTTATGGTTTGAAACAAGCACCAAGAGCCTGGTATGGGACTCTTTCTCAATTCTTGGTGGACAATGGTTTTACAAAAGGCACCATTGATAAGACTCTTTTCAGAATCAATGAGAAGGACAGCACCCTGCTGGTACAGATTTATATTGATGACATAATCTTTGGTTCTGAAAATGAATTGCTATGTGAAAAATTTGCAAATCTAATGAAAAGCAAATTCCAAATGAGTATGATGGGAGAAATGAACTACTTTTTGGGATTGCAAGTTAAACAGTTGAAAGATGGAATCTTCATTCATCAAACTAAGTACACGAAGGAGCTGCTGAAGAAGTTTGGTATGGAAAATAGCACCAGGATATCAACTCCTATGAGTACAAATATCAGATTGAATGAAGATAAAGAAGGCAAAGATGTTGATCAGACCTTATACAGAAGGATGATAGGCGATCGATGTACCTCATTTGCCAAAGAGACTGATATATCCTTTGCTGTAGGTTTTTGTGCAAGATTTCAATCTAAACCTAAAGAAAGTCATTTAGGTGTAGTCAAAAGAGTTCTCAAATATCTTAAAGATACTTTGGGAGTAGGGATATGGTATTCCAAGGATGGAAGTTTCAAAGTTATATCCTACTCAGATTCTGATTATGCAGGATGCAAAATTGATAGAAAAAGCACCACAGGAACCTGTCAGTTAATGGGAAATAGACTGGTTTCCTGGTTTAGCAAGAAACAGAATTCTATATCAACTTCCACTGCTGAAGCTGAATACATTGCTGCTGGAAGTTGCTGTGCACAAGTACTATGGCTAAGACAACAATTAAGGGATTATGGAATTGAGGAGAAAGAAATTCCAATTATGTGTGACAACACAAGTGCAATTGCAATCACTGAAAATCCTGTTTTGCACTCAAGGACCAAGCACATTGATGTGAGACATCATTTTATAAGAGATCATGTTGAAAAGAAGGATGTGGTGGTTCTGTATATCCTTACTGAAGATCAACTTGCTGACATTTTCACTAAACCACTTGATAGTGAAAGATTTGCTAAACTAAGGACTGAACTTGGAATTATTAAAGTTGACTGATAATCAGCAATGTATTGGAATTCACCAAGGGGATTAGTCTTTGCTATGTTAGGTTAGCTCACTTAGCAGATTAGTCATTGGTATCAACAATTCCATGTATTTATGTTTGGACAATTGAGCAAATGAGGTTGCCAAGGGGATTGGTCTTTGTCATGTTGGATGAGCTCACTTGACAGATCAGTCATTGGTATTAAACTTCATCTTGTATTATCAATTGGACAAAAGAAGAAGGAATCAAAGATCAGCAGAGTGACACACATCAAGAGGCTCTGAAGCATCTTTATCAAGTGAGCGATTGAGCCAACCTCGCGATGACAAGTCTCTTTGAAGGATACGTTATTCACCAAATTTACTAAAGTCAAAAGCGATTAAGGTGATATTTGTTATATCCTTTATAACTGCAGTTACACGATCCAACGGTTACAAACGTTATGGAGAAAGTAATGGGCCACGTGTCAAATTAGCATTCACTCAAATTAATCATAGTTAAATGCACAGTACACGTTCTGACAGTTTCAACTGCATTTGCCTATATATACACAGACTATTACACAAAGGCTACTACAAAATCTCATATCGATATTCTCTGCATTTACACTGTGTGAACACAGATTTAAGAAGCTCCTCTCTTCATCATTTTCTTATATCAATGGAGGAAAAGGTTGATGTCCAGATTGGAACAAGCCAAAGTGTAAGAGGCTTTGTTGTTGATGCTAACAGAACTGAACTAGCAATCAACATTGGTAGAAGAATAAGGAGATATGAAGGCTTGGAGAATGTACTTAACTTAAGATTGGAAACAATATCTTACATAAATGTTGTTAGCTTCTGGAAAAATATTGTGATAAAGGAAGGAAGAGAAGCATTCAAAACGACTGTGAATGCTCAAGAAATCGAAATTTCATCAAACCTACTGAGGGAAGTTTTTGGTTTTGAAGAAGTATTAGATGCTCCAGTAAATCCAAAGGAAATGGGATTGTCCAAGATGGATTTTGTTGACAAAATCAAGACCAATGAAGCCACCAAATCAATTCCAGGCATCAATGTAAAACACATTGGATTTGAGTACAATCTGCTGAGCAAAATCATTGCTAAGAACATCCTAGGCCTCGTTGGAAGTATGGATACTCTATCAGGACCCAAGATAGAGCTGCTGATGATTATTTGCAGAAGTATGAAATTTGATTGGGCTGGATACTTTATCCACTACATGAAGAAAGTTGCAAAAGAAGAGAGAGAAGGAAAAAGGAAATCCAAGGCCTTACCCTTAGGATTAATGGTTCAGGCCCTGCTGAATCATTTAGAAATTGCTGATGTTGCACCTGAGAAGATAAACCAGTCCAGATACAAGAAAGAGATTGATTATCCTATCCCTGGTCTGGATGATGATGAAGAAGTGGATAATGAGGCCACTGAGAGTGATGCAGATGATGGAGGAGATGGTGATGCTGGTGGTGAGCAGGTCAAGAAAGTTGTTAAGCCTGCTACACCAAAGAAGACTACTGAGAAAAGAAAGGCTACTGACACAAAGAAGATAACAGAAATGTTAAAGCCTAAAAGAACAAGGAAGAAAACAGCACAGACTGCTGAGTCTGCTGAGGGTCCAAGTGATGTTGAAGCTACTGACCCTGCTGTAGTTGAGAAGAATATTGTTGCTGAAATTATGAAGGAGCAACAGAAAGAAACAAGAAGAAAAAGGAAAGTTATGAATATTGAAGATGATCCACTCTCCAAAAGAATGAAGGAGATTGCCAAGAAAAAGAAGAAACATGGCAAAGGAAAGGAATTAAAAAATTTGGAGGCTCAAAGGGAAGAAGAAGAAGAAGCAGAAGTTGGAGATGCTATTGATGCTGAACCTATAACAGTTATCAAGCCTAATGAGGATGCAGAGGTTGTTATTGAGCAAGCTACTGGAGAGTCACAGCAGACTACAGAAACTGAACCTGCTGTTGAAGTTAGAGAATCCTCATCTGCTAAGGCTGCTGAGTCTTCTAAATCTGCCCAAGTTGTTGTTGAGCAACTTGTTGAAGAACCACAGCAAACCACTGAGGCTACACCTGCTGTGGAAGTGGAAACACTTGTACAAGACCCTGCAATTCCTGCAATAGTTCAGGGGGAAGAGAAATCTGCTGCTGACCCTGCTGATGAGCATACAAGTCAGAGGAACCAAGTGTTATACAGATGGAGGTAGTAGGGACTAATATTCAACCTGAGAAACCTACTGACCTAGAAGCATCTGTGGAAGAAACCTTGAATCTACTTGTAGAGACCTTTGGAGGTCAGCAAGGTCTTGAATCTGCCCCCAGAAGGCCAACAATGCCATATGAGAAGGCACCTAAGAAGGGCAAAGTAGATCCTAACTTCAGAAAAGTTCAAAAATATTTCCAATGGAAGTTTGGATTCTACAAGAAACAGAAACCAGCTGCTGATCCAATGAGTGGATTTAAAGAATGGGCATTTGATCAGCTGGGTGTGGACAACCTATTGGACTTAATAGATACAACCATGCTGCAATCTAGGCTGATGGATCTGTTGGATGAAGGAAAGAAAAGTGGAGCAATTATGTTCAGAGATCCAAAGTACACACCTGACAGTGATTCATCTGATTCTGATGATGATCCCCCCATGTTCCCTAGGGAGACCAGTGGAGTGGCTAGAGGAACAACTGATGAAGCCAGTGGTCAAGGATCTACTGATTGTGCAGAAGATGAACCTACTAATGCTGGCAAGTCTGTTGAAGATCAACAAAATGCATATTTGGATGAAGAAAGAGTTACTGATATCAGTGAACCTAGTGCCAGTTCAGAGGAATCAATTCAATATCAAGACTGGATTGACACTGAAGATGCCTTAGTCAAAACTGCCAATTATCTAAGGAGGATCACTGATATGGGGGAATTTCAAAAAGAAAACATGGACATATTCCCTGATCAAGTTGTTGTGGCACAAATTGTACCAGAACAAAGAATCGAAGAGGAGGTGCAGTTCTTTGGGATACAAACAAAGACTGACACAAAGTTGGAACAGGAGTACAGTCGTTGAGTTACAAACAGCACCAGGACAAATGTTGGAACCAGATTTGGGTTTGGAGGAAACCCCTGCTGTTGTTGAAGAGGCTGTTGTAGTGGAGCCTGTTGGAGACAAGGTCACTGTAGGGAAAGATAGTCAGCAGGCTGCTATTGTTGATAAGAATGAGCAGCTGCTGGACTATGACTATAGTGATGAGGAATTTCAAATGCCTAAAGAAGAAAATGTTGATGATGAACCTCAACAGTCATTTGTACCTATTCTTGAAAAACCAGCTCTTGATCCTATTCTGGAGGAATATCAAAGACCTAACCTTGCTGGATTGGATATGAGTTTTGTAGTGGTTATCAGCAGACATAGGCCACAATACAATGTAGAAGTGCCTGCTGATGGAGCTGCTGGAGAAATGACTGGTAGTGTACCAGAACATGTTGTGGAAGAGTTGAGGGCTGTCAGAAATGATATAACACAGTTAAGGACTCAACTTGACAGAGAGGAACAAAGATTTGAAGAATTGATGAATCTAGTGGATAACAACAGACAGTCTACTGAAACAGTTGCTTCAAATTTCACATCTACTCAAAATGCTGTTAATAATCTTATTCTAAATGTGAGGGGAATCAAGCAAGGAAATACACTGAAGGAAAAGTTTTTGAAAGACCAACTTGCATCTATCCATCAAAAACTTCATACACTTGCTGAGGCACCTAAGCCTGCTGAGGCTGCTGGAACATCTCAATCTGCTGGATTGGATCCTAAGCTTACTGAGAGGATCAATCTACTAGAGAAAACTTTGCAATCAAGGATTATTGCAGTTGATACAAGAACTGAAATTATGGAAGGACAACTGAGTAATCTGGTTATCACACAGGAGAGTGTTCATGGCTTGCTGTCCCATTTTGTTGATGATGTCACTAAGGGGAAGAGGGCCAAACAGCCGTAGCAAAAGAGGCTGCAAGGATTTTTGCTAAGAAAAAATGGGAGAATGACACTAATGCGTTCAGGGAACCTGCACCTGGCAGAATTCCACTTACTGATGATCTCCTTAAACAATACAAGAATGAGTACTACAACAGAAGGAAACCTTATCATGACAAGGGATTTCATGAAGGTTTGAACTCATTTTTGGGCCTAAAGTTTTAGGAAGCAAGAGTTAAAGCCATGAGGGAAAGTTACAGAGGTGGAAGAAGTGGTAGAGGTGAAAGGAGTTTGCCTATCACAAAAGCTAAGGACTCACTTAATGAATTCAAAGAACTTTACATGAAACTGGGATTCAGAGTCAATCAAATCAATCTCATCCTACATGAAGCATGGAAGTGGTGGAAAGAAGTGAATTCCTATATTGACTTCACTCTGATTGAAAATGAATGGATGAGAGAGATGATAGAAGAGATAAGAGCCTACCAAGAGCAAGTGGAGAAGGCTAGACAAGATAAAGAAAGAAGACAGTAGATCAGCACACTTAATCAGTTTTATCTTTGCTGTATCAAGACTGTAATACTTTGATCAAATGCTTATAATGAGAAATGACTGGAACTTGCTCTGTTTTTGTTTTAATCTTTTTGCTCTGCTGTTAGGTGAGGGTAGTGGTATCATCACCAAAAAGGGGAAAATTGTTGGACTTATTTCTGAGTTTTAGTGATGAGTGCCAGACTAACTGTTATAGTGCAAAGGCAAAAAGATGTCTAGATCAAATGTATAGGTTTATTAGAGTTTGATCTTTGAATAGGTTTGATGAAACAAGCACGGTAATGGTCAGCTGATTTATATCAGCAGACTGGTCTATGTCAGTAGGGTAGATAGGTCAGTAGACTAATCAGGAATCTGCTGAAGACTGAAGGCTGAGGGCTCAAACTCAGTTAATGAAGACTAAGGGATCAAACTTAGTAATTAAAGTCAAGGATATGGAATCAGAATTTAGGCAAGCCTGTGATGACCTAAACTGATTACATATATCTTGTGTACAAGGTCTAAGTTCCTTAAGTTGGATGGTGATTGGAACTTAGTTATTTGCAAAAAGGTGTAATCTAACTTCACAAATAAAAGTTAGATAAAAGAAGTCTGCTGCATTGTGTTAAACACAGCAAATTATAGTTCAGTAGACTGATAGGTATTTCAACAGACTGATGAACCTGTTGATATACATACCTCGATTAATTCAAGATTACATTGGAAGATTACATGGATAAGGACAGCCAACTACCTCTTATTTATCAAACAGATCAATGGCTGAGATTAAAAAGACGTTGGGATGATTCAGGACTTTATCCAATGGTTACAAGTCAAAGGTGAATGTGATCGCACTCTGTCAAAAGGATTACGACGATGTCGGTCACCCTATGAATAGTGACAGAAAGCAAGTCAAATGGGACAAAACAAGGAACGGTCATATTTGAATTTCAAATACAAGTCACATGGACTCCTACCTATAAATAGAGGACTTCCAACTCAGAAAATGATGATGAACTTTAAGAGAAAAATACAAGTGATAATTCTGAGCTGAAAAAGCACCCTGCTGAACTTACTGAGCTTAAGGCTACTGATCCAGAGAAAATCTTCAAGTGTATTATGTATTCAAGCTACATCAAGTTTACACAATTGAAGACTGCAAGCTGCTGATTATTTCATCCTAACCAAGCTGCTGCAACTGAATCATTTACTTGATTCATTCTTTATTTTACAAAGAACCTGTTGAAGACAGTGAAGCACTTTTGTGTAAAAGACTTTTGTTTGTGGTGGAGCTGGTGAAGAGGCAATCCTACCCTTCAAGGACCAGTGGAAGACTTTGGAGCAGCAATCCTACCTGTTCTAATTTTTCAGTTTGTGAAGCCATAGTCATTGGTGAAGGACAAGCAACCTTAGGAATCTTTGTAACGGCTACATCAAAGATCTCTAGTGAATTACCTCCAACATCACAGGAGAAGAGTGGACTGACATGATTACACCACCTGGAACCACTATAAAATCTGCCTACTTACTTTCTGCACTTATATTCTGCATTTAGCTTATTATACACATCATCCTACTGAATCCAGCAACAGAACTCACACAACACTACTGAGTATCCAATACTTAGTATCAAATTTAACAAGAAGTAATAAGGCTTAATTTTTGATATAATTCCGCTGCACAAATTCAAGAAACTCAATCATTAGTAGACTCACGTGTATCGGCCCAGTTATCGAGGTGTCGCCAGACTCATCGAGGTATCGTGAGATCTTTGGTTCTTGAGTTTGTTAACTCCAAAAGTTTTATGTGTTAAGTTTATTCACCCCTCCCCCCCCTCTAAACTTAACCAAAGCCTTTTTAAGGGACCAACACCTGGTATCCTCGGGCAGCATTCCGTTTTCACTGTATGCCTTGATTTCATCAATCCAACACGGGATCGATGGTTGGATATCCATGATCTCGGCCCGACAGACGGCTGGCTCTTCAAGGTACTCAAACTTGACCGCGGGGTTGCTGAACTCATCTTTGGAGATTAGTTTGGACAGATAGACCTCTCGTTCGTTCCATTCATCCAGTATGTTTTGGAACTCACAGTACTTGAAACCGCTTCTCAACTTCTTGACGAGATTGAGATATCGTTTAACACTTCGTCTCTTGCTTTGAAGGTACCATTGATTTGACATACTATTACCTTCGATTCACAGAAAACCTCCAAATTTTCGAAGTTCATGGCTTTAGCCAACTAAATTCCGGCTATGACTGCTTCATACTCGGCTTGGTTGTTGGATGCGGTGAAATTGAATCTTAAGGCCTTTTCAATCTCTTTGGATGAGCCTAGCTCCAGGAGTATTATCCCAGCTCCACAGCCAATTCGGCTCGCGGCTCCATCGACATACATCTACCAATAGTGATTTGGCCTTTGCGGCGCGGCCACCTTTGAGGTATTTAATTCATTGGTGTTCGGCGAGCTAAGTTGTCCGGCGGATATTTCCTCCGTGAATCTCGTCTCGACTAAGAAATCAGCCAGAGATTGTGCCTTGATTGCATTCCTGGGCTCGTATCGGATGTCGAACTCGGTCAGCTCCATAGGCCATCGCAACAAACGGCCCGATAGGTCCGGCTTTTGCAGCAGTTGTCGTAGTGGACTATTTGTCAGCACGACGATCGTGTGCGAAGAAAAATAAGCCCTTAGTTTTCGGGCTGGAATGACAAGTGAGTAAGCCAACTTCTCTGCATTTAGGTAACGGCTCTCAACAGGAATGAGGGCTTTTGAAACATAATAAATGGGTTTTTGGAGAGCCTCGTCCTCTTTGACAAGAACGGCTGCAACGGCCTGGTCCGAAGCTGCCAGATATAAAAAGAGTTCATCTCCTAGGATCGGGCTGACCAACAGCGGTGGGCTCACCATGTAGGCCTTGATGGCTCTGAAAGCCTGAGAGCATTCTTCTATCCACTCAAACGTTTTGTTTCCCTTGAGGATCTTGAAAAAAGCAAACATTTTTCTACAGACTTGGAGACGAATCTTCACAAAGCAATGATCCTTCCATTCAGCCTCTGAACCTCTTTAACACAGGTTGGTTCCCACATGTTTTACAATGCCTGTATCTTCTCCTGCTTTGCCTCAATTCTCCTCTGGGTGACCATAAAACCCAAAAACTTGCCGGCTTGAACTCCGAAAGTACACTTTGACGGATTCAATTTCATTGAATGCACCCTGACATTGTTGAAAGTCTCTTGTAGGTTCACCAGGTGATCGGTCTAAGCAGATTTGATGACCATGTCATCGATGTATGCCTCCATGTTCTTCCCAATCTGGGAACCGAAAACCTTATTGACCATTCTTTGATAGGTGGATCCGGCGTTTTTCAGCCCGAATGGCATCATCTCATAATAATATATCCCACCTGCGGCCCTGAAGGCTGTCATCTCCTTCTCTTCGCCAGCCATTCTTACTTGATGATATCCAGAGTACGCGTCCAAGAAACTCAGCATTTCGAACCCGGCGATCCGATCGATCATCTTGTCGATCCAGGGCAGCTCGTAAGGGTCTTTTGGGCATGCCTTGTTTAGGTCAGTAAAATCGATGCACATGCGCCACTTTCCATTGTTCTTCTTAACCATCATCATGTTGGCTAGCCAGGTCGGGTATTGGAGCTCTATGATAATTCCCGCTTCGACCAGCTTGTTTACCTCGACCTTAATCGCTTCTTCCTTCTCCTTAGAAAATTGATGAACTCTTTGATGTATGCGTTTAAAGCACGGGTCTACATTCAAGTGATGTAAGGCGACATCGGGTTCCACGCCTCTTATGTCAGTAACTGCCCAAGCAAACGCATCCAAATTTTCCCTGAGCATCAATATCAGCTTCTTTTTTTCTTCTTCTTCCATCTGCCCGCCTATTTTCACCTTCTGATCAGGATATTTCTCATTTATAACATCCTCAACCAACTCATCATGGGCCGTGAAGTCAGACTTGTCTCTGACTTGAAGGGTTTCGCAAATGACTTTTTTCGGCTCGACGGTCTTGGGCCCCATATTCTCTTCCCGGTCGACCTCCATCGCCTCCTTCGACAGATTCGGCTCGTTTCAAGCCTCCGTCTCTTCAACTGTGTCTATTCAGGCTCGTCGGAAGGCTGATTCGGAGAACTCGACCTGAGGCCTCTTGTACATCCCCCTTGCTGGATAATCGCTTCGATTTGCGGTCACATGATCCAGCAGAGTCCTGGGGTGGCTTACAACCATTCCAATTCCTTCATCAGTATAAAACATTGCCCTCTGATGGGGCATGGAGACAACCATCTGAAATTCCTCTACGACGGGATCCCCAGGATCGCCGTGTAGTGGGAGTGTAAATCGACGACCAAGAAGTCGATCTTTTCTTTTCTATATGGGGGGTGATCGCCTAACTCCATGTCTAAATTGATGACGCCCAGGACTGTTACCTTATCGTTGGAGAATCCCTCCAACACTCCCAGATAAGGCTTCAGTCTTGAAATTCCAATTGTTGGTCCCTTGAAAAGGCTTTGGTTAAGTTTAGAGAGGGGGTGAATAAACTTAACACTTAAAACTTTTGGAGTTAACAAACTCAAAGAATCTTCAAATTACTTCTTTGATAGCTCGATGTCTGCGACACTCGATAGAGTCTCACGACCGCTGAGTTCACTGAATTTGTGCAGCGGAATATATCAAAAATTAAGCCTTGTTACTTGTTGTTAAAATATGATACCAAGTATTAGATACTCAGTACTGCATGTGTGTGAATTCAGTTGCTAGATTCAGTAGGTTGATGTGCTAAGTATACTAAATGCAGAATATAAATGCAGAAAGTAAGTAGGCTATTTTTATAGTGGTTCCAGGTGGTGTTATCCTGTACTCTACTCTTCTCCTGTGATGTTGGAGGTAATTCACTAGAGATCTTTGATGTAGCTGTTACAAAAATCCCTAAGTTGCTTGTCCTTCACCAATAGCTATGGCTTCACAAACTGAACACTTGGAACATGTGAGATTGTTGTTCCAAAGTCTTCCACTAGTCCTTGAAGGGTAGAATTGCCTCTTCACCAGCTCCACCACAAACAACAGTCTTTCACACCTCAAAAGATGCTTCACTGTCTCAGCAGGTTTCTTGTAAAGAAAGATTGAATCAAGTAAGTGATTCAACTTTTCAAGAGCTTGATCAGGATGATATGATCAGCAGCTTGAGATCTTCAAGTGAGTAAACTTGATGTAGCTTGAAAGCAGATTACACTTGAAGAATTATACTGGATCAGTAGCTTTATGCTCAGTAGGGTCAGCAGGGTGACTTTCTAGAATATGAAGCTCAAGATGTATCCTTAATTTTTATCACAGATTGTTTTTTCATCACTTGAATCTGAATTAGGAATCCTCTATTTATAGGTAGGAAACCTTGTGACTTATGTTTTAAATTCAAACATAGCCGTTTCAGACTTGTCCCATCATGACTTTCTTTTTCTGACTGTTCCTAGGACTGACACTGTCAGATTCCTTTTTGACAGTATACAGTCTATCCATCCTTTGACTTGTATCCATTGGATAAAGGTCTGATTCATCCCAACGTCCCTTTAATCTTAACCATTGATTTGTTTGATAAAATCAGAGGTTGTTAGCTGTCCCTTTCTTTGTAGTCTTCCAAAGTAGCCTTTGAATAATTCGAAGTATATGTATTAGCAGGTTCCTGTGACCGTAAGTCTGCTGAAGTACAAATCAGTCAGCTGATCCATATTTTGCTATGTTTAAGAAACAATGCAGCTGACTTCTTTTATCTAACTTTTTATTGTGAAGTTAGACTACACCATTTGAAATATAACCAAGTCCCAATCATCATTTAACTTGTGGAACTTAGACCTTGTACACAACGTATATGTAATCAGTTTAGGTCATCACAGACTTCCCTAAATTCTGATTCCATATCCTTGACTTTAATTACTAAGTTTGATCCCTTAGCCTTCAATAACTGAGTTTGAGCCCTCAGCCTTCAGTCTTCAGCAGGTTCCTAACTAGTCTACTGACCTAGGTACCCTACTGACCTAGACAAGTCTACTGATATAAGTCAGCTGACCATTACAATTCTTGTTTGATCAAACCTATACAAAGATCAAACTCTAATAAACCTATACATTTGATCTAGACATCTTTTTGCCTTTGCTCTATAACAGCTAGTCTGGCACTTATCACTAAAACTAAAAAATAAGTCCAACAATTTCCCCATTTTTGGTGATGATGCCAATACCCTCCTTACAGCGAAGCAAAAAGATTAAAAAAATAAAAACAGAACAAATTCCAGTCATTTCTCATTATAATCAATTTGTTCAAGAGTATTACAGTCTAGAATCAGCAAAAATAAATTATAAGAAGTATGCTGATCTAGTGTCTTCTTTCTCTTTCTTCTCTTGCCTTTTCTGCTTGTTCTTGATAGGCTCTTATTTCTGCAATCATTTCTCTCATCCATTCATTTTCAATAAGAGAGAAATCAACATGAGGATTCACTTCTTTCCACCATTTCCATGCTTCAGGTAGAGTAAGATTGATTTGATGTACTCTAAAGCCTAACTGCATGTATACATGTTTGAATTCATTTAGTGATTCCTTTGTTGATGTGGTAGGTAAACTCCTTCCACCTCTTCCACCTCTATGAGCAGCTCTCAAGACCTTGACTCTTGTTTCCCAAAACATGAGTCCCAGAAAGGAGTTCAGCCCTTCATGAAAGCCCTTGTCATGTAAGGTCTCCTTCTGCTATAGTATACATTCTTGTATTCTTTGAGAAGATCATCAGTGAGTTGAAGTCTGCCAGGTGCAGGTTCTCTGAAAGCATTTGAATCATCTTCCCATCTTTTCTTAGCAAATATTTTGGCAGCCTCTTTTGCTTCTGCTATTTGGCTCTCTTCCCCCTTATTGACATCATCAACAAAACGGGACAGTAGGCCATGAACACTCTCCTGTGTGATAACTAGATTACTCAGTTGTCCTTCCATAATTTCAGTTCATGTGTGAACTGCAGTAATCCTTGCTTGCATGGTTTGCTCCAGTAGATTGATCCTCTCAGTAAGCTTAGGATCCAATCCAGCAGATTGAAGTGTTCCAGCAGCTGAATCTCCAAAATCCTCAACTGTTTTCCTTTGCATATTTCTTTTTCATGGAAATTTCCTTCATTCTTTTGGAGAGATCCTCTGTTTCAACTTCAGTAGCCTTCCTCTTTCTACTGAATTCTTTCTGTTGCTCCTTTAAAATTTCAGCAACAGTCTTCTTCTTTGCAACTACAAAGAGGTCAGTAATCTCACTTCAATTTGGACCTCAATGCCAGACTCAATGATCAGTCTTTGTTTGCTTCCTTGTCTTTTTAGGCTTTAACATTTCTGTTATCTTTCTTGTGTCAGCAGCCTTTCTCTTTTCAGCAATCTTTTTAGGTGCAGCCGTCTTTGCAACTTGCTTAACCTGCTCACCACCAGCATCATCATCTCCACCATCATCATCACTTTCTGTGGCCACCTCAACCACATCTTCATCATCATCTAGTCCAGGAATAGGAATAGCAACTTTTGGCTTGTATCTGGACTTGTTAATCTTTTCAGATGAAATATCTGGTATCTGAAAATGATTCAACAAGGTCTGAATCAGTAGACCTAGGGGCTTGACTTTGGACTTCCTTATACCATCTTTATCTTCAATAAACACCTTCTTCATGTAGTGTATAAGGAATCCAGCCCAATCAAAATTCATACTTCTGCACATGATGATTAGCAAGTCTATCTTGGGTCCAAACAGTGTATCTAGACTCCCAATGAATCCCAAAATGGTTTTGTCAACCAATTTGCTCAGCAGGTTATACTCAAAACCAATATGCTTCAAATTAATGCTTAGGGATGAAGGTATATCCTTATTTTTCTTTATTGCATCCACAAATTTCATCCTTGGCAGATTCATTGCTTCTGGATTGGTAGGAGCACCATTTCCAGGTCCAAAATGAAATAATCCTCTCAGTAGGTCTAAGGATATTTCAATCTCTCTTCCATTAACTGTCGTAGTGAAGGCCTCTTTACCTTCATGTATGACAATGTTCCTCCAGAATTCTAATACATTAACATATGAAATTCTTTCCAGCCTTCTGTTGATAATGTTCTCCAAACCAGCAAACCGTCTGATTCTTCTTCCTATGTTAATGGCTAGCTTAGTAGACTGACAGTCATTCACATAGCCTCGTACACTTTGACTGCTTCCAATATGAACATCATCCTTGGGTGCCATGATGATTGAAAGAGATGAAGAAGAAAGCTTTCAAATCTGTGTTCACACAAAGTAGATTTCAGAGAAATTGCAGATTGATAGTTGTGTGTGTGAACCCTGTGTCTATGTCTGTATATATAGACAAAGGTAGATGTAAATGTCAGAGCAGTTACTGTGGTATTAACCACGATTAAATCTAAGTGAATGCTGTCTTGACACGTCGCCCATTACTTTTTCATAACGTTTTGTAACCGTCGGATCATGTAACTGCGGTTACAAGGATAAAATAAATATCCCGACAATTGCTTTTTGACTTTGGTAAGTTTGATTTTGTAACGTTTCCTTCAAAGAAACTTTTAGCATCGATGAGAGCTTGGCTCAAGCAATGGCGACAAATATGCCTCAACGACTTCTTTGTGAATTACTCTGCTGATCTTCTATTCCTTCTTGTTTTGTCCAATTGATAATACAAGATGAAGTTTAATACCAATGACTGATCTGTCAAGTGAGCTCACCCAACATGACAAAGACCAATCCCATTGGCAACCTCATTTTCTCAATTGTCCAAACAAAAGTTCATTGAATTGTTGATACCAATGACTAATCTGCTAAGTCAGCTCACCCAACATAGCAAAGACTAATCCCCTTGGTGAATTCCAGTACACTGCTGATAAAAGAGATATCATTCAACTTTAATAATTCCAAGTTCTGTCCTTAGTTTAGCAAATCTTTCACTATCCAAAGGTTTAGTGAAGATATCAGCAAGTTGATCTTCAGTAGGGATGTAAAGAACCACCACATCCTTCTTTTCAACATGATCTCTTATGAAATGATGTCTCACATCAATATGCTTGGTTATTGAATGAAAAACAGGATTTTCAGTAATTGCAATTGCACTTGTGTTGTCACACATAATTGGAATTTCTTTTTCTTCAATCCCATAATCCCTTAACTGTTGTCGTAACCACAGTATTGTGCACAAAGAACTTCCAAAGAGAATATATTCTCGCTCAGTAGTGGAAGTTGATATTGAATTGCTTCTTCTTTGAACCAGAAACTAGTCTATTTCCCATCAACCGACAAGTTCTGTGGTGCTTTTTCATCAATCTTGCATCCAAATAATCGAAATGAGTAGGATATAACTTTGAATGTTCCATCTTTTGAGTACCAAATTCCTACTTCCAAAGACTCTTTAAGATACTTGAGAATTCTTTTGACTGCACCTAAATGACTTTCTTTAGGTTTTGATTGAAATCTTGAACAAACACCTACAACAAAGGATATATCAGGTCTGCTGGCAGTAAGGTACAACAGACTGCCTATCATCCTTCTGTATAAGGTCTGATCAACATCTTTTCCTTCTTTATCTTCATCTAATCTTATGTTTGTACTTATACGAGTTGATACATTGGTGCTATTTTCCATACCAAACTTCTTCAACAGCCCTTGGTATACTTGGTTTGATGAATGAAGATTCCATCTTTCAACTGTTTGACTTGCAAACCCAAAAAGTAGCTCAATTCACCCATCTTACTCATTTGGAACTTAATTTTCATCAGGTTTGCAAACTTTTCACAAAGTAAATCATTTTCAGAACTAAAAATTATGTCATCAACATAAATCTGTACCAGCAGGGTGTTGTCTCCTTCACTGATTCTGATAAGAGTCTTGTCAATTGTACCTTTGGTAAAACCATTGTCCACCAAGAACTGAGAAAGGGTCTCATACCATGCTCTTGGTGCTTGTTTCAATCCATAAAGTGCCTTGTTTAGTCTGTACACTTTATCTTCTTGATCTTTAAATTCAAAACCAGGAGGTTGCTGAACATAGACCTACTCTTCCAGAATGCCATTTAGAAATGCACTTTTGACATCCATCTGATAAACCTTGAAGTTTTTATAAGCAGCATATGCCAGGAATAATCTGATAGCTTCCAATCTTGCAACAAGGGCATATGTTTCATCAAAATCTATTTCTTCTGCTTGAGAATAGCCTTTTGCTACTAGTCTGGCCTTATTCCTCACAATGGTACCAGATTCATCCAATTTGTTTCTGTATACCCATTATGTACCAATTATATTTGCATGATTAGGCCTTTCCACTAGTGTCCAAACTTGATTTCTTTCAAATTCATTCAACTCTTCTTGCATAGCAATTATCCAATCTAGATCTGATATTGCTTCTTCAACAACTTTAGGTTCCATCTGAGATAGAAAACATGTAAACATTGCTTCTAGCTGTCTTCTAGTCCTTACACCTTGTTGTATGTTGCCAATAACTTGTTCAGCAGGGTGATCTCTTAACCATTGTGGATTCTGGTTAGATTGATTTTCAGGAACATCATCTTCAGTAGGGTCCACTGTAGCATCAGGGGGTTCAGCAGATCCTTGAATTGCCTCAGTTGTTGCATCAGTATAGTTTTTAGTAGGGTGTTCAGCAAAGGCAGAGTCAGAAACTTTTAAGTCATTGAACCTTTCCAAAACATTAACACATTCTAGATCAGTGACTTGTTGATTCTCAACAGGTTCTGAATCTTCATCTTCCATTCCAGTGAACTTAGGTTCATCAAACACAACATGTATAGTTTCTTCATGTTTCAGTGTCCTTTTGTTCAGTACCCTGAATGCCTTGCTGACAAGAAGAGTATCCCAAGAAGATTCCTTCACCTGATTTAGGTTGGAAAGTCTTCAATTGCTGCTTATGATTTAAGATAAAGCATTTACTCCCAAATGGAAGGAAATATAATATATTAGGTATCCTTCCATTCCAAATCTCATAAGGTGTTTTCGGCAGCTTCTTGTTCACTGAGGTTCTATTTTGTGTATAGCATGATGTATTAACTGCTTCAGCCCAATACCTTTCAGGTAACATTGCTTCATAAATCATAGTTCTTCCTGCTTCTTTTAGAGTCCTGTTTCTTCTCTAAGCAACCCCATTTTGCTGAGGTGTACCAGCAGCAGCAAGTTGGTGTAGTACACCATTTTGTTCACAATATTCTCTTATTACTTTATTGAGAAATTCAATACCCTTATCTGATCTAATCTTCACTACTATTAGACTTTTCTCATTTTGCAATCTCTTCAAAAGTTCAGGCATCTTTTGAAGTGTTTCACTTTTCTTATTCATGAATACCACCCAAGTGTATCTTGAATAATCATCCACAACAACTAAAGTGTATTTCTTTCTAGTTACACTTGTTGGAGTCACTGGTCCAAATAGATCCATGTGCATCAACTCCAACACTCTTTTTGTTGATTGCTTTGTTATTGACTTGAAGTTTGATTTTGTTTGTTTACCTTGCTGACAAGCATCACATATAGCATCCTTCTTGAATGTGACCTTAGGTAAACCAATCACTAGTTTCTTCTTTACCAACTGATTGATATCATCAAAATTTAGATGATTCAACTTCTTGTGCCATAACCAATTGAGTTCTGACTTGGTATGCACTATCAGGCAGGTTTCTAGAACTGCAGTTGACCAATCCACAACATATATGTTTTGTTGTCTTTTTCCAGCCAACACAACTTGATCACCTCTTTCACTGATGACAGTACATGTACCTTTGTCAAAAGTGACCTTGTAACCCATGTCACAGAATTGTCCAGTGCTCAGCAAGTTGTAGTCTAGTCCTTCAACATATGCAACATTCCTGATTGTTAGTCCATTTCTCACAAGTGTGCCATAGCCTCTTGTGTAACCAGGTGTGTTCTTGTTTCCAAAGTTCACTCTTGGACCATCCATTGCTACAAAGCTTGATAAACAATGCTTATTCTTTGCCATATGTCTGGAACATCCACTGTCAAAGTACCAGACACCCTACAAAACAAAATTAATACATTTTAGGTACCCAAACCTGTTTGGGTCCATGATGGTCAGTGGTAAGCATGACCCCTGGCAAATTCCCATAAGGTCTTCTTCTAAAGGTATCATACTTATGTTCATACATGTATTCCACACATCCATAAGGTCTAGCATTTGGTTGTGTGGGATTCATATATACTTTCTGGCTTTTTGGTATATAGTGCTGTTTGAAGTGATTTCTCTTGTTAGAAGCACCAGTATAACCATAGGTTTGATGTCTGTTAGGAACAGCCCTGTAATATGGAGTCTGTTGAGGTCCCTGCTAAGGTCTTATATAAGTCCTCTGCTGAGTCCTCTGGTGATTCCATTGCCTAGGTTTTTCCCTAGCAGTATGGTTATATCTGTTGTTTCTATCAGTGGGGGCGGGAATTTTCCAATCATCATCAGCAGGGAACAGTCTACCTTTCCCCCTGAGATAAGTATCCCTTGAATGATTGACATTTTTGGGTTTAGGATTCTTATCCTTGGAATATTTCTGATTTTTAACCTTTTGTGGTCCAGCAGACTTGGTAGTAGGTCTGCTATTAGTAAGTCTAGAAGATACAGTAGTCCTACCTTTGGATTTATTCTTCTTGCTAGGTGCTGCTGACCTTTTTGACTTCTGATGTTGCTTTCTTGAAGTTTTCTCAGTAGGCTTAACTGCCTCAGTGATGCGGATACGGTTCCAGGAAACGACTCAAGGGATCAATGGCTAGCTATGAAACCTAAACCTAGAGTCCTCGACCTAGGCTAAGGCCAAGAATAGACAACGCGTGCTCAAAACGCTGATTCGTTCTTGAAGGATGTAATCTCTACGACAAAGAGACTACTCACTCGCAAGTGATTTTGTTCTAATCAATCACAGATTAAAACGGCAAGAAGAGAAAGTTCTCAACTCAATAAAAATGATTAAACTTCAAAATTATATGATCATCTTATTATGATAGTAACTTGCCTATATATAGGCTACAAATAAAAGACTAATAATCCTCCTAAGCAATGTGGGATAAATTACAATGTAATTTTCGCCACTTTATTTTGTAACAAATCTAACTCAATCCTAATAAGCCAAAACGGCCATTATTTGCTAAAAATAAACACCTGGCCCAATATACTAACATATGGGCAACTTTTGACACGGGCCTAAGGCCGTTTTATTTATTAAAACACCGAAAACTAAAATAAACAAAATAAATAAAATGTCTCGGGACGGACCACATCATTCTCTCCCGGTTGGAAAGGATTCGTCCTCGAATCAAAAGGATGTCGTAAACGTCTTCAACACCCACCAATCGCTAACAAACCACAAAAATCCTCAAAAAGATACCGGGATCAAATACAAAGTTGATGGACGATTGCAAACCAATTGACCGGCGACACGACGACCTAAACGGCACCAATGAAACAAAAGAACAATCCCTCGGTCCGATATTGTCGATGAAGCTAGGAAAAGTAGCAAGATAAGCATAGCAACTCGGACTAGGAGACGAATCACCATGTGCAACAAATGGATCAAAGAAAATATGCTTCGGCTGGCCATCATTATAATCGAGAGTACGATAAACCAAAGGAAATATAGGGGCTGCATTGGATGTATCAAACATCTCGGTTTCCTCCTCGTGTGGATGATCCTCATGTACCTGCACAGAAGACAACATAAAACTCGACCACACGGTCGGTAAAGTAGGACAAACCACTGCAGTTGCCGCAATATCCTCAACCACCAAATTAAGACTATGCACACCATCGGTCTTCTCCACATGCTCATGTCCCTCTGCAACGGGCTTATCCACAACTGATTCCGTACGCGCAACATTACTCTCAATTTGACCAGCAACAAATGTGTCATCAATGTGAACTATCTGGCCCACAACTAAGGCCTCACCATTTTGAACCACTTCATCAACACTCTCGACCAACTCATCTAAAATTTCAGGCTCCTTCAAATCCACTACACGCTCAACTACTTCTGCCACATATGCTCCCTCCTCATTATTCAACTCCGTCGCACAAACACTAACAATCGCCTCTGTTCCCGCTGCAACCAAAGCGTTGGCTTTCTTACGTTCAGCCTTCCGTTTGGCCTCATCAACCAGAAAATTCTCCCAAAACAGCTCACTTTCCCTCTTCCGCTGTGCCCAACGCAGTTCACTTTCCCTTTTCCGCTGCGCCGAATGCTCAGCACATTCATTTAGTTCGCGCATCATCTCAGCAAGAGCTCTACCCATCTCTTCTAACACTTTATCATTTTCCACATTTTTGGATGCTTCAAACCTAGGCAAGTAATGACGGGGCACAAAACGTTGCTGCATTTCTCTTTTCATCTCAGTCCAAGTACTAACCTCTGGATCCCTATGCATACGCCTCAAAAAATTTGTTTGTTTCCACCATGCCACAGCATTTCCAGTGAAACTATGTTGTGCAAGATCACACTTCTTCTTGTCCGAATATATATGGCATGCAAAAATCCGCTCCAACTTAGCTTCCCAGTCAAAATATACATCGCCATCACGTGTACCACGAAATGGTGGCAATGCCATTTGTACCTCACAACTCTCGTGTTTGCACTCACCCGCGCTCTCTTAGTCGTAGGAATACCCTTACAAACAAATCAGCATAACAAGCAACACGAGGAGTAATTCAAAAACCAACAACCTAGACATAAACAACTAGGTCTCGGTTCAGATTGCGGCTGTGAATGAAACAAGGCTGTGATTGCGGCTGAAAACGGGACGCACCAGAGAAAGCAAATTGCGGCTGTATATATATGTTTTTTTTTTTTTTTTTTTTTTAAGATTATGGTAAAAAAATCTGATATGGACGAATATGAAAAAAAAAACAAGATAAAAAGATAATTTTATCCCAAATTCAAATCTGCTGAAAATCAGGAATTCAGTTTTTGACTCTACCCGAATTTACAGGCTGATTTCAAGCATGATACGTTACGAATTAGAAGTTTCACAAAATAGATGAAATTTAGATATGGAAGTTGACTATTCAATCACAAAATATCAGAATTGTTGGACTTAAATTGAAGATTTTACGGATTTTAAGGTAAGCATTGGTTTTCCGGGCAGTTTGCAGATCTAAACTGCAGAATTTTCAACAATTTTTTTGGAATGGCTTCCGGGAATAATTTCGAAAATCACAAAAGAGAAAAGTTGTAGGAAATTTAACGATCTACAACTTTAATCTGCACCACTTTTTGATTTGAGAATTTATTAGGGGTCAAACACACAAGAATACGAAGCTGATCACAGGATTTGACGATTTTGACAAATTTTTTTGTTGACACTTTTTGAACGATTTCCACTGAGAATTTCGAGAAACACAAAGAATGAAACTTGTAGATAACACAAAGAACTAAAACATATAATTGTTTTGTAATTTTTGGATATGAATTATTAGGGTAAACTGACGACGAAAGAAGAACACGAAAACTGGAAAAACAAATTTCTGGGGATATGGAGAACACAAATTGATGAACAACGAAGAACGAATAACAACGGAATTAAAACAAATAGGGATATTTGATACCTTGGTCACTGGGCTCTGCTACCAACTGATGCGGATACGGTTCCAGGAAACGACTCAAGGGATCAATGGCGAGCTATGCAACCTAAACCTAGAGTCCTCGACCTAGGCTAAGGCCAAGAATAGACAACGCGTGCTCAAAACGCTGATTCGTTCTTGAAGGATGTAATCTCTACGACAAAGAGACTACTCACTCGCAAGTGATTTTGTTCTAATCAATCACAGATTAAAACGGCAAGAAGAGAATGTTCTCAACTCAATAAAAATGATTAAACTTCAAAATTATATGATCGTCTTATTATGATAGTAACTTGCCTATATATAGGCTACAAATAAAAGACTAATAATCCTCCTAAGCAATGTGGGATAAATTACAATGTAATTTTCGCCACTTTATTTTGTAACAAATCTAACTCAACCCTAATAAGCCAAAACGGCCATTATTTGCTAAAAATAAACACCTGGCCCAATATACTAACATATGGGCAACTTTTGACACGGGCCTAAGGCCGTTTTATTTATTAAAACACCGAAAACTAAAATAAACAAAATAAATAAAATGTCTCGGGACGGACCACATCATTCATCAACCCTACTTGGAGTTGGATCTTGTGCAGGTACAAACTTAGGACCAATTCTGGCACTAGGTTCAGTAACCTTACTGGATCCACTTCTGTTGGATTGTTGAGTTCCAAATCCAAGACCTGTCCTATCACCATATGGCTTCCCAGATTTGAATACAGTGTAGGAACAAGATTGTTCAAATAGATTCGATTAGCTCTTCGAATGTTCAAAGAGACTTATCTTTGATTCTCGTCCAACTTCTTTTTCCTTTCCTTTGAGAATTCTCAATTCAGCTTTCAATCTTTCAACTTCTGATTGAATAGCTTCTTTTTCTTCCTTCACAATCTTATAACCAGATTGTATTATCCTCAGTTGATTAAGGATGGCATCCAAAGTTTCTTCATTATCAGAATTTTTGGGATTTGAACCACAGGTGGATTCACAATCACTTTCAGCAGGAGTATTAATTGATACAGAATTGTATACCTCCTCTGTTTCATCCATATTTGCCATCAAGGCATAATCATCCATTTCAGCAATCAGTGCAGTGTCATCAGATTCATTTCCTTTATCTGATTCAACTTCATAACCAGATTCATCTTCAGCAAACATTGCTTCCTTTCCATGTCTTCTTTGTTGACTTTTGCTCTTTTGTAGATCTGGACAATCAGGTCTGAAATGTCCAGGCTTCTTGCAGTGAAAGCAAAGATAATCTGGTTCCTTTTTTGTTTTAACTCATGACAATCAGGTTTGAAGTGTCCTGGTTTCTTACAATGATAGCACAAGTAATCATTCTCTTTCTTTGATTCTTCCTTTTTCTTTTCACTGAATTTCTTTGTGAAATTCCTTGGTGAACTCTTTATAGTTTTCATCAATCTAATTTTCTTGCTCATTAATGTAATCTACTCTTGCATCTCTTCCAGCAATTCATCTTGGGCTCCTGATGTTTCTTCTTGATGAGCAGCAGCCAATGCAGTAGTTTTTGGTTCCTCTTTTTCTGTCTCAGGCACTAGTTTCTTGCTGAACTCATAGGCCTTAAGATCTGAGAACAATTTGAAGGTGTCTTCCTCATGTAGACTTCTCATTTACTCTATTGCAGTCACTTTCATCTCCCACACTTCTTTTGCAGGTAAAGCTTCCAAAATTTTTGAATTGACTTCTTCCTGTGAGTACTTCACATTCAGTAGGCTGAGTTCATCCATGATTGAATTGAACCTTGACTCCATTTGTTCAATGGTTTCATTCTGCCTCATTTTGAACTCTTGGAACTTCTTCTTTGCTACACTGATTTTGTTCTTCTTTATAACATCAGTGCCTTCACAGATTAACTGCAACTTGTCCCAAAATTCCTTGGCAGTTTTGCAATCCTTCACCTTCATGTACATATTGCTATCCAGAGCTCTATAAATGATATCAATAGCAATGTTGTTGAGATTAGCTCTCTTTCTATCTTCAGTTGTCCATTCTCTCTTTGGCTTTGGAATGTACTGAGTTTCATTGTCCACAGTTATGGCTTTTGTGATCTCCAATGGTCCATCAGTCAGTACATCCAACATTTCATCATGTGTTGCAGCTAGATAAGCCTGCATATGACGTTTATATTCATCAAAATGATCTAAAGAACACATCAGCATTGTTCTAGAATACTGATTGTTATCCATGATGCAAGTCTTTGAAAATTAGAAACTTGAAAAAGTTTTCAAAGGATTTTCACAAGCACATCAAGTAGGATTACTTCAGAACAGAAGCACTGCTCCGATACCAATTGTTGTTCCATTGAAAAGGCTTTGGTTAAGTTTAGAGGGGGTGAATAAACTTAACACTTAAAACTTTTAGAGTTAACAAACTCAAGAACTTCAACTTGACTCTGACGATAGCTCGATAGTCTCGCCGACACTCGATGAGTCTGGCATTTGTTGAGTTTACTGAATTTGTGCAGCGGAATATATCAAAAATTAAGCCTTGTTACTTGTTGTTAAAATATGATACAAAGTATTAGATACTCAATAGTGTATGTGTGTGAATTCAGTTGCTAGATTCAGTAGGTTGATGTGCTAAGTATACTAAATGCAGAAAGTAAGTAAGTTGTTTTTATAATGGTTCCAGGTGGTGTAATCCTATACTCCACTCTTCTCTTGTGATGTTGGAGGTAATTCACTAGAGATCTTTGATGTAGCTGTCACAAAAATCCCTAAGTTGCTTGTCCTTCACCAATAGTTATGGCTTCACAAACTGAACACTTGGAACAGGTGAGATTGATGTTCCAAAGTCTTCCACTGGTCCTTGAAGGGTAGAATTACCTCTTCACCAGCTCCACCACAAACAACAGTCTTTCACACCTCAAAAGATGCTTCACTGTCTCAACAGGTTTCTTGTAAAGAAAGATTGAATCAAGTAAGTGATTCAGCTTTCAGCAGCTTGATCAGGATGATATGATCAGCAGCTTGAGATCTTCAAGTGAGTAAACTTGATGTAGCTTGAAAGAAGATTACACTAGAAGAATTATACTGGATCAATAGCTTTATGCTCAGTAGGGTCAGTAGGGTGACTTTCTAGAATATGAAGCTCAAGATGTATCCTTAATTTTTATCACATATTGTTTTTTCATCACTTGAATCTGAATTAGGAGTCCTCTATTTATAGGTAGGAAACCTTGTGACTTATGTTTGAAATTCAAACATTGCCGTTTCAGACTTGTCCCATCTTGACTTGCTTTTTCTCGATTGTTCTAGGGACTCGACAATCGTCGATTCCTTTTGACAAGATATCTGATCTGTCCATCCTTTGACTTGTATCCATTGGATAAAGGTCTGATTCATCCCAACGTCCCTTTAATCTTAACCATTGATTTGTTTGATAAAATCAGAGGTTGTTAGTTGTCCCTTTCTTTGTAGTCTTCCAAAGTAGCCTTTGAATAATTCGAAGTATATGTATCAGCAGGTTCCTGTGACGATAAGTCTGCTGAAGTGCATCCAGTCAGCCGATCCATATTTTGCTGTGTTTAAGAAACAATGTAGCTGACTTCTTTTATCTAACTTTTTATTGTGAAGTTAGACTACACCATTTGAAATATAACCAAGTCCCATTCATCATTTAACTTGTGGAACTTAGACCTTGTACACAATGTATATGTAATCAGTTTAGGTCATCACAGACTTCCCTAAATTCTGATTCCATATCCTTGACTTTAATTACTAAGTTTGGTCCCTTAGCCTTCAATAACCGAGTTTGAGCCCTCAGCCTTCAGTCTTTAGCAGGTCCCTAACTAGTCTACTGACCTAGGTACCCTACTGACCTAGACAAGTCAGCTGACCATTACAGTGCTTGTTTGATCAAACCTATACAAAGATCAAACTCTAATAAACCTATACATTTGATCTAGACATCTTTTTGCCTTTGCTCTATAACAGCTAGTCTGGCACTCATCACTAAAACTCAAAAATAAGTCCAACACCAGTCTTCAACTGTTTTAGAGTTTCCAGGTAAATGATATCCCGAGTGGTCCCTGTATCTAGAAGGACTAGGTTAACGCCAAAGTCATTAATTCTGACTTGTACCACAATGGGTAACTCCATCGCTCCCGGTGGCCTTGCTAGCTCGCTCCGAGTAAAGGATATAGCATGTTCGTTCAGAGCCAGGATAACCAGCTTTTCTCTTCCTCTTATGTTAATTGCATTGATCTGGCTTTAATCTGATGGTTGCTGGAAAATTCTACGATAATTACTTTGATCTCATTTTGATACCAGTGGGGTCCCATATCATTTCTATTTCCCCCGTTATGCTTTTTATACTTATCCAACTCTCTATCCATGATTATCTTATCCACGATTCTTATTAGGGTGATTGTTAGGAACATTTTATTATGTTTTGATGATGGTCATACTAGCTGTTATAGCAAGCCTGAAATAAGTTAAAATTCTCTATATAAGTCTTTACTTAGAGTCTGATATGTTGTATAAGTTGAGTCAAACAAGTATTGTACAAGTGGGTAGGACGGCTAAGTAAGAATAGATTTTCGGCAGAGTGAAGCCAGCCAAGTACCAGCAGAGAACCATGAAGATACTATACGACTTATAGCCAAGGAAGTCTGTGATGACCTTGGATAAGTCTAAGTTATATTTCAAGTGATGAAGTTCAATGTTTAAATATGGTGTACACTGATCTCATACAAATCAAGGATCAGTAAAGTACAAAGATTCTCCTGAACCTAAAAGAATGAAGGAAACAGTGAATCGGCAAAGTGAACTGACTATCGGCTAAGTGAAGACAAAGCAGTGAAGGAAGATCTAAATGGCAAAGTCAGATAGTCACTTAACTGTTCAAAGAACGGCCAAGTAAACCTTACTTAATCAAATTTTGAAATATGAAGAAGATACAGATGATCAAGCATTAAATGCACAATCAATAGAGGATCAATCAAGGACGGATTTTCTAATAAACGTTTGAAGAAAAATCCGATCACTGAAATCAAGGAGAATATAATTAAGGGGGAATCAAGAATAAAATCAATGATTATTCCCCTCATTAATATAGCCAACGGACAGAAATTCAAATCAAGAATTATCAAGGCTATAAATAGAAGGCATTGATAGACAAAAAAAATATACAAGAAGAACGATTGAATCTGACCAAAAACATGTCAAAGTGAAAAGCCTTTTATATGTGCTGAAAATGAATCATCTAGTGATCAACTCAAAACTGAGAACTAAAATTCCAATGTCAAGCATTGAGTTTGATCAACAAGTTTTGTGAATCCAATTCACTTCAATCAAGCAACTGAATCAGAGCCATCTGAGAAGAAGTTGTGTTTGTGATAGCTGCTGAAAGATTTGTTCTCAAGGAGCAGTGAAAGAGATTGAGTCACTGAAGCTATTGAAGCCAGGGAGTGATAGTCTTGAAGATTGTGAAGCTTGTGTAGTCAAGGACAATCAGGCTATTGTATCTGTGAAAACAATAGTGAATTCCTCCAATCATCACAGGAGAAGAGTGGATTAAGGGATTACACCACCCTGAACCACTATAAACCACGTGTCAATTTACTTTCAGCAATTTACCTTACTGTATTTATTTAATTGCTTATATTATATATCTGTGATTGCATAATCTACTTTGAAAAAACATTTTAAGAAGGGACTTATCCGCTGCCCAAAAGCTTTTAAATACAAGAAAAGTTTTTGAAACTCCACTATAGTCATTCACCCCCCTCCCTTCTGACTATAGTTTTACCCTTCTCTGGGACCAACAATTGGTATCGGAGCAGTGTTCCTAGTATCAGAACCTATTCAGATCTATTTTCTGGTAACAAGGAGATCATATATTTTCAAAGTAGTTTTCAAATCAGTGCTTTATATATATATATACATATATCTCTAATTTTTATTTATGGATTCCTCAAATTTTATGTCAAAGGTACCTGTATTCAATGTTAATTATTTTGATGAATATAAAATAAGAATGTTGTCTCATCTTGCAACAACTCATAAGGAGATGCTGGATGTAATTAATGATGGCCCAATTGAAATTACAACTGTGGTAGCCATAGGAGCAGATCAAAGAAAAGTTATAGACAAACTCAAGAAAGATTGGACCAAGGACGACATGAGCAGAGCAAATCTCAATTTTGTTGCTAAAGACATGATTTTGAAGACTCTGGACAGCAACATGTTCATGAGGATCAAAGATTGCAAAACAGCAAAGGAGATGTGGAACAAATTGGCACTGATCAATGAAGGATCAAAAGCACTCAAAGAAAACAAATTGTCTGTTGCAAAACAGAAATTTGAGAACTTCAAAACGAAGGCTGGTGAAACCATTGATCAAATGGACAACAGATTCTCAAGCATCATCATTGAACTACAACAACTTGGACACACATATCCACAGAAAGAAGTGTTCCTGAAGATTGAGAGGCCTACCAGAAAGATGGAAGATCATCACTTCAGTAATCAGAGGGACAACAAATCTTACAACCATTGATACCTTAACTTTAATGTCTCAACTAAAGGCTCATGAATTTGAATTGAACGGCAAAGACAGTGCACCAGTAGAGGCACATAAGGCCACTGCACTGGTTGCACCCCAGCAAAGTCAAAAAGCTGATGCAAACAGCAAAGAGACACAGGAGCCAAAGGAACAAGTAGCTCTACTAGTAAAATGTTTTGACTGGCTTAGCAAAAAGAAGCAATTCAAAAGAGGTTCATCATCATACAAGAAGTCTAGCACAAGCAAAGACATGAAGAAAAATGATGATGAATACAGATGTTTCAACTGCAAGAAGAAAGGTCATTTCAAGGCTGAATGTCCTGAAGAAAAAGACAAAGACGAGGACAAGAAGAAGTACAAGACAACTGAAAAAAAGAAAAAGCAAGAAAGCACTCAAAGCTGAATCTAGCAGTGAAAAGAATGAAGAATCATCTGAAGATGATTTTCATGATGATGATGAAGCTGACAGCTCAGAAAATGAAAAGGCTTACCTATGCCTTATGGCTAAAGAATCTAATGAAATTGATGTAACTTCTAGCCCATACTCATCATCAAGTTCATCCACATCTGACACTGCACAATTTTCTATTCTTCCACTAGATTCTGCAAACCTAATTCAAAATCTCATGAGTAAATTTGAAAAAATTGAGTTGAATCATGAAATTTTGGAACATGAGTGTGAGAATGTAAGAAAGGAGAATAAAAGATTAAAGAAAGAACTGGACAAGGTAAAAGCTGAAAAAACTAGTAAGGAGATTCACTCAACTGATAAACAAGAAGTAGATGATCACTCATCCAATGTTGAAAGATCAGCTGAGAAAATTTCCCTACCAGTCAAGATCACCACTGCACCACTGAATGCACCAGCTTACAAACCCTCAAAAAGGTTTGGATCCAGATCTGGTCTTGGCTATAACAGTCAGGATGAGAATAGAAACAATGGACAACACAATTCTGAATCTAGGACCAACAATGGACCAAAGTTCAGAAAAGGACAGACCATAGTTTCAACCACTCATCCTGCACCGGTGAAGTCAAAACCCAGTGTAGTGAAACAACAGACCAAACCTTCAATCCAATTAACCAAAAGGAAAGGTTTTCTGAAAGATAAATGAAGACTTTACCCTTCAGAAGATGATTGGAATGTTGCACCCCCAAAATACAGGAAGAAACCATTTCATGTCATGCATCATATGTTAAGAAAAACCAACCAAGGGTTATTCCTAGACACATAAAAGCAACATAGGTTTCCTACTGCATATTGGAGAGTGAAAAAGGATGCAAATGCACCAAAAAGTAGAGAAAAGTATCAGAATACCTTCAGTATAAATATTAGAAGCTATTCTGCCATGCCTTATACATATGAAGTTGATGACTTTAATTATCCAAAAAGAAGATCATTTGGAAATACACTTGGAGTAGGAGGCATGACTACTAACAAGTATGGACCCAAACGGTGTTAGGTACCTAAACATAATTAATTTGTTTTGTAGGATGTCTGGTACATATACAGTGGATGTTCCAGACATATGACAGGAAACAAAGGATGGCTCACTGACTTTAAAGCTTTTGATGGACCCAAAGTCACCTTTGGAGGCAAAGAAAACCTTGGTAAAATTAAGGGGAAAGTCATAATTCTCAAAAACAATTTGAGGATTCAAAATGTGGCCTATGTTAAAGGACTA
The DNA here is from genome assembly GCA_026214975.1 of Gentiana macrophylla. Lineage (NCBI taxonomy): Eukaryota > Viridiplantae > Streptophyta > Magnoliopsida > Gentianales > Gentianaceae > Gentiana > Gentiana macrophylla. Next base: position 71,328,778 of record CM047814.1, read on the forward strand.
AGCTTCAACCTATTGAGTATTAGTCAATTTTATGACACAGGCTACATTGTGAACTTCAACAAGGAGGATGCAAAGTGATTCACAGCCAAACCAACATAGTGGTTCTTGCAGGAAGAAGAGAAGACAACATGTATGTGGTGGATTGGAGAACAACTAAATCAGAAACATGTTTGCTTGTCAAAAGTAAACAATCAACCGGCTGGATTTGGCATAGAAGATTAAATCACCTAAATTTCAAGACCAACAACACATTATCAAAGAACAAGTTAGTTGAAGGCCTGCCAGAGATCACATTGAAGAAGGAAAGTCTTTGTGATGCATGTCAAAAAGGAAAACAAATCAAAAGCTCCTTCAAGTCAAAGACCTATCAATCAACAAAATGAATTCTATATATGCTACATATGGATCTTTTTGGACTTGTCACACCAGTCAGTATAAGTGGAAAGAAATACACTCTAGTAGTGGTGGATGACTTCTCCAAATACACCTGGACTATATTCATGAACAAGAAGAGAGAGACACTCAAGAAGCTGCAAGATTTGCTAAGAAGAATTCAAAAATAAGAAGGAACTGGAGATCATCAAGATCAGATCAGATAGAGGCACAGTGTTTCTAAATGAAATTATCAGAACCTACTGCTAAGAAAATGGAGTACTGCACCAACTATCAGCAGCAGGGACTCCATAGCAAAATAGTGTAGCAGAAAGAAGATACAGAACTCTCAAAGAAGCAGTCAGAAAAATGATTGCAAAAGCATGTTTGCCAAAGAGATTCTGGGCTGAAATAGCAAATACTGCATGCTATACTCAAAACAGATCAATCATCAAGAAACATCATGGAAAAACTCCATATGAAATATGGAATGGAAGAAAACCTAATATCTCATATTTGCATATGTTTGGATCTAAATGTTTTGTGTTGAATAGGAATCAGTTACATACTTTTGATGAAAAAGCTAATGAAGCAATCTTTATGGGATACTCAGACACCAGCAAAGCATTCAGAGTACTCAACAAAAGGACCCTGGTGATTGAAGAATCAATTCATGTAGTCTTTGATGAGTCAAAAACAAATGGTGAAAGCCTTCAAGAACTTGAAGAAACAGGACCAAGACAAGTCTACATGAATACAACAATACCAGTTACCATTCTAAATCACAATCTTGGAAATCAAGATGAACCACCAGTCAATACAATAGAAGAGGTACCAGCACAAGAGTATGAAGCTACTACACAAGCTGAAATTGTGGAAGCACCAAGTCAAGAACAACTTCAACCAGATCTCAACTGGCTAACAGATCATCCTGAAGATCAAGTCATTGGAGACATTCACACAGGAGTTAGAACTAGAAGACAACTGGAACATATGCTAACATCTTTTCTATCTCAAATAGAGCCCAAACAGTAGATGATGCAATCCAAGATGCTGATTGGATTACAGCTATGAAAGAAGAGCTAAATGAGTTTGAAAGAAATGAGTTTTAGGAACTTGTTGACAGACCAGACATAGCCAACATCATTGGAACAAACTGGGTATCCAGAAACAAGATGGATGAACAAGGAACAATTGTTAGAAACAAATCCAGGCTAGTTGCAAAAGGCTACCCTCAAGCAGAAGGAATAGATTATGATGAAACCTTTGCCCAAGTAGCAAGATTGGAAGCAATCTGACTCTTTCCAGCTTTTACAGCCCACAAAGACTTCAAAGTTTACCAAATGGATGTCAAGAGTGCATTTTTGAATGGACTTTTGGAAGAAGAAGTATATGTGGAACAACCTCCTGGTTGTCAACTCAAAGGGAAAGAAGATAAGGTGTACAAGTCCAAAAATGCACTTTATGGATCAAACAGGCACCCAGAGCTTGGTATGAGACACTATCACAACTCCTGATAAGAATGGATTCAACAAGGGAACTATAGATAAGTCTCTTTTCAAGCTAGCGGAAGGAACAAGTACATTGCTAGTACAAATCTATGTTGATGACATTATCTTTGAATCAGAGGATGAAAGCTGTGTGAAAAATTTGCAAACCTAATGAAGAGCAAATTTCAAATGAGCATGATGGGAGAATTAAATTACTTTCTTGGGCTACAAGTAAAACAAATGAAAGATGGCATTTTCATCAATCAAGCCAAATACACTAAAGACCTAATTTACAAGTATGGTATGGACACAAGTGACACATCAGATACACCAATGTGTGCAAGAGTTACTCTTAGAAAAGATGAAAGTGGAAAAGATGTTGATCAGAAACTGTATAGAGGAATCATTGGATCCCTACTCTATTTACTGCAAGCAGACCTGATATAGCTTTTGCAGTAGGAGTGTGTGCAAGATTTCAAGCTCAACCAAAGGAATCACATCTTATAGCAGCTTAAAGAATACTCAAATATCTTAAGAACACCATCAATGTTGGAATTTGGTATCCAAAAGATGGAGGATTCAAACTTATATCCTATTCAAACTCAGACTATGCCGGATGCAAGATAGATAGAAAAAGCACCTCTGGAATATGTCAGATGCCAGGCAGTAGACTAGTATCATGTTTTAGCAAAAAGCAAAACTCCATATCCACATCAACAGCTGAAGCAGAATACATAGCAGTAAGTAGTTGTTGTGCACAATTACTGTGGATCAGACAACAGCTAAGGGATTATGGAATGGAGGAGAAAACAATTCCAATTATGTGTGACAACACAAGAGCAATATCTATTACTGAAAATCCAGTATTACACTCAAAAACAAAGCACACCGATGTAAGACATCATTTCATCAGAGATAATGTTGAGAAATGAGAGGACGGATATTTAAAGCCCACGCTCAAACCATGTCATACTAAGATACATATCTACTGAAGATAACCTAGCCTACATCTTCACAAAACCACTCAGTCATGAAAGATTTAGCAAGTTGAGAACTGAGTTGGGAATGATAGAAATTGATTAAGCACAAAGGAGCAGCTAACTGAGTAATCAGCTAAGTAACTTCACCAGCTGATTAAACCTTTTCCTTTACAGGAGATGTAGCAGGTAAGGCACTAGTACTCAGGGAAGTTAACTTCATTGATTGTTAGGAATAATTATATACGGCGGCTCAATGAAGAAGTCGTTACACCGGCTTAATGACCTGCCAAGTCACTCCACTGAAATATGTATTGGAGTCACTAACAAACTAAAGTGTGAATCAAATCAACCTTATATGCGTGGGAAATCAAGAAGTTATGGAGGATTATGCGGTGAAAGATTACACACGTGGAGATCAATTTACAATCGTGGAGGTAACTATTTTTTAATTACAAACGCCTCGATTCCCGGGATCTATCATTACTTACCTAAATCCACTCCCCCACTATACTCAAATACCGCAATTTATATACATAAAATCACGCCATTACGTCAAAAAATCCTTCACACTACAAAAATCATCCTATATAAACCACACTTAGAGATTTTTCAGAATTCTTTACGCTCTTTAGCAAATCATAAACCCTATTTTCTCACTGCAAAATCAAAGCTTTCTCTCAAATCTCAAATAATGGCTTCATCCTCTTCAACCTCTCAAACTGGAAAACAGTATGAAAAGTCAATTGCCATTGGGTCATTCTTTCAAGATGAACAATACTTAAAGCTATGTGTAAATGATGAAGACGCACAAAAACTGGCAACTGGATGCAAAAATCTAATATTATCGACTTTTCTAATCCAATCACCGATATTTGCTATGAAAGTCTAATCTCTTTCTGGAAGACTACAAAATATATCTCTGGGCTCCTTGCAGAAAAAGGTGACGAATGGGAGGAAGACAAAATCGTTGCATCTGTCAACGGCACATAAGTAGTTATTACAGCAAAGGTAATTTGCAAACACCTCAAACTTTCAAATAAAGGTCAGGCACAAGTGGCCCTTGTTCCACAAAACTTGGATGAATTCTGGGATACAATCGCTAAAACGGAAAACTCAGGCCCAAAGAAATTCAACTGTCTTAGATCTGTCTTGAAGAAATCCTTCAATGAATTAAGTGCCCTAGTTGGAAAAACAATTGAAGGAAATTTAGGGGCAAACAATGCCATGACAGAGGTCAGAATGCGTCTTATGGGAATCATCTATCACAGTTTGGAGTTTAATTGGGCAACTTATTTCTTCCTGAGAATCAAAGAACAAATCCAGGGAGAGGCAACTGCTGCTAAAAAGGGATTAGCAGAAGGAAGGAAGAAAAAGGGGATCTTCAGGATGAAGAAATCCTATAGGATTCAACTACACAATCTTTTGCAATGTTTGAAAGTACCTATTGTACAACTCCAAAAGTTGCATGAATCCAAAATCATGTTTACCTATGTCAAACAACAAAAGCAAGCAGTATGAGGGAAGAGAAATCAAACCACAACACATCCTTCTGGCCAAAGAAAAAAGCAAAAGGTTCAAAGAAACTTGGACAAGGAAGATTTTGGAAAGTTAATTGATGAAGAAGAAGAAGAAGAGGATTCTGAAGTAGAGGCAGAATAACCAGAGGAAGAAAGTGGAAGTGAGGATGAACAACCTCGAAATGAGGAGGTTGCAGGAGATACTGGAGATGATGAAGAAACTCTAGAAGAACCGGCATAGCTATCTACAAATTATACTGATGATCGAATTGCAGCATACCTTGAATGGAAGGAAGGTGATTCCAGGATTCAGCTTCAAGACTCAGAAAGCATGCTTGCTGAGGAGGCTTGGCTTTTTAATTTTCTTGGGATCACAACCCTGGTTGGTGTACTTGATGAGTCACCACTCTGGGACATGGTTGATGCAGCTAAAGCAAAGATACATCCACCCTCTAACAAAGAGAGTGATGAATCAATTGATGACAGTGATAATCATGATGATGGTGATGATCACAATGATGAGGATGGTGCTGATCAAAATGGTGGTGGAAATGATCCAAAAGACACTACAGATGGGTAAGGCAAAGAATATCAACAAACAGCTGATGCAATTGATGACAACATTCTCTTAAGCTCCCTTTTACAGACATATGCATCAGAAAAGCCAACCTCATCAGCTCAAACAACACCTCAGCCACCATCTGTTGACATTCCGGCTGACCCTACAACAACATTGGATACTGGCTCAGCTGCTGCAACACTAGTCAAGGCAATTCCCAGCACAGAGAAAGGGGGAATAGGAGACAGTGCTGCCCCACAATTCACTTCTAGTCAAGTCCTTGAAGAAGTAGAAGCTGGTGTAGATGTTACCCAACATCAAGACAGAGGATAGCAAACATTACCAGAACCAGCTGACATTCGTCACACATTTACTCAACTGAACACTGGCATAACAAGTGAGGCCTTTGAAAAGGCAGCAGATCGCTAGCTGAAGAGCTGGAACAGCAAGCCATGTATCTCAGATCCATGACTTCAGCATTTAAAGTTGAAAGTCACTGCATTGAGAGAAGATTCCAGGCTGTTGCTGAGTATATTGATGCACAAAACATTGTTGTGCAAAGACAGGCCGACCTGATCAAACAGATGAACATCAATTTTACTCACAACTTCTCAGGTCTACGGCAACACATATCTCAGGAAAACAAAGCAATGGCTTCAGCACTTGGCACAAGGTTTGGCAGTGTAATCAAAAGGTTAAATGACCATGATGCCAAGTTTACATCTATTGACTCCAAACTGGACACCTTGATTGGTATAGATGAAGCTACAAACAATATCTTGCTACGGCAAAGTGTTGATGCTGCCAAAAAGGGGGAAAGAGGATGTGATATGCCTGAAGGATCAACAGTTAGACCCCAAAATTTTACTGAGGAGCAGCTTAGAGCAAGGGACATGGAACTGAGAATTCGAAATAAAGCTGAAGAAAAGCTAAGAAAGGCAAGAGAGGAGAGGGAAAAAATATCAAAAGAACCCCGCATAGGTTTCCCTCATCCCATTCAAAGAAGAGATGATGATAGAGATAGATCGTGTAGACAAAGAAAGATCCGGATCAAATCAAAGAAAGAGGATCGAAAAACAACAAAGAGTCGGCACTTTGGCGAAGTAACACCACAGAGAGGAAGCAAAGAAGACTTGATATACTGGTGAGAAAAGAACTCACAGACACAGGGAAGAGTATGATGCTGAAGTACTAAACAATGTAAGAGAATTCTTCAGAGTCCAAAACGGTATGTATCCAAATCAAATGCAAGATGAAGCTTGGGCAGACTGGCTAAGATATCAAGATGAGAAGATGAAAATTGATATGGCCAAAATCTACAATGATGTTAAGAGACAGTGTGCATATCTCAACCAGAATACTGGATCCAATTCAATCAGTAGACTAAGCACAACCACACCCCTCTCTGCACTAAGGACCAGAAGATTTGCCAAGTGAACAACAAGAAGATTTCAATTACATGGCAAAATTCTTCGATCCTATGAGGAAGATGAACCGACAAGAACAATGGGATCCGTTCAAAAGTCTCAAGATTGCTGACTCACACATTGCTGAAGCTAGGGATAGACTTGAAAAATACATTGGAGAACCTAGAGCAAATGAGACCATGCCTGACTTTCGCAAACTATTCAACAAGAAGATATTCCAGGGAGTCTCTGAGTACACTGCTATGGCATACTGGAAGTGGAAGTTTCCATAGATTAATTGGAAAGATATGGAGGAAATCTAGACAACCAAATTCAAGAGGTATAAAGAAAAATTAAGTGAAATGTAAACATAACACTCTAAATATGCTCTGAACTCATTTATCTCATTACCCTTAAATGGATGAATAAAATTGTTGAGTTTCATTACAATATTTCTTTGAAAAAGTTTGGTATACTTATGTTCAGGCTTATGAGGGTTTTGGCAACATCAAAAAGGGGGAAATTGTTAGGAACATTTTATTATGTTTTGAAGATGGCAATACTAGCTGTTATAGCAAGCCTGAAATAAGTTAGAATTCTCGGTATAAGTCTTTACTTAGATTCTGACATGTTGTATAAGTTGAGTCAGACAAGTATTGTACTAGTTGGTAGGACGGCTAAGTAAGAATAGATTTTCGGCAGAGTGAAGCCAGCCAAGTACCAGCAGAGAAGCATGAAGATACTATGGTCTGACTTATAACCAAGGAAGTCTGTGATGGCCTTGGATAAGTCTAAGTTATGTTTCAAGTGATGAAGTTCAATGTTTAAATATGGTGACTGATCTCATACAAATCAAGGATCAGTGAAGTACAAATATTCTCCTGAACCTAAAAGAATGAAGGAAATAGTGAGTCGGCAAAGTGAACTGACTATCGGCTAAGTGAAGACAAAGTAGTGAAGGAAGATCTAAACGGCAAAGTCAGATAGTCACTTAACTGTTCAGAGAACGGCCAAGTAAACCTTACCTGATCAGATTTTGAAATGTGAAGAAGATACAGAGGATCAAACATTAAATGCACAATCGATAGAGGATCAATCAAGGACGGATTTTCTGATAAACGTTTGAAGAAAAATCCGATCACTGAAATCAAGGAGAATATAATTAAGGGGGAATCAAGAATAAAATCAACGATTATTCCCCTCATTAATATAGCCACCGGACAGAAATTCAAATCTAGAATTATCAAGGCTATAAATAGAAGGCATTGACAGACAAAAGAATATACAAGAAGAATGATTGAATCTGAGCAAAACCGTTGTCAAAGTGAAAAGCCTTCTACCTGTGCTGAAAACGAATCATCTAGTGATCAACTCAAAACTGAGAACTAAAATTCCAACATCAAGCATTGAGTTTGATCAACAAGTTTTGTGAATCCAATTCACTTCAATCAAGCAACTGAATCATAGCCATCTGAGAAGAAGTTGTGTTTGTGATAGCTGCTGAAAGATTTGTTCTCAAGGAGCAGTGAAAGAGACTGAGTCACTGAAGCTGTTGAAGCCAGGGAGTGATAGTCTTGAAGATTGTGAAGCCTGTGTAGTCAAGGACAATCAGGCTATTGTATATATGAAAACAATAGTGAATTCCTCCAATCATCACATGAGAAGAGTGGATTAAGGGATTACACCACCCTGAACCACTATAAACCTTGTGTCAATTTACTTTCAGCAGTTTACCTTGCTGTATTTATTTAATTGCTTGTATTATATATCTATGATTGCATAATCTACTTTGAAATAACATTTTAAGAAGGGACTTATCCGGTGCCCAAAAGCTTTTAAATACAAGAAAAGTTTTTGAAACTCCACTATAGTCATTCACCCCCTCCCCCCTGCCTCTGACTATAGTTTTACCTTTCTCTGGGACCAACAGTGATGCATTCATCTGTGATGTGACCATGATCCTCATGGAAATCGCAATACCTCGTCTCATCCTGTGTCCTAGGATCGTACCGTATGGGCCTTGGTCTTTCAATTCGATCACGGATTTCATACAGCATCTCAGATAAACTCGCCTTGATGGGGATGAATTCGAACTTATCAAACTTTATTGGTTTCTTGGTCTCTTTGTCTCGGTCCTTTCCCCTCTATCATTCATCTTTTCGCTCCTCCTTATGCTCCTCTCTTTTTTCATCCTTTGAGGATCTGGACTCACTTTGACTTTTTCCTTTTCCAGAGGGCGAGGGAGCCGTTTTGGTCAATCCGAATATGCAGGCTTGGTTGAAAAGGTCACGCAAATTCGCTGGTGGATTCATCGCGAAGTGAGTTTTCATCATCCCCTTGGCGATGCCATTCAGAAAACCCCTCTTGACTTTATTTTCAGGAAGGTTCTTTGTTTGTTCATAAACTCTCATAAATCTGTCATAATAACTTTTGCAATATTCTCCTTCTCCCTGACGGGCCTCATATAAATCTTCAATGGATTTCTTCGGTCACTCTGCCGTTTCAAACTCTTTCAGAAACTTTTCTCTTAGTTCGTCCCAGATCTTGATCGAGCCGTGGGGCAAGCTTCGGAGCCAAGCTACTACCCGCTCCTGCATACTTCCCACGAATGCGACACACCAAGCAGGTTTGTTCTTCGTGGCCAGGAGCGTTCGGCTCTGAAATGCAGCTATCCATTCAAGAGGACATGTGGTTCCTTTGTAATAAACATATTGGGAGTATTGAACACCCTTTGAGGGCAGCGAATCTAGTATTTCATCTGAGAGAACATCGATTCCCTGAGTCGGCTCAGGTTTTTCATCCCGGTTGGCTTTTTTCAGCTTTGAGATCTCTCTTTCCATTTTCTCCAATCTGTCGTCCTTCTTGGGTTCGGCGTCTTTCACATGAACTATCTTTCTTTAAAGGACGTCTTCGGAATACGCATAGTAAATCGATTCCACATCCTGTTCTGCTTTTTTATCATTAATAATCTGCCTTCCGTCATGGACGTCTTTGGCCTCGCTGCGTCGGACGACATTCCTTTCATGGTGGACAGGTCCCATACGTTGTTGCAACATTCTTTTTTCAGGGTGATGTAACCTTTCCAGAGCCGACCTGCTTTCTATGCTTTTCTCAGACACGTGCTTCTTCCTTTGGCCCGCTGACGAGTATTCACTCCCCTCTATTTCAATCCTCGTTTGTTCGCGCGTGGGGGCCAGTGGATCCTTTTGGGGAGCCACGGCCTCATGCCCAGATAGGATAGCGAGCCACTCATAAGCTGTTAAGAGGGGAAGATTGCATGCGGCTAGGCGCGGGTTTTGCAAATACACCTGTTTCACATACTCGGCATAGGCCAGTGCTTCTTTCGCCTCTAGGGACTTGGCTTCTGGGGCCTCTTCTACCCCTGGAATTTTTTCTAGGGACGTTTTTCTGCTTTCATGTTGTTTTGAGGTCCCCTCTACATTCTTATCACGGGCATGGCCAGAGCGGCCCGATGCCGAATTCGCATCGCAACCTTTAGAACTAGATCTCTTTTGATTTAGAATATCCCTTGCATCCATCTGAGAGCTATCCCATCCTGCGGTGGGATTTTCGAGCATGAGGACCAAGTTATCTTGGTGGGGGCACAAGGATAGCATCCTTTGTCCCAGCCACGAGTCAGTCTCTGATAGGTTGTCTACGCAAAATACCAAAAAGTACTCTGATCTCCAACCGTTCTGACACTCACCAACCTTGTACTATCCAGCTGCGCCGGCGGCATGTCGTGAACTTTGTCGAAAGTGACCTATCCGGTGGATCTGAAGACGGTGCCGATGTACGGATATCGGAATTCAAGGAGCCACTGCGGTTTCTCAAGCGTGAGGTCCTAAAAATCTTGATATCTTACAGATTCCGGTATGCCTTTTTCCAGAATCAAAAAAATAATATAACACAGCAACATGATTCCCACTTGACGTGATACCCAGAAATTTTGAATACGTATAAAACCAACGACCAAAATAATGATATTGCAACAGTCAAAACAACAAGCGTGACCTTGGTTCTTTTCTAAACATGAAAATGCCAAGAGTGTCGATTTCTCAAGAGCAAACTTAACAGATTCAAGTGTCCTTAGTCTTTTTCATGGATGAACAGTCACAGGCAACAAACCAAAGCTCTGAAATAAAGTTTCCGCCCCAGAAACACACAATGCCAACTCCGGCGAGTTTCTTTGCGCAAAAATCACGAGAGAGGTGATGATTCAAACACAAACTCGTGATTCTAAACAAGAAATCGAGGAGGTTACCTTTTTTGAGATGATTTCGGTGTCGAGACGAAGATCTAAACGAGAGCGAGTGAGAGCTAAAAGCTTTTTTGGAGAAGAAACCGTAGGGGTGGCCTGAAGAAGATAAAATCCCTTCTAGGGCCGCTGTAAATCCTGTAAGCTGTGGGTGAGCCATACGCAAGAAGCAGGTGGAAAACATAGATTTTCCCGGTAACAGAGCCAACTGATAACGTCGCAATTATCACGGGTGTTAAGCGGTGTATTGTTGGTGGATATCTAGCTATAAATATGATGGAGTGACGGCGGTTCACAGTGGAGCTATAAGCTGGTGGATACGCGTGTGTGGTGTTGCAATGCAAGTAGAGAACAATCAATTGGGCAGAATTCTGCCTCATTTTTCTTATATTTCACTTTTTTTCTATGAGTTATACATGGAACCCTATTTATTGGGTAAGAACCGACTAAACACGACGTATTTACAACTAAGGACATAGTACAACTAAATCTACGGTGGCTGGTCGGACCGTAAGGAAGCTGTGGAGGCTCGGATCCCTAGGCTATCGCGGTACGTCCCTAGCCGGCTGGTCGTGTCTTCGATCCATATTCTCCCAATATGGGGGAACAAGATCTTTGGCGGATCCATCACCCTTCTACTTATCGGGGGCCTGTTATCAGAGCCCATTACCAGAGTAAGTGTGTCCCACATTAATTGCCCAGCCTAGTCTCCTTTCTCCGGCCCTCGTCCACCCGTACTCGGCGGACCTTCTTGGATCCCCGTTCGGGTCAGCGGGCCGGAATGCGAAGCCGGCCTATCAGTCCCCTTACCCAAGATCCTGCGTCCGTCACTAATGGTGAAACGGTGTTTGGTTAAAGAGTAATTTGTAACGTAAATTTCGTGTTTATCCCTGAAAATACAAATAAAGAAAACACGAAATTGTAACCGTTTTGTAATATATACCCTAGTTTCCATCATGTTTGATTAATTTTCCCTAATATATCATAAATGTGTTATACATTTATTTTGTTCACTAATGTGCCATGAAACTCCCTAGTTTACATCATAAGACAAAACATTGTGTTAATCTTATTTTGCAGGAATTTAAAATAATTAATTAAAATTTTTTTGAGAAACCATTAATTCATTAATTAATTAAATTTTCGATCAATTATTCCTTCATTGTTTACAGCCTGTCCATGATCCAATACCGATTTACCCAGGCCTATTGTCAATTAACCTGAGTTTGACACGATATTTCATCAAAACCCCCAAACCCCGTGTCTCTTTATCATTTCCCCTCATTTCCGTTTTTGTAGAAACCCTAATCTCCATTAGCTCTGCCATTTCCTGTATTCAACAGCCGTATTCATTGCCTCACCCCTTTGAATCCCACAAATATGGTCCATTGTTATTCTTCCTTCCTTCCATGGATGATTCGAAGCTTTGATTACCCGTTTTGCAACACGTTTTTATTACGGAAACATGAAAGCTTCTCGTTTGAATCAGATTTGGTGATTTTGCTCTTAACTCTCCTTCCCTCTTTCCGTTTTCTGATTGATTTTGTAAATCAATACACATTAATCGTTGATTCTATGCAGATACAAACTGCATAAGGACTGAGCCTGCTGGTCTAGTAAATTGATGCTAAAAAAGGCATGAGGAATCGGGGACTTCATCACCCGATTCTCCTGTGATCCGCTGAGGATGAAAGGCTACCCTTTTTTGTTTCCAAGTGCATTCGAGGATGCAAAAGATTTCAACTTTGACATTTCTGAATCCTCCATCAGCACGAATCTTCCATGTTCACACCTATGGCTGCTTCCAACCCAAGTTCCATGCCGGGTTGGCTCTGGTAAAATGGCTTAACCCTAGTTATTTTCTACCATTGAGTCAGAATGAGGGTAGGGTCATTCCTGAGAACCAAATTGGTTCAATGTTGGGTTGATTCTATGCTATACGGGAAATATCGGTTTTTAAGGCATAAATTTGACCAAGCTCAGCGAAGACCATCCGGTTTCTTGGTCTATATCTGAGACAAAACTCAATTTTCAATCAATCATTTGACCCCTATGAGCTAATTGCATGTTTTGGGTCAATGATTGGTCAGTAGGCAGGTTCAACTGGTTCTATTTGGCTTACTGTGTTGAAAGCTCTAGGGATGTAAATGAACCTAAGTATTCGATTCGATTCGGAGTATTAGGCTCGAAAAAGCTCGATTCGGAGTATTCGGAGCCAAAGGTTCGAACGCACCGAGCCGAGCTCGAACCCTGCCTGGGTTCGGTAGGGTTCGGCTCATTTACAGGCCTAGAAAGCTCCTACACTATGCTAATGTCGGTTCCTTTTTGGTGAAATCATTTTGGTTCAAACTCACAAGCCAAAATACCCCTCCTTATTGGCCCTGGCAGGAAACATAGGGTGGCTATGTGTATGTTTAACCCACTACCTACATGCCAAAATTGAAATTTTAGCATGTGTTCAAATTGTGCCTCAGTTGACTGAGCATTCACATTGTAAATCGCTTATTGCCTAAGGGTTCCTTGTACCCCTCATGCCTATAAGTAGACCAGGACACTAATGGGGATGGCAACAAATTAGAACTCATAATTCTTGACCAATCCCACATGTTGGACATATTTTAAGTTTTAATGATGAGTGCTAGATTAGCTGTTATAGAGCAAAGGCAAAAAGATGTCTATATCAAATGTATAGGTTTATTTGAGTTTGATCTTTGTATAGGTTTGATCAAACAAGCACTGTAAATAGGTCAGCTAACTTTATCAGCAGACCTGTCTAGGTCAGTAGAGTGTCGGTCTGTAGACTTACTAGGGACCTGCTGAAGACTGAAGGCCGAGGGTTCAAACTCGGTCACTAAAGGCTAAAGGATCAAACTTTGTATTTAAAGTCAAGGATATGGAATCAGAATTTAGGGAAGTCTGTGATGACCTAAACTGATTACATATAACTTATGTACAAGGCCTAAGTTCCTTATATTAAGTGGTTATTCGAACTTAGTTATGTTCAAAATGGTGTACTCTAACTTCACAATAAAAATTTAGATGTAAAGTAGTCAGCTGAAGTGTTGTAGAAACACAACAGACTTCAATCAGCTGACAGATATCCACTTTAGTAGGCTAATATGCCCTAGGTGTCTACTGAATGTAAAATTCGATTTAATCAAGGTTCTATTGGAAGATTAAATGGATAAGGATGGATTACAAGCCTTGATTTTGTCAATAAATCAATGGTCAAGATAAAAGGAACGTTGGAAAGATTCAGAGCTTTATCCAATGTATACAAGTCAAAGGGTGGACAGTCTAAAAAATGGCAAAAAGATGACTGACAGTGTCAGTACTATGAACTGTGACAAAAGCAAGTCGAGATGGAGACAAGTCTGAAAAGGCTATATTTGAAATTCAAACATAAGTCACATGATTCACACCTATAAATAAGAGATTCCTGACTCAGAATCAAGATAATGAAAATTGAACAATTACAGATAATCTATTCGAAGCTATCAAGATCTGAATCAAGAAAATCACCCCGCCGACATACACTGAGCTTAAACTTACAGATCAAGAAATTTCTTCAAGTGTAACCTGCTATCAAGTTACATCAAGTACACACACTTGAAGACCTCAAGCTGCTGATCATTTCATACTGATCAAGCTGCTGAAAGCTGAATCACATACTTGATTCAAACCTTCTTTTACAAGAAGTTTGCTGAAGACAGAGAAGCATCTTTTGGGTGTCAAGAACTGTTGTTTGTGGTGGATCTGGTGAATAGGAAATCCTACCCTTCAAGGGCCAATGGAATACTTTGGAGCAGCAATCCTACCTGTTTCAAGTGTTTAGTTTGTGAAGTAATAGTCATTGGTGAAGGACAAACAACTTATGGATTTTTGTAACTGCAACCTCAAAGATCTCTAGTGAATTTCCTCCAACATCACAGGAGAAGAGTGGACTGACAGGATTACACCTCCTGGAACCACTATAAATCTTGCCTACTTACTTTACTGCATTTACATTCTGCATTCTTGTTTATAAGCATACTTATCACATCAACCTACTGAAACTAGCAACTGAATCACACACTTACACTACTGAGTATCCAATACTTAGTATCATCTTTCTAACAACAATTAATAAGGCTTAATTTACATATATTTCGCTGCAACAAATTCAGTAACTCTAATAGTCATTAGACTACCGATAGTCAGCAGACTACTGACCTTGCTGAGTTTGTCAACTTCAAAAAGTTTTAAGTGTTAAGTTTATTCACCCCCCCTAAAAATTAACCAAAGCCTTTTCAAGGGACCAACAATTGGTATCGGAGCAGTGCTTCTTTTCTGAAGTAATTCTACTTGTTGTGCTTGTGAAAACTCTTTGAAGACTTTTTCATGTTTCTGATTTTCAAAGCTTTTCATCATGGATAACAATCAGTATACTAGGACTATGTTGATGTGCTCTCTAGATCATTTTGATGAGTATAAACGTCGTATGCAGGCTTATTTAGCTGCAACACATGATGAAATGATGGATGTGCTAACTGATGGACCACTGAGATCACAAAAGCCATCACTGTGGGAAGTGAAACTCAGTTTGTTCCAAAACCAAAAAGAGAGTGGGGTGCTGAAGATATAAAAAGAGCAAATCTCAACAATATTTCTATTGATATCATTTACAGAACCTTGGATAGCAATATGTACATGAAAGTGAAGGATTGCAAGACTGCTAAGGAACTTTGGGAAAAGTTACAACTAATCTGTGAAGGCACTGATGCTTTCAAGAAAAACTAAGTCAGTGTAGCCAAAAGAAAGTTCCAAGATTTCAAAATGAAATCAAATGAAACCATTGAACAAATGGAGTCAAGATTTAATGCTATCATGGATGAACTCACCCTACTGAATGTAGTGTATACAAAATAAGAGATCAACACAAGAATCTTAGAAGCCCTACCTGCAAAGGAAGTTTGGGAAATGAAGGTTACTGCCATAAAGGAGTCCAGGAGACTAAATAAAAAGGATACCTTCAAATTATTTTCAGATATCAAGGCCTATGAATTCAGTAAGAAACTTGTTCCTGATATTGAAAAGGAAGGACCAAAGACTACTGCATTGGATGCTGCACATAAAAAAGAACAATCATGTTGTCAAGATGATCTACTGGATGAAATGAAAGAACAAATAGCCCTACTGAGCAAGAAAATCAGAATAATGAAGACAGGAAGGGGTTCTCCAAGGAATTTCACCAAGAAATCAAGTGAAAAGAAAAAGGAAGAATCCACGAAGGCTAATTACTACTTGTGTTTTCATTGCAAGAAACCAGGACACTTCAAACCTGATTGTCCTGACTTGAAACAAAAAGAAGGAATCTGATTATCTTTGCTTCAACTACAAGAAACCCGGACATTTCAGACCCGATTGTCCAGACCTACTGAAGAACAAAAGTCAGCAAAGAAGATCTGGCAAGAAAGCATTGGTTGCTGATGATGAATCTGGCTATGAAGTGGAATCAGAAAAAGGAAATGAATCAGATGACACTGCACTCATAGCTGATATGGATGATTATGCTTTAATGGAAAATATGGATGAGACTCAGGAGGTATACAATTCTGTATCTGTAAACACTCCTGTTGAAAGTGATTGTGAATCTACGTGTGGTTTAAATCCTAAAATTTCTGACAGTGAAGAACCTTGGATGCCATCCTTAATCAACTGAGGAAAATACAATCTTGTTATGAGATTGTGAAGGCTGAAAAAGAGGCACTTCAAGCAGAAATTCAAAAATTAAATGCTGAATTAAGAATTCTCAAAGGTAAGGAAAAGGATTATGGACAGACTCAACATAAGTCTACTGTACATTCAGTAGCTGCTGAATCTGCTGTACAATCTAGTCCCACCACTACATTCAAATCTGGAAAGCCTTATGGTGATAGAAGAGTCCTTGGATTTGATACTCAACAAACCTCTAAGGGTGGATCCAGTAAGGATACTGAACCTAGTATCAGAATTGGTCCTAAGTTTGTGCCTGCATAAGATCCAACTCTCAAAAAGGTTGTTGAGGAAGTAAAGCCTAATGAGAATGCTTCAAAAAAGCAAAATCATAAGTCAAAAAGGTCAACAGTACCTAACAAAAAGGTAAATCCAAGGGTATGACTGATGGACCTTCTAGACCTACTGATAGCAGACCTGCTGCAAAATCTGCTGGACCACAAAAGGGCAAAAATCAGAAATATTTCAAAGATAAGAATCCTAAACCCAAAAATGTTAGTCATTCAAGGGATACTTATCTCAGGGGGGAAAGGTAGATTGTTCCCTACAGATGAAGATTGGAATGTTCCTGCACCTACTGGTAGAAACAAGAGACATAACCATAATGCTAGGGTGAAACCTCAGCAATGGAATCAGCAGAGGACTCAGCAGAGGATTTGTTCAAGACTTCAGCAGGGACCTCAGCAGACTCCATATTACTGGGCTATTCGTAACAGATAGCAATCTCATGGTTATGCTAGTGCTTCTAACAATAGAAATCACTTCAAACAACACTTTGTACCAAAAGGCTAGAAACCATATGTGAATCCTACACAACCAAATGTTAGATTTTATGGAAATGTGGGATACATATATGAACAAAAGTGTAATGCTTTTCAAATAAGACCTTATGGAAATTTGCCAAGGGTCATGATTTCCACTGACCACTATGGACCCAAACAGTTTTGGGTACCTAAAACACATTAACTTTGTTTTGTAGGGTGTCTGGTACTTTGACAGTGGATGTTCCAGGCATATGACAAAGAATAAACACTGTTTAACAAACTATGTGGAAAAAGATGGTCCAAGAGTCAATTTTGGCAACAAAAACACACCAGGATATACAAGAGGATATGGAACACTGGTGAGGAATGGACTGACAATCAAGAATGTTGCATATGTGGAAGGACTGGACTACAACCTACTGAGCACTGGACAATTCTGTGACATGGGTTACAAGGTCACTTTTGACAAAGGCTACTGTATTGTCATTAGTGAAAGAGGTGAACAAGTTGTGTTTGCTGGAAGAAGACAACAAAATATGTATAGTGTGGATTGGTCTAATGCTGTTCCAGAAACATGCATGATAGTGCATACCAAGTCAAAACTGAATTGGTTGTGGCATAAAAAGTTGAATCATCTCAATTTTGATGATATCAATCAGTTGGTGAAAAAGGAACTAGTGATTGGTTTACCTGATATCACATTCAAAAAGGATGGTATATGTGATGCATGTCAGCAAGGTAAACAAAGAAAGTTAAGCTTATAGTCAAAAACCAAGCAATCAACAAAGAGAGTTTTGGAGCTGATGCATATGGATTTATTTGGTCCAGTAATACCAACAAGTGTAACAGGAAATAAGTACACTCTGGTAGTGGTGGATGATTATTCAAGATCACTTGGGTGATATTTATGAACAAGAAAAGTGAAACACTTCAAAAGATGCCTGAACTTTTGAAGAGATTGCAAAATCAGAAAAGTTTGATAGTAGTGAAGATCAGATCAGACAAGGGTATTGTGTTTCTCAATAAAGTCATTAGAGAATATTGTGAACAGAATGGTGTGTTGTATCAATTAGCAGCTGCTAGAACACCTCAGCAAAATGGGGTTGTTGAAAGAAGAAACAAGACTTTGAAAGAAGCAGGGATAACTATGATTTGTGAAGCATTACTACCTTAAAGATATTGGGCTGAAGCAATCAATACAACATGCTACACACAAAATAGGACCCCAGTAAACAAAAATCTGCATAAGACACCTTATGAGATATGGAATGGAAGAAAACCAAATATATCTTATTTCCATCCATTTGGAAGCAAATGTTTTATTTTGAATCATAATGAACAACTGAAGACATTCCAACCAAAATCAGATGAAGGAATCTTTTTGGGATACTCTTCAGTCAACAAGGCTTCCAGGGTACTCAAAAAAATGACATTGAAACATGAAGAATCAATACATGTGTTTGATGAACCTAAGTTCACTGGAATGGAAGACGAAGTTTCAGAACCTACTGAGAATCTTCAAGTCACTGATCCAGAATATGTTGATTTTAGAGAAGATGAATGACTTAAAAGTTTCTAACTCTGCCCCTGCCGAAGAACCTGCTGGTAACACTACTGATGCAACAACAGATGCAGTTCAAGGATCTGCTGTTCCCCTTACTAAATCAACAGCAGACCCTACTGAAGATAAAGTTCCTATATATCAAACAAATCAAGATTTACAATGGATGAAGGATCACCCTGCTGAACAAGTAATTGGTAACATACAGCATGGTGTAAGGACTAGAAGACAATTGGAAGCTATGTTTACTTGTTTTCTATCTCAAATAGAGCCTAAAGTTGTGAAGAAGCAATATCTGATCCAAATTGGATAATTGCTATGCAAGAAGAATTGAATGAATTTGAAATAAATCATGTTTGGACACAAGTGGAGAGGCCTAGTCATGCAAATATAATTGGCACTAAATGGGTATACAGAAACAAATTGGATGAATCTGGTACCATTGTTAGGAACAAGGCCAGACTAGTGGCAAAAGGCTATTCTTAAGCAGAATGAATAGATTTGATGAAACATATGCCCCAGTTGCAAGATTGGAAGCAATAAGATTATTCTTGGCATATTTTGCACATAAAAACTTCAAAGTATACAAGATGGATGTCAAAAGTGCATTTTTGAATGGCATTCTGGAGGAAGAGGTTTATGTTCAGCAATCTCCTGGTTTGGAAGTTAAAGATCAAGAAGATAAAGTGTACAGACTCAATAAGGCACTTTATGGTTTGAAACAGGCACCAAGAGCATGGTATGAAACCCTATCTCAATTCTTGGTGAACAATTGTTTTACCAAAGGTACCATTGATAAGACTATTTTCAAAATCAATGAAAGAGACAACACATTGCTGGTACAGATTTATGTTGATGACAAAATCTTTGGTTCTGAAAATGAATTTCTATGTGAAAATTTTGCTAATCTTTCTGAAAAACAAGTTCCAAATGAGTATGATAGGAGAAATGAACTACTTTTTGGGATTACAAGTCAAACAAGTTAAAGATGGAATCTTCATTCATCAAACTAAATATACCAAGGAGCTACTAAAGAAGTTTGGTATGGAAAATAGCACTAAGGTATCTAATCCTATGAGTACAAGCATCAGATTGGATGAATATAAAGAAGGCAAAGATGTTGATCAGACCTTATACAAAAGGATGATAGGCAGTCTGTTGTACCTTACTGCCAGCAGACCTGATATATCCTTTGTTGTAGGTGTTTGTGCAAGATTTCAATCTAAACCTAAGGAAAGTCACTTAGCTATAGTCAAGAGGATTCTCAAGTATCTAAAAGAGACCTTAGGAGTATGAATCTGGTATTCAAATGATGGAAGTTTCAAAGTTATATCCTACTCAGATTCTGATTATGCTGGATGCAAGATTGATAGAAAAAGCACCACGGGAACTTGTCAGTTGATGGGAATTAGATTTGTTTCCTGGTTTAGCAAGAAGCAGAACTCAATATCCATTTTCCACTGCTGATGTTAAGTACATTGCTGCTGGAAGCTGATGTGCACAAATACTATGGTTAAGACAATAATTAAGGGATTATGGGATTGAAGAAAGAGAAATTCTCATAATGTATGACAACACAAGTGCAATTGCAATTACAGAAAATCATGTTTTGCACTCAAGAACCAAGCACATGATGTGAAATATTTGCTAAATTAAGAACTGAACTTGGTATCATAAAAGTTGACTGATATATTAATGATCACCAGTGTACTGTAATTCACCAAGAAGATTAGTCTTTGCCTTGCTGGGTGCGCTCACTTAGCAGATTAGTCATTGGTATCAATAATTCCATGTACCTAAATAGTTTGGACAATTGATTGAATGAAGTTGCCAAGGGGATTGGACTTTGTCCTTTTGGATGAGCTCACTTGACAGATCAGTCATTGGTATTAAACTTCAACTAGTATTATTAGTTGGACAAAACTAGAGTGTTTGAAGATCAACAGAGTAATCTGTCAGCAGGCTGCTGAGCCATCTTATGTCAGTAGGGTACTGAGCCATCTTATGTCAGTAGGCTGCTGAGCCAACTCTACTGAAGACCAAGTCTGCTGGAGTATATGTTACAAGACAGTCAAACTTTAATAAAAGTCAACAATAAACGGATATTACTCTTTTCCATTATAACTGTGGTTACAATATCTAACGGTTACAACTCTTAATGGATAAGTTAGTGGGACACATGGCAACATCACATTTATTCCAAGATTAATCGTGGTTAAATGCTACAGAACGTGTACGGTACTCGCCGGACAGTTATCAACCACTACCTTTCCTTATATATACACGCATAAACACAGACGTTACATATAAACCTCATATCAATCATCTCTGAAAATATACAAGTGTGAACACATATTTGAAAAGTTTTCTTCTTCATCTTGTTCAATCTATACAATGGCAGACAAATGAGATGTTCATATTGGTACAAGCCAAAGTGTTAGAGGCTTTGTTGTTGATGCTAACAAGTTTGAGTTAGCTATCAACATTGGAAGAAGAATCAGAAGATGTACAGGATTAGAAATTGTTCTAAATCTAAGACTGGACATTATTTCATATACAAATGTTGTTAATTTCTGGAAGAATATGGTGATAAGAGATGATAGAGAGGCATTCACTATAACTGTTAATGGCCAGGAGATTGAAATCACTTCAGACCTGCTGAGGGAAGTGCTTGGATTTGGACCTGGAAATAATGCTCCTACAAATCCTAAATTAATGGAGTTATCAAGACTGGAGTTTTTTTAAGCAATAAAGGCAAACAAGTCTGGATCAACAGTCTTGAGTATCAATGTGAAGAATATTGACCTGGAATATAATCTACTGAGCAAAATTATTGCCAAAAATATTCTGGGATTCAGTGGTTGTCTTGATACACTCTCCGGTTCAAAGATAGACCTGCTGATAATCATTTGCAGGAGCTTGAAGTTTGATTAGGCCTGTTTCTTTGTTCAATATATGAAGAAAGTGGTGACAGAAGATAGAGATGGAACAAGGAAGTCCAAGACTAAACCATTAGGTTTGATGATACAGGCCCTGCTGACTTACTTGCAGGTTGTTGATGTTGCACCTGCAAAAATCAACAAGTCAAGATACAAACCAGAAATAAATGTTCCTTTCCCAGGTTCAGATGATGATGAAGAAGGAGATGATGAAAGAACTGAGAATGATAATGATGGTGATGACAATGATGGTGGTGGGCAGGAAAAGAGATCTACGGCTAAACATGATGCACAACCTGCTGCATCAAAGAAACATGTACAGAAAAGAAAGGCTGTTGATACAAGAAAGATAACTGAGTTATTAAAGCCTAAAAGGACAAGGCAGCAACAAGTAGACATTTCTAAGTCTACTGAGGCTCAAGTTGAAGTTGAGGCTACTGAGCCTGCTGAAGCTACAAAGAAAACTGCTGCTGAGATCTTAAAAGAACAACAAAAAGAAGATAGAAGAAAAAGGAAAGCTGCTAGCAAAGAGCAGTTAGAACAAAAACTTTTTGAGACTGAGCAGCAACCTGCAAAAAGAAGAAAGCAAATTGCAAAGAAAAGGGTTCATGGAAAAGGAAAGGAATTAAGGGTTCTGGAGGCCCAAAAGGAAGTAGAACTTGGAGATTTAGTTTTTTAATTGGTTTGTGAAAATTGTCTTTGCCCGGGTGTGCATTGGATGAAGCGGTGGTGAAAGAGAGAGATGGGATGGAGCGGTAGAAGAGGAAGGGGAAAGTGAATCTGAAGAGGGTGGAGAAACCACAGGGGGGTGGAGAAACCGTTGGGGAGGGTGGGGGGACGAAGGTGTAGGTGTAAGAGAGGAACGTGGAGGTGGGGGAGGTGATGGGGTATGTGCCGCGATAGGGTCTGGCAGACTGGCAATGGAGGATGGAGTACGAAAGGGATAGACTTCCTCAAGAAATTCGACATGTCTAGAGACATATAAGTAGGAATGACTAACATCATAGCAATAATATGCATCTTGAGTAAGAGAGGTTGCAACTTGTGAGTGGTGTACGGTCGAAGCCAAGGATAAAAAAGGTAACCAAAAGAGAGAAGTTTGTTGTAGTTTGGAGCTGTACCAAAAATACATAAGTAGGGTGACTTCGTGAAGAGAATGGGGGTAGGCATACAGTTGATGAGATAGACAGACGTGGCAAAAGCATAGAGCGAGTAGGAGAGAGGAAGAGAGGCATGACTGAGCATGGATAATCCTATTTCAACTATGTGAAGGTGACGGCATTCAGAGAAGCCATTACATTCTGGTGTATAGGGTGGGGTGGTGAAGTGAGTGATTCCATTCATAGCTAGATAGTATTTTAGGGCGATATATTCACCACCATTATCAATGTACAAAGTTTTAATTCCACAATTAAAGAATTTTTCAACAATTTCCTTAAAACGTGGAAAAATAGAAGTAACATCAGATTTGTGGTGTAAGAGATAAAACCAGACATATCGTGTATAATGATCAAAAAATGAGATAATATTTAAAACGCTATAACGAATAAATGGGAGAAGTCCAAACATCAGATAAAATAAGTTCAAGGGGCGGGAGGAACATAAAGTAGATGAGTCAAAGACAAGTTTTTGGCTCTTATTCTCACAACATGCTGAGCAATGTGTAAAGGACGGATCAAGAACATCTAATTTATTTTGACTAACAATATACTAAAACACAGGACTGGAAAGATGACCCAGCCTATGATGCCACGTATGTTTGGTGGTTTTATTTGCAGAAAAAGAAAAAATGGATTGAGATGGCCGTTCATATAGTCCATCTTTAACTGGTCCATGAATCAGCTGGCTATTTGTCTGAATATCTTTCACAATAAATTGAGAAGGTAAGAATTCTACAGAAACATTATAACATTGACATAGCTGAGATATAGAGATTAAGTTGTGGGAAATTTTGGGAACGTAGAGTACATTATTAAGAGTAAAGGAATGTGAGGAGGATAGAGAAATCAAACCAGTATGAGTGATTGGGAGAGAGTTACCATTGCCAACTATTATGTCATCAGATCATGTGTATGGCGTATGAAGAGAGAGATTATTAAGATCAGCAGTGATGTGGTGGGTGGCACCGCTATCCAAAAGCCACAAGCTTGTGGTGATTAGGGCTGAATTTGAAATTGTGTGCAAAATGTTGCAGAATGCCCAACTACAAAACACTACTGACACTTTCCTTGATTAGGTTTGCGTGGACTTTGCCGGGAATTGGGTGTTGGGCCGTGACCTTCACTTAGAGTGTTTCCACGCCATGGTTGAGCATAAGGTTTAGGAAGAGGTCCGGCAGATGGTTGCTGGTGAGCAGCATATGGATGATTGAAGGCGGGATGAGCACTTCCCGGTCCAAAATACGTCGGGGTTTTAGTTGTTGAAAGTGCCATGGAGTAAGTGAGTAATTGAGAATAATTTTTGGAATCAAGCTTTAAAAGAGTTTGAGTGGTGAGATTGGCGGGAAATTAGAACAGAGGGTGAGATGAAGATGGCCGGGGAGGAGAAGGAGAAAACAAACAAGTTGGAGAATGTAAGGGAAAAGATTGCGGATGGAATAATGGTGTAATGATTATACAATAGGAAATGAAAGCTCTAATACCATGTGGGAAAATATTTCTTGTATTGATTTGTATTGATTTGTATTGAGGCATGTACAATATATATACACTTACAAGGAGTATCAAGAATATTCTAGAAATCCTACACAATAAATTCTATACAATAAATGCATAGATATTATACAAATCGTATTCACACTATACTCCTAATGAAAAGAAACTCCAGTGGTTTCAGCTTTTAATGCCTTCATGCTCTTCCTTTTGTCTGATGCTTTGTATCTTTTATTTTCTTCATCTTTGTCTTTCTCTTGAGATAGTCAGCTTTGAAGTGTCCCTTCTTTTTGCAGTTGAAGCATCTGTATTCATCATCCTTTTTCTTGATGTCTTTGCTGGAATTTGACTTCTTGTTTGATGAAGAACTTTCTTTGAACTTCTTTTTCTTGAATTTGTCAAAACGTTTGATCAGTAAAGCAATCTACTACTTCAGCTCTTGAGTCTCCTTGCTGGTTGAGTCAGCTGCTTTGCTACAGTGGAACCAGTGCACTAGCCTTGTGTGGCTCAGCTGGTACACCGTCTTCACTGTTCAATTCAAATTCATGAGCCTTTAATTGAGACATCAGTGTTAATGTGTCGTTTTTTGCAAGATCAATTATGCGTTTGAGTACTGATGTGATAATCTTCTATCTTTTAGGTAGACTTCTCAAGATTTTCAGACAAACTTCTTTTTGTGGATATGTATGTCCCAGTTGCTGTAGTTCACTGATGATGCTTGAGAATCTATTATCGATTTGATCAATGGAATCACCAGTCTTCATTTTGAAATTCTCAAATTTATGTTTAGCAACTGATAATTTGTTTTCTTTGACTGCCTCTGATCCTTCATTGATAAGTGCCAATTTGTCCTACATCCCCTTTGCTGTTTTGCAATCCTTGATCCTCATGAAAATATTGTTGTCCAGAGTCTTCAAGCCCATATCTTTTGCAACAAAATCAAGGTTTGCTCTTTTTCTATCATCTTTGGTCCAATCATTTTTGGCTTTCTATATCTTTTCCTTGATTTTCACCTATGGTTATTTTAGTCATGATTTTGATTGGGCCATCGTTTATAACATCCAGCATCTCCTCATGAGTTGCTGCAAGATGAGATAACATTCTTATTTTGTATTCATCAAAATTATTATCATTGAATACAGGTGCTTTAGACATGAAATTTGAAGAGTCCATGATCACAGACAAAAGGATGTATAAATAAAAAACACATTTGAAAACTACTTTGAAAGTATGTGAAGTATGTGATCTCCTTGTTACCATAAATCAGATCTGAACAGGTTATGATAGTAGGAACACTGTTCCGATACCAATTGTTGGTCCCAGAGAAGGGTGAGAATATAGTCAGAGGGGGGGGGGGTGAATGACTATATTATAGTTTCAAAAACTTTTCTTGTTTTAAAAGCTTTTGGGCAGCGGATAAGTCCCTTCTTAAAAGTTGTTTCAAAGAGTTCAAGCACACATAGAGTATGAATAGAATGCAATAAAGAAATTTTGTAAAGTAAAGTGCTATAAGTAAATGAACACAAAGGTTTATAGTGGTTCAGGGTGGTGTAGGCACTTAATCCACTCTTCTCCTGTGATGATTGGAGAAATTCACTATTGACTTTCACCTATACAATAGTGCGATTGTCTTTGGCTATAAAAGATTCACAATCTCTAAGATTATCATTCCCTGACTACAAAAGCTTCAGTGACTCAGCCTTCAACACTGCTCCTTGAGAACAAATCCTTCAGCAGCTATCACAAATGGTGCAATTTCTTCTCAGAATATCTGATTCAATTGCTTCAGTTTTGTGTGAATTGGATACACAGAGGGATAATCAGACTCAGTACTTGATGTGGATTTGATGCTCTTTTTTCTGAGTTTGATCTTCTAGATTTATCTTTTGTTAGACATATTTTAGTTTTAATGATGAGTTCCAGACTAGCTGTTATAGAGCAAAGGCAAAAAGATGTCTAGATTAAATGTATAGGTTTTACAAGAGTTTGATCTTTGTATAAGTTTGATCAAACAAGCACTGTAATGTGGTCAGTTGACTTGATCAGCAGACCTATCTAAGTCAGTAGAGTCACTAGGACAGTAGAGTCTATGAACCTGCTGATGGTTGAAGGTTGAGGGTTCAAACTCAGTAATGAATGCTGAGGGTTCAAACTCGGTAATGAAGGCTGAGGGTTCAAACTCGGTAATGAAGGTTAAGAGATCAAACTTAGCATTTAAAGTCAAGGATATGGGATCAGAATTTAGGGAAGTCTGTGATGACCTAAACTGATCACATATACCTTGTGTCAAAGGTCTAAGTTCCATTAAAGTTAAGTGGTGATTGGAACTTGGTTAAGGTTAAAATGGTGTACTCTAACTTAACAATAAAAAGTTAGATGATAAGCAGTCACCTGAAGTGTTTATAAAACACAACAGACTAAAAGTCAGTTGACATCTGTGTACATCAGCAGACTTACAAAACAGGTGTCTGCTAAATGTATAATTCGAATTAATCCAAGTTTTTCTGGAAGAATAAATGGATAAGGATGATTTACAAGCCTTGTACCAAAAGAAAAGGCCTGCTGATAGAGCTGGGCGGGGAGGCGATAATAGTTATCAGGTCAGAGAGAGGCCTGGCCATCAATCAATAGCAAGGATGAAAAGAATGTTGTAAGGATTTCAGTGCCATATTAAATGGAATCATTCCATTGGTTGATAGACTGGACTAGCAGAAGGACACTGTCAGTGTTAGTCGGGTACAACAGAGGGATTTTCAGGAATATTCAGATAATCCTGTAACGGTTATCATTCAAATTCAAATTCAAATCACATGATCTACACCTATAAATAGAGGACTCCTGATTCAGATTGAAAAAGAATAAGAACCAACAATTTACACGAAGCAATTAAGTTTTTGGGCAAGAAATTAATACAAGTACAATCTGACCCTGCTGATACATACAGAGCTATAATCTACTGATCAAGTTTTCATTCAACTGCTATCTGCAATCAAGTCACACCCGGATCATACACTTGAAGATCTTAAGCTACTGATCTTATCATCCTGATCAGAAGCTTGCTGAAAGCTGAATCACTTTCTTGATTCAACCCTTCTTTTTCAAGAAGTTTGTTGAAGCCAGAGAAGCACTTTTGGAGTGTCAAGAACTATTGTTTTGTGGTGGAGCTAGTGAAGAGGAAATCCTACCCTTCAAGGACCAGTGGAATACTTTAGAGCAGCAATCCTACCTGTTTCTAGTGCTCAGTTTGTGAAGCCATAGTTATTGGTCAAGGACAAATAGTTTAGGGATTTTTGTAATAGCTACCTCAAGAATCTCTAGTGAATTTCCTCCAACATCACAGGAGAAGAGTGGACTGATAGTATTACACCACCTGGAACTACTATAAAACTTGCCTACTTTACTCTACTGCATTTACATTCTGCAATTACTTTATCTGCATGCTTATCACATCAAATTGATGGAACTAGCTACTGAATCACACCACTTGCGCTACTAAGTATCCAATACTTAGTATCATATTTAAACAACAAGTAACTAGGCCTAATTTAATATATTCCACTACAACAAATTCAAGAGCTTTGATAGTCAGCAGAATATTGATCCTGCTGAGTTGGTAAAACTCCAAAAAGTTTTAAGTGTTAAATTTATTCACCCCGCCCCCCCTAAACTTAACCAAAGCCTTTTCAAGGCACCAACATCTTTTCAATTCAGAAAGAAGGCTTGTGAATTTGATAGAATTTTAGCTCTTGATTTTTTTGTGTGTATCTGTGTTTTTGATTTTCTGTCAAAGCCTTCTATTTATAGCCTTGATTTCCTTGATTTGAAATTCTGTCTGTTGGCTATTAATGTGGAGAATAATCCATGATTTAATTCTTGATTCCTCCTTGATTTTATTCTCCATAATTTCAGTGATCCGGATTTTCTTCAAATGTCCATCATAAAATCCGTTCTTGATTGATTCTATATTAATTACATGATTTGCTTATTTTTCACGTTTTGATTAAGTACAGATGACATTCTTGACTTTGTTGTTTTATCTGTTGCTTGACCGGCTTAGTGAATCTTCTTTCTTTGCTCTTTCTTTCACTGATATAACTTTAGTCAGCCGGTAGAGTGTTTACTTCGCCGTTTCACAGCTTCCTTCCTTTCATTGATTTTTCAAGTGTGCTTGTACTTCACTGATCTTTGATTTGTGTGAGATCAGTACTGTACACCATATTCCAAAAGTAGGTTTCATCACTTGTAGTATATCTTAGACTTATCCAAGGTAATCACGGACTTCCTTGGTTATAAGTCAGTCAATAGGTCTTGACTTTTACTCTGCAGGTACTTGATGACAGTTAAAATAGTCTATCCTATGGCATCAACATTAAGTCCATTATGAGCTAAAAGTAGTTGTTTCGACCTATAAATATGAACCATTTGAGTTGAATATCATATGTCAAGTTTGTGAGTCAAGTAATTTGCACTTAACGTTTATTTTCCCTATTTCGATATTATTTCGTGCGTTATTTGATTATTTTCATGATACAAAATATTGGGCTGAGCATTATGGATGAATCTGGAGTGGACTGAATGAAATCAATGGGCCTAGGGTATTCCAGAACCTTTCAAGCTAAGTCGGTAGAGATAAAAGGACAAAAATACCCTCGGATTACCGAGAACAGCCACCAACTTACCGATGTTCTAGAATCATCCAAACCGAGTTTTCTTGGACGAGAGGTAGATATAGGTGTTTCTAAGTCAACTTATGTAGCTATAAATAGGAGGCTTCGCCTCAGAACTCAATGTAACATTAGTACCACACAACTATTACAATTACTACACAATAAAAGTTATTTGTTCTTTATTTTATTTTATTTATGAGTTCTGGTCGGAGAGACGACGGAGTCACCGCCTAAGGAGAGATCCGAGGGAGATCTACGCTCATCTTCGAGGGTTTGATTTTCTGTCTTTTCCAAGATGTAGATCTGTCATTGTTCTATTCGACTAGTATGTGACAATTGTTTTTTAGTTTAATTATGTAGTAGTTAGTTTATTTTACCCCATGTGTTATAGATCTAATTCGTTGGTGAAGAAATCATGAACTATTGATTGCATTCTTCAGATCTACGGTTGTCTATATCTCTAGATCTGAATACCTAGTAAATTACTAGTTCATGATAATCGGTGCCAGCTACGTTGATTGATAGATTTAGTTTACATGTTAGTAGCCTGGTCAACTATTTGCATGTCTTCATAAATTAGCATGAAGTACTGATAGTGAAGTGATAGTTTGGACATTATCTCGATAGACCCTAGGAACGTGCTAATCAGTGTCGATAGCTGCCTAGGCGGGTTTGCGGTATGATTTAGCACTTAATACCGGCAGCTCTAGTTCTTTATGCGTATGGGCTATTACGGACCAATTAAGGAGGGTAGCTTGCGTATAGATTGTCTACTACCATGGTCAAAGTAGATAGAGTTAGGAGTTGTACCCGTAGCTGAACAATGAATTGAAATTCACCAATGGGTAGGACTATTGCATGTGTGGACGGAATAACTAATTACACATAATTGAACTAATACACTAGAAACTCTTGTTACATCTGTATGAACTAGCATAATATTGTTAGTTTGTGAGACCAATTTTACAACTGTCTAGATTATAGTTGGTCGTAGACCGTTAATTGTCACAAGAATCTTGATAATTAGACGTTCTTGCGAGTCTCTGTGGGATCGACCTTGACTTACCAGTACTCTATTACGATAGACCTAGTCCTATTGCTAGTAAGTGCTTTGCACGTGATATTTGAGATTGAGTGTCGGTATATATTCGAGTTTGTTTTATTGAGTCTTTTTTATGGTCTGTCCATATTGAAGTCGTACAGAGTCAGTTCTGTTGAAATCTAGAAAAAATTGCATCCAGTTTACCGGGGGTATACCGCAGTAAACCGAGGGTCCCAGATTCGCGAAATCATTTCATCGATTCAAATCAAGTCAGTGCGATGTCTGTATTTTTGAGTCTTCCAGCGTGTAATAACGACCACCGAGAAAAGTCACTTAATTTTTGTTTTCTTTTTGTGTCTTGTAGTATGCTACACGAAGTTCAGCAGCCAAACTCGAGAGATTCATACATGATATCAAAATGTTTGCTAGACAAAAGAGAAAGGAAGCTTGAGAAAATATTGTTAGGCTGGCGGATAACGTGAGTTAGCACGGAGGAGATCACTGTGAGAAGGAAGTTCCACCTTTTGAGGATACAGAAAAAACCATGGCAGAGAATGGACAAAACGGAAGAGTCAATGGAGCAAGAGTTGTGGTACAAGGAGATAGGAGAAATCTATAGAGTTATGCAATGCCGACGATTGAGCAGTTTGTGCCAACGATTGTTCGGCCAGAGAATGCGGCTGAGGTCTTTCACCCTAAGCCAAACGTGATACAAATGGTGACTAATTACACTACCTTCCATGGAGTACCAAACGAAGATCCTAGTGTACACGTCACCAACTTCTTGGAGATAGTTAGCACCGTCAAACTAGCAGGAGTACCTGAAGATAATATTAAGCTGAAGTTGTTTCCATACACTCTGAAAAACAAAGCAAAGATATGTTTATTGTCTCTAGCACTAGGATCAATCCAAATTGGACCGATCTGCTGTTGAAATTTATGAATAAGTACTGCCCACCTGGGAAGTCACTACAGATGAGACAAGACATCATGAATTTCAAGCAGAAACCCACTGAAACTTTCAAAGAAGCTTGGGAAAGGTTTAAGGAAGCACAAAGGAGATGCCCTCACCATGATATCACTTTGCCCGTACAAATGCATAATTTCTATCATAGATTACGGCCGAGTGAACAAATGAGAGTTGATGCATCGAGCAATGGATGTTTTACATTGTTATCACCTGAAGAAGCTGATGAGAAATTGGAGCAAATCGCACTTACAAGTCAATGGGGAATGCATCAAATTGAGATCTCCAAAGTAGCTGAAGACGTATTTGGAGAAGATACTTCTCAAAAGATCTTATACCAGCTAATGGCGATGAATGAGAAGATAGATGGCATGCAAGATCGCATCGCCAAGGTTGAGAAAATTCAAGAGATTGAAACAACCAACACCGAAGATGTGAACTATATAGGGAGGCAAGGAAATCCTTATGGGGGCGGATATCGCCCAGGTTCTCATGAGCACCCTGGTTTTCGACTGAGTGATCCTAACGGTGGAGAGAGACCAAGACAAACTGATGGATTCATGCCTCAATTCAACAAGTCAGGTGATTGGGAAGCAGCCATGGATAAAATGAGCTCAACTGTGACCGACACGGTCAATCAACTTATGAAGTCCACGACTGAGCTGAATACAAACTTGACCATATATTGTCAGAAGAATGATATAAGACTGACCAATTAGGAAGCCTTAGTGCAGAATCTTTCACACCAAGTGGGTCAGATCGCCGAACAAGTGTCAGCCCATCCTCCGGGAGGATTTCCAAGTAATACTGAGAAGAATCCGAAGGACGTGAATGCAATAATGACAAGAAGCGGCAAGGAACTTCCTGGAGCAGTTATACCAACTATCCAGGAAGAATCAGAAAGCAGTCAGCAGCAAAACACAGCAGAATCAGGAGAAAAAGAGGTGCCGGTAAATCAGAACACTACCTCGGTAAATCGGGCGTCTGAAAATTCAGTAGACAAGCAGGCAGAGCAGCAGCAGGCAGCAGGTAAGTCTCCACGAACTGTAAGTTTTAATCCTGCTACTTTACCATATCCCCTAAGGAAATATAAACCGAACAATGATGATGCTCGTTATAAAAAGTTCATAGAGATGTTTAAGAAGTTGCAAGTAAATATACCTTCGGTCGAAGCTCTGGAAGGAATGCCAGAATATGTGAAGTTCTTGAAAACAGAAATCTCTACCAAAAGGAAATTGTTAGGCCTTGAGACAATTTGCGAATGCTCGGCAGTTTTGCAATGCAAACTGCCTCCTAAGTGTAAAGACCCTGGGAGCTTCCTCATACCTTGCACAATTGAAGGAGTGTGCCTAAACAAAGCATTGTGTGATCTTGGAGCCAGTGTCAATTTAATGCCACTCTCCATCTTTCATAATTTAGGCATGAAGGAGTTGAATGAAACATCTACAACCCTTCAATAGGCCGATAGGTCTATGAAGCAACCTTGTGGAGTGGTGGAGGATGTTCTGGTAAAAGTTGATAAGTTTGTATTCCCATAGACTTTGTGGTGCTAGACATGGGGGCTAACCACGATGTTCAATTGATCTTAGGAAGACCTTTCCTAGCGAAAAGTAAGACATTGATAGATGTCCATAAGGGTGAGCTGATTCTGAGAGTGAATGAGGACAGAGTAGTATTCAATGTGATGAATTCAATGAGGTATGCTCAAGACGAAAGAGAAGCAGGCTACATGCTAGATGCCATAGACGAGCTTGTTTTGGAATTATATCAACGGGTGGCTAGACCCTGAAGTAGCAGAGACTTCGCTCCTGAAGGAAGAAGAAAGTTATGAGGAAACTTGGCCTGGGTGTAGCGAAGTTCAAGTGTGAGAAGTAGGGCCTATATCTTATGTGGATTTAGGAGTAACAATTCATAGACCTTCCTGGCACAAGTTCTTTGACTTACAATTGACTGGTAAGCTGTTAAGGTCATCACTAGAAGAGCCACCAAGGAACTTAACGTTGAAACCTTTGCCATCTCACCTGAAGTACATATACTTACAAGATGATACTATTCCTCTCATAATTTCATCGTTACTATCACCTTTACAGGAGGAGAAACTCTCAAGAGTACTGAGAGAGCATAAGGGAGCGTTTGGGTGGACAATTGTAGATATTAGAGGAATAATCCCATCGGTGTGTATGCATAAAATCTCTGTAGACCCTGAGAAGAAAGCGGTAGCACAACCACAAAAGAGGCTGATGCCAAAATTGAAGGATGTTGTTAAGGAAGAAATTATAAAGATGTTGTAGATGGGAATTGTTTTCCCAATTGCAGATAGTGAATGGGTGAGCCTGATTCATGTGGTGCCCAATAAGGGATCGATTCACTGTTCAACCTAATGAGTTTGATGATTTAATCCCTGTGAGACTAATTACTAGACATCGATTTTGCATTGATTTCAGGAAACTGAATGACGCAACTCGTAAAGATCATTTTCCCCTACCATTCATTGACTAGATGTTGGAAAGATTAAGCGGTCATGCTTTTTATTGTTTCTTACATGGATATTCTGGTTACTATCAGATCCATATTGCCCCTGAAGATTGACAAAAAACAACTTTCACATGTCCCTATGGAACTTTTGCGTACAATCGCATGCCTTTTGGACTTTGTAATGCACCAACAACATTCCAAAATTTCATGATGTCGTTATTTGCAGACATGGTAGAGGATTTTCTGGAGATTTTCATGGATGATTTTTCTGTATTTGAAGATATCTTTGATAAGTGCTTGGACAACTTGAGTAGAGTGCTGAAAAGATGTGAGAGACCAACCTTGTACTTAACTAGGAAAAATGCCACTTCATGGTAATAGAAGGAATAGTGTTGGGTCATAAGATTTCAAGGAAAGGAATGGAGGTTGATAAGGCAAAGGTAGAGGTGATAGAGAAGTTACCCCCTCCAACAAACTTAAAGACATTGTGAGCCTTTCTTGGCCACGCGGGATTTTATAGGAGATTCATTAAGGATTTCTTTGAGGTTTCTAGGCCTTTGACAGAATTACTTGCAAAGGATGTGCCTTTTGTGTTTAGAGAATAATGCAAGCAAGCATTCAACATATTGAAGTAAATGCTTATAACCGCCCCAATTCTGGTAGCACCAGATTGGAACAAACCTTTCGAGCTTATGTGTGATTCAAGCGACACGGCGGTTGGAGCAACCCTGGGATAAAGGGAGGATAAAATCATTAAGCCTATCTATCACGCCAGTCGTACCCTCAACAGTTCCCATAGGAATTATGCAACTATAGAGAAGGACCTCTTATCTATTATGTATGCATTTGACAAGTTTCGACCATATCTGATAGGATCGAAAGTCATTGTATTCACTGACCAAGCAGCTCTGAAATACCTTCTAACCAAGCAAGACTCCAAGCCGAGATTTTTGAGATGGATTCTACTCTTACAAGAGTTTGATGTCTAGATTAAGGATAAAAAGGGATCTGAGAACCAGGTGGCTGATCACCTGTCAAGATTAATTTGCTGGAAGAAGAAAAACCGACTGAGATCAGGGGGAGCTTTCCGGATGAACAACTTTTTGTTGTCTCAGTAGTAGCTCGAGTTGAATCTCATCCCCAACAAAATACATCAAGAGTGGGCAAGGTATAGGAAGGTACCTACCACCGGAATTCACGAATCTGGATAAGAAGAAGTTCTTTACGGATCTGAAGCATTATCACTAGGACAATCCCTACCTATACAAACTGTGCCCCGATGCCATTCTTAGGAGATGTGTCCATGATGATGAGATTCCAAGTATTTTGTATCTATGTCCTTCTAGAGAAGCTGGAGGTCACTATAGGCCAGACAAGACAGTATCAAAGGTACTGCAGTGTGGATTCTATTGGCCATCAATTCATAAATCTGCTTACGAGTTCACAAGAGCTTGTCATTCCTATCAAATGACCGGTAATATTTCTAAGCGGAATGAGATGACACTGCAGAGTATCTTAGAAGTGGAGTTATTCGATGTATGGGGAATTGATTTTGTTGGACCTTTCACATCGTTAGAATCAAATCGTTACATCCTGGTAGCAGTTGATTATGTTTCCAAATGGGTGGAGGCAGTGGCCTCACCTACGAATGATGCCAGGGTTGTCCTAAGGTTTTTTAAGAAGAACATTTTGACGAGGTTTAGAGTGCCCAGAGCCATAATTAGTGACGGATGGAGTCATTTCTGTAATAGGTTTGAGAAGTTGATGTTGAGATATGGGGTTAGACATAAGATTGTAGCAGCATTCACCCCCAAACAAGCGGACAAGTAGAGGTCACGAACAGAGAGATAAAGAGGATCTTAGAAAAGACTGTGAATCCCACAAGGAAAGATTGGTCTTTGAAATTATATGATGCTCTTTGGGCGTAGAGAATAGCTTATAGGACTACGATTGAGATGTCGCCGTATATGAGAGTGTTTGGAAAAGTGTGTCATCTACTGGAGAACTCGATCACCGAGCACTGTGGGCTACGAGATTTCTAAAATTGGATGAGAATTTAGCCGGTGAGAAAAGATTGTTGGAATTGAATAAATTGGAGGAGTTTAGACTTCAAGCGTATGAGAATGCAAAGATTTAAAATGAGAGAATGAAGCGTCTGCACGATAAGAAGATTCTTAACCGCATATTTCAAGTTGGAGATAAGGTGCTGGTGTATAATTCGCGTCTTCGTCTTTTTCCTAGGAAGTTGAAGTCTAAATGGTATAGACCACATGTAGTCACCAAAGTTTTCAATTCAGGTCCGTGTGAAGTTATAAATGAATACTCTAGGAATACCTTCATAGTAAATGGCCACAGGCTGAAGCATTACCTAGAGCACAATACGAATCTGAAGTATTTACGTTGACGGATCCACAATACGAATAAATGACCCCTATTAGTACAGTCGAGCTGGCGACTATAAACTCAGAACTATTTTTAAACCATTATTTATTGCTTTTATTTATTTTAAGTTATTTTGAGTCAATAAAGTAGCATGACGGTCGCAAGGTTTTTTTCATCACATATATCTTCGGTCCTCTGACTAGAGATATATGTGGTTTTTTCCTTCACGATTCTCATTTGATACCCTCATAAAAGTTTTCGCATCTTGCTTAGGCCAATAAAAGAATAAAGTGGCTTAAGCTGTTTTTGCGCATTCTTCCGGTATTCATAATTACCTCCACCTTATTTTCTTATTGCCCTTCGCATGTTACTCACAGTTTTTGGAAGTATTTTGGGAAGCAGGTAAGCACTTGGAAGATGGATGACCTAGGAGCCAATGATTATGCTCCGAGATTCACTTTGACTCAGCCAATCAATTCTAGAGCTAAGTACCTTTACTTTTCTTTATTATTAGTCATTGGGGACAATGCCTATAATAAGTGGGGGTAGGCGGCCTTAGCTGGATAATCGAAGAAGGGAATAATTTTGAAAATTTAACACTGTTTTTAGCTTGCCTATTGCACGTTTCCGAGTAAGGAATCGGTAGAAAAGGAGCCCAAGTTCAATTTAAAGTTAGCTATAGCATATTCAGTTTAGTATGGAAGAATGAGCATATGTTATGTTGCATGAAGTAGTAACTTATTAATTGTTATTCTATCATTGCACTCAATATTTGAGCTAATAATCTGAGTGAGAAGTGTTTAAGATCAGATGATGATTTGTTTTAACAAGGAATCATTATTCGCCTGTCTATATACTTTAAAAAATTGTTGTAAGACAAGTAAAGCAACTTGAATGCCAAAAAAGGTAACCGAGAAAAAACGGACTTGTGAGAGAGAGAGAAAAAAAAATAGTGAGCAAATCTGCCAGAAAAAAAATTGAAAAAGAGAGAGAGAGAGAGAGAGAAAGTACGCAATAAAGGCAGTGAGGGAAACGAACTCGTGTAAAAATGGCACGACCCTCGCATAAAAAAAACAAACGAGGACCTAAGAGCAAGACTCGGTCCCGAGTCCGCCCGGCCCGATTAAGGTACCCTGTTGTGTAACCACGTCTGAAGGCAAGATGAGCGAGTGTATGCGCATGTAAGTTAAGATTGTGGGGTTAATACAACTTAATTCTCCTCACGAATGCACTATCACGACTGATTCAACACACGACACATTGATGCATGGTAAGTAGTGATAAATGGGGAGCTTATGGATTGTTGCTTGATGTATGCCTGCCGGAAATCTTTATTGAATATGTGGTAGTTGATGGAGATTGCTCTTGGAGGTACATTCCGCCTTGATACTCTACTCGAGGACGAGCAAAGGGCTAGTGGGGGTTAGTTGATGACGGTTAAAATAGTCTATCCAACGTCATCAATATTCTATCCATTATGAGCTAAAAATAGTTGTTTCGACCTATAAATATGAACCATTTGAGTTGAATATCATATGTCGAGTTTGTGAGTCGAGTAATCTGCACTTAACGTTTATTTTCCCTATTTCGATATTATTTCGTGCGTTATTTGATTATTTTCAGGATACAAAATATTGGGCTGAGCATTATGGACGAATCTGGAGTGGACTGAATGAAAGGAATGGGCCTAGGGTATTCCAGAACCTTCCAAGCTAAGTCGACAAAGAAAAAAGGACAAAAATACCCTCAGTCTATTGAGAGCTGACTCCGACTTACTGAGGTTGCAGAATCATCCAAAAGGCATTTTCTTGGACGAGGGGTAGATCTAAGTGTTTCTAAGTCGGTTTATGTAGCTATAAATAAGAGACTTCACCTTAGAACTCAACGTAACATCAGTACCACACAACTATTACAATTACTATGAAATAAAATTTCTTTGTTCTTTATTTTATTTTATTTATGAGTTCTGGTCGGAGAGACGACGGAGTCGCCGCCTAGGGAGAGATCCGAGG
Organism: Gentiana macrophylla; assembly: GCA_026214975.1. Taxonomy (NCBI): domain Eukaryota; kingdom Viridiplantae; phylum Streptophyta; class Magnoliopsida; order Gentianales; family Gentianaceae; genus Gentiana; species Gentiana macrophylla. The sequence goes on from CM047814.1 coordinate 71,366,574, forward strand.
GAGATCTACGCTCATCTTCGAGGGTATGATTTTTTGTCTTTTCCAAGATGTAGATCTGTTGCTGTTCTATTCGACTAGTATGTGCTAATTGTTTATTTAGTTTAATTATGTAGTAGTTAGTTCTTTTACCCCGTGTGTTATAGATCTAATTCGTTGGTGAAGAAATCATGAAATAGTGATTGCATTCTTCAAATTTGCGACGATCTATATCGCTAGATCTGAATACCTAGTACATTACTAGTTCATGATAATCGGCGCCAGCTATGTTGATCGATAGATTTAATTTACATGTTAGTAGCCTAATCAACAATTTGCATGTCTTCGTAAATTAGCATGAAGTATTGATTGTGAAGTGTTGTTTTGGACATTATCTCGATGGACCCTAAGAACATGATAATCAGTGTCGATAGCTGCCTAGGCGGGTTCGCGGTATGAGTTAGCGCTCAATACCGGGAACTCTAGTTCTTTATGCGTATGGGCTACTACAGACCAATTAAGGAGGGTAGCTTGCGTATAGATTGTCTACTACCATGGTCGGAGTGGATAGGGTTAGGAGCTGTACCCGTAGCTGAACAATGAATTGAAATTCACCAATGGGGAGGACTATTGCATGTGTGTGGGGAATACCTAATTACTCATAATTGAAACTAATACATTAGAAACTCTTGTTACATCCGTGTGAACTAGCGTAATATTGTTAGTGTGTGAGACCAATTTTACTACTGTCAAGATTATAGTTGATCGTCGAACGTTAATTGTGACAAGCTCAATCTTGATAATTAGATTTTTTACGAGTCTCTGTGGGATCGACCTTGACTCGCCAGTACTCTACTACGATAGACCTAGTCCTATTGCTAGTATGTTCTTTGCACGCGTTCATTACTGGCTTCCTTCATTCAGCTGATCTTCAGTGTTTTACTTAGCCATCCTACCAGTATAGTACAGTGCTTGTCTGACTGAACTTATACAACATGTCAGACTCTAAGTAAAGTCTTATACAAATATTTCTAACTTATTTTAGGCTTGCTATAACAGTTCGTATGGCCATCATCAAAACAAATAAAATGTTCCTAACAGCGCCATTATTTCTTGGCTCGTGCCAACTAGGATTTCAAACTCTGAACAGAGCATTTAATGCATGTGTCAGCAGCCAACTACAAAATCAAAGCCTAGTCCACGCCAAGTACATAAAAACAGATGAATAGTGCGCACCAGTAGCATATGGCACACGCCATACTGGCCGGTGAAGCAATTAAGAGTCTAATTTATTCACCTCACCTACCATATCATCATATCACACTTTCATCTTCTCCACTCTCACTCTCCTTGAAGGCACCCCAACCTCCAAGGCTCTCATAGCCGAAATTTAACATAAATTTAGATTTTAATTGCAAGTCTAAACATTAAGAATTCTTAGTTTGATTTCTAAACTGCTTTGGTTGGAGCAAGATTAACACTTTGTGTATCAAACTCCATTTAAGGCTTTTGAAGTTGAATGAAAGTTTCCATTTTCGAGTTCATAGCTTGTGATTGGTAAATTCTTAGCCCCTACCTTGATTTAATTGTTCTCGTAATTATGAATACTAACATTGACATGTTGGTGTTCATAGTCATGAGTGGCTAGTCCTACACTAGCCAAGATAATGTTGTAGAGATAGTATAATCTCTTCTGTAGAATGGGAATGGTTGTTTACATTGTCTAGTTTCATTTGTTGTGAATCTTTTCCTACTTGCATTGTATGGTTTGTTTGTGTTGGAGTAATTAACCAATTCTTGCACACACACACTTGATGGAGACCGAGAGAAGATGTTAGGTGTGGGAAAAGGGGTAGGAGAACCGGAAGGTAAAATCGACTTTAAGTGGAACTCGATTTCTATCCGGGGATTATTGTTTGTTCGTTGCATTCAAGTTCGTATCATGTCAAATCATTAGGTTTAGGACACCTAAGACATGGAGGAGAGATAGAGTAGTTTCTTTCACTCGTATGATGGGGAACTACTTGCTTAGGAATGCACCGATTCACACTCTTGAACACATTTGGTAAGGTGGAAGGAAGTCATTCCCATGATACAAATAGAGGTTTACTTAATCTACGCATTATCTTGGTTAGGTCTTTTACCATTTTATCATCCTTGTAATAGAATACCTTTAGAATCATTTAATTTCTTGTATTATTGCGTCCTGGATCGAGATAATAATAGCTTTTTGGTGTTTGACCTCACAAATCCTCGTGGGATACGACCTTGACCACTAGACTAGACTACAATTGACCCGGTACACTGCAGGTTAGATTGGACACCTAGAAAAGTCGCATCAACCACCCGCTTGAGAGGACCAACCGGATTCACCATTTGTCTCATCCGAATAAACCGACGCCTTGTATAAATTTCTTCCCGAAGCTGGCACAGAGAGGACGCTACCCAAAGTTTGCGTAAGTCTTCGCGAAACTTCCGTATTATTGAGGTGCCGTAAACATGGATCCAAAAATCTGCAGTTTCGAAGAGTCCATCTTGGGTTTCCTAGTGATCATCCCACGGGCGGAGGACTAGTAGGAAGTAAGAACCCATCAAAACACCAATGTGCGTTCTTTAAAACTCATAGTGCATCCACCGATTTGTCAAAAACAAATTGATATGTATTTTTCCCCAACTTTATCGGAGTAAAATAGCCGTATTCTAGGATTTCGACAGAGCAGTATGTAATCCCCGTTTAGAGATATCTTTGGGAGAAAGATATCGCCCAACCAGGTTGCGTTCCCTAATCTGATCCATGTCCGCTAGGTCTTGGTCCTCAATAAAAGGTGCAGGGATTCGTTTGGTGTTAAGGTGAGGTTGTGAAACAGTTTCTCAATTGTCTCCTTCTCCAAGAATCTTAAAGACGAAGGAGATGATATCAATGAGGGGTTTTCACCTAGGGAAGGGTTTTCTTCAAAGGACGGTTATTGAAATGTGCTTTTAATGAGTAACTTCGTCCCCACTAACGACAAGAACTTCTCCTTCCACACACGAAGATTCTTCCGCACCTTGCCCTCTAGATATTAAAAGATTTGTTTCTTGGATATCCATATCACGAAAGGTAGCCCCAAATATTTCTTAGTTCTCGTTCTCAGTGGTACATTTAGAACAACGAGAATGTCCTCCTTATCCTCCTCACCTATCGTCCGACTCAAGTACAAAAGGACTTGATATATATATATATATATATATATATATATATATATATATATATATATATATATATATATATATAATAAATTAATTTAATTGCTTGAGGTGTTTCCTAAAAATGTTTCCTACACTCGGTGTTTCCACAAAAGTGTTTCTTACCCTCGGTGTTTTCCGCGTGATTTTTTCTCCCTTTTTCAATTTTACAGTTTAGTTACATTATGCATCTTTATCCATATCATATATACACATACGTCACCTCAGTAAAAATATATACACATACGTGCATTTGCTTTAGCAAGCGTATTCATACACCTTATATATATATATATATATATATATATATATATATATATATATATATATATATATATATATTTATCCACATAACACTTTTTTATTTAATTTTAAAATTTACAATTATCATAAAAACAAAATAAAACACTACGGCCAACAAAATAATAATAATAATAATTATTATTATTATTATTATTATTATTATTATTATTATTATTATACATACGGCAAACAAAATAAAATATTGCATCAAGCCAACAAAATAATAATAAAATATTATACATATAACCAACAAAATAACATATTACTACATCCGTTCCAAAACATAAGTCATCTTAGAAATTTCACACAGATCAAGAAAATGGTTAAATGTCATAAACTTGAAAGTTAATGCCTAAAATGCCCATAAACTATCATTAATACAATAATTGTTAAGTAATGAAAACTGGTTAATTGGATTGATAATAAATTAGGATAAGATAGAGAAAAGGGTAATAAATGTTGAATTTGTAATATATAATGACTTATATTGTGGAACATTCTAAAAGTGTATGATAACTTATATTTTGGGACGTAGATAGTACATTACAACCAACAAAATAACAATAAAATATTACATTATAATACATTTATACTAAATTGATGTTATGAGGTGTTTCCCCATTTTTTAATTTAATAAATTTAGTTGATCAACCATTCAAATTTGTGAGAAATTATTTTTAGGCACATATTTGTGAAGCTAACCCGCTTATTTTTATATATTGATTCATATTGAACTATAATATATATAAGACTGAACTTAGTAATTACAAAATATGATAAATTTCCGACCCGTTTTATTAAATTCCTAGAGCCGTCCCTACACATAACAATAATGATAATTACAAAAATAAAAAACACATTTCAACTACATTATAGAGAAGAAATACTAAAACAATCATACTTTCATCGATATAACTATTATTTTAAGTATGTGATAAGTTATCATACACATGGTAATTATATTATAAATGTCAAGAAAATAAATTTTACCAAGATACAACGTGCTGATAATTTTGTTCTGAATGGGAAAATACTTTTCATAATTAAATTTTCAAAACTTGATCTATAGAACATATGATGAATAAATGATATAGCAACCTTCATTTTGAAACCGATGTGACTTGTCTAGTAACAAAAAATTTAAATTTAAATTGAACTGTAATTTTCTTAGTCCAATAATGTAAAAAAAAAAATTGCCCCAAAAATATAAACAATTATCTATATTATTACCTAAATTATACACTATTATAAAATATATGTTATTAGAAATAGTAATATTATTGCATTAGAGAAATACAAAACATACAATTCTCCTGACTCCAAAACAGAAAATTCAAAATAGGTTAAGATAATTGAGAATTTTTCTTAATTGGTACACTTTTAAAATTGGCTCAAGCCTATTATATACTTAACAAATACTTACATTGGGACAAAGTCCCGCATCCAGAAATAGTAATATTAATGTTTCTCCAAAACCTCCAAAGTCTTCAAACGATGTCAAACAAGCCCAAACATTGTTTGTACTTAACAAACGGATGAGACTTCTTAATATTTAACTCTGAACATGACGATGTAGAGATTGCATAAGTGCCAATGACTACGATGCCTGCAAATTATACAAACTACCAGACCTGCGAGCTCCGCACATGCAAAATGCTACAACATCTTAAATGCTACAAATATAATGGGTTCCTACATACAACATCTTAAAGTGGTTCTAGAATTTTTGAATAAGAACCAATATTATGCAAAATTGTCCAAATGCTCTTTGGACAAACCAAGGTGGAATACTTGGTTCATACCATACATTAGTGTGAAGTGCATGCTGATCAAGCAGTTTTCTAGCCATGTTATATTGGCCTCAACCCTATAAAGTGACTATACCGAGAGGTGTTTTGTGCCTAATATGATTTTGCAAGATATTTATGCCTCACTATGAGATTATTGTTAAACCCTTGAATGGCCTGCTCAAGAAAGATGGGTTTTGCTGGTCATAGAGTGTCTCGGAAACATTCTAGACACTCAAGGAGGACTTGTGCAAATCACCAGTACTTGTCTTACGAGATTTTGGAATTCCATTTTGCATTGAAACATATGCATCTGGCAAAGGCTTAAGGGTTGTTTTACATCAAAACAGGAAACATGTGTTTATCTAAGCAGGGCCTTCAACTCTAAGGAGATGTGATTGTTCATCAATGATAACAAACTCCTAGCAGTCCTCAAGGCAGTAACCAAATGGAAACCATTTATTCAAGGCATGACCTTTTTCATCGAAACTGATCAACGGAGTCTGAAGTTCATTTTGGATCTGAGGGCCACTACTACATTACAATAAAAAAAGGTGACCAAGTTACTTCAGTTGGATATCACTATTGAGTACAAAAAGAGAAGTAAAAATGTAGTGGCAGATGCCTTGCTTAGGCAAAAGTCATATTGAGAGAAAATTGTGTGTTATGAGCACAATATCCCTACTTGGATGCAAGAGTTCCAGCTACAAGGGTGACCTAGCTATTGAGGAAAAATATAAGGCACAGATGATTGGTACATTTCTAGATCACCACTACACTATGCACCAAGGTATTCTTAAATACAAGGGGAGGATATTTATAGGAACCCATGGAGGTCTGAGATTCAAATTGATAGAGTGATTGCACTCAAGTCCAATAGGGTGTCATTCAGGGGTCGGGCATGTTAAGAAGGATGTTCAGAAAATGATACAAATGTGTACTACTTGTCAATAGTACTAGAGTCAGCTTGATAAACCTCAAGGATTAATTACTCCAGCCATTACCAATCCATCACAGGCATGGTCCCCACATAGCATGTCTGAAGGGAAGGAAGTCATAATGGTAATAATGGACATGCTTACCAAGTTCAGCCACTTTATTCCACTTGAGAAGAAGAGTCAGATAGCATCACAAAAGCGTGGAATAAAGCATGAATAATACATAAAAGATCAAAGTAAATATCATTCAAATCAATTCAAATAGTATTCCTTATACAGTTAGTAATATCTAAGAATAAATATAACTCAGATATGCAATACTCATGTGACACATTTAATGATTTTTTTGTCATTATGATTATTAAATTGATTGATAGTATATTATTTAACCAAGAGTATTTGCCATTGGAATAGAATGTTAGTATAAAAATATGCGTGATTAAAACATAACACAAGTTTTTGGAAACATAGTATTTTGATGATGTTTTTTAGGTTAGAAGGAACATAGGGAGTATCTGAATATATATCACATACTTTAGACAAATCATCATTTATTATCAATAAAATACATGATTTTACAACTAAAGAAAGCTTATCAGATTTAAAAGAATGAAAATGTATGGCGAGTTTGATTCACTACGTATGAATAAGAGAACTTAAATAATTCTACCAAGCATAAAATCATTGTATGTATGTTGTTCAATTGATTTATATTATCATTATTCACTATAGTTAAACGCGTACCTATCAATGTATAACGTTAAAGTACGTTGTTAAATTTCATTTAAATACATCAATTTAACCAACACATTTATGTACATTAAATCATTGTATGTATGTATGTAGGTACATGTATACTTTTGTTTATTTTTTCTTTTTTGACTGGATAACATATTAATTTTATAAATTATACGTATAATCAACAATATAGATATAATTTTAAAAAATATATTAAAAATACTAAATTAGTTTAACACGTGCGGAGCACGTGCATTTTGCTAGTATATATATATATATATATATATATATATATATATATATATAAAATTTCTTAGCCGTGAAGTTATATTTTGTAACAAAATAGTATATATATATATATATATATATATATATATATATATATATATATATATATATATATATGAAAGTACAACTATCTTTCAAACGCAGAAGAGGGTGAACGAAAGGATGAGGTAGAGTTCTTATTCATCTCTATCTTTTCTCTATTACATACGCAATATATATATGCCTGAGATGTAAAATGAGGCGGCTAAGCCCCTTATCAATGCATGTGCTCTCATAAGGTAACCCAAATTGTTACCATAAGACTATCACGTGACATGGCGGCTACTAGATAATTATCCCGGATAATTATCGGATGCGGTACCGTTTAATCAAGCCATGACATAACACACGTGGTTTTATCGTGTGATAACATCTGTCGATCGTAACCAAGATTTAGGGTGTATATTATATAATGGACATCCATACATTACGTGTTATGTTTATAACACAAGTTATATAACACGTAATATTTATAACACTCCCCCTTGGATGCCCATTCCACAAAGAATCTGCGTCGTTAAAACCTTCATTATGAAAAAACCCTTTGGGAAAAAATCATGATGAAAGAAAAAGAGTACCGCCTTCATTTGTGTTTTACTCCCCTTTGATTTCAACATCCCTTCGGCTGTTTGAGTTGGTGCATCCCGATTTTCTTGATCAAATCCTCGGACATAGCGATAGCCAATACATAAGTAAACAAATCTTCTGGATTGTTACTTTATCTAATTTGCTAAACATCAATATGGCCTTTCTTCTGGAAATTCGGTGAAATATGTTTTCTCTGATCGTTTTTTACGTAGCCATCATTTAACCGAGCAATACACGCAGCTTTGTCTTCGTATGATCAAGACGGCTTCTCTTTCTTGATGACTAAATCACAAGTTTCTTGGATCTAATGAGCCAATGATCTGAACAAAACATATTCTCGGTTGTCTTCATGGATAGCTATTATTTCGCCATGATTTAAGGATGTAGCAGCCGAAACGTGCTAATTCCAACGCCATGAAGTTGATATACCACTACTGGTGGATGTACAACCAATTTGAGGTCTTGCTTTGTTGGTGTTCGATAAACATCGATCATTTGTGTAGCCAACAAGTCCTCGGTTTGCTTTCCGTTTGTTCTGAGTTTGTATAACGTATATGGCATGTACCAAAAATCTTTCTTGGAAAAACCCAGAGGGAAAAAACCAGTCAAGGGGAAAAGATTCATGACATATGCACTCTTGTGCACTGATTGCCTCGTTAAAAACCTTTAACTAAGAAAACCCGATAGGAAAAACTTGTTAAAGGGAAAAAAGAGTACAATCATTGGTTTTCAAGACCAAATAACATCTTGCATGTGCATTTAATGGATCTTAACAGTATAAGTCAAATACTCATACTTTATCATCTTTTGTAACACTTCTAGAGTTCAATTATAGATCCAAATTCTCTCAGATCAAAATCATTTATCCCGTTTTTGGGACAATCTATGTATTTTGTGTTTCACACACATTATATGCTTCACACATCTCATGTGCTTCAGGCACTATAATGGTTTCATGTGATTTCGACTTTTTGAAACATGCTTGGCTCATTTTATGAACCTTATTCATAAAACCAAGTGTTGCATTTGTTATCACGTCACATTGCTCAAACGATGATAACATTCATTCAATATCTCAACACTAGGAGATTTATGTTTGTTGGAACTAATATGTTTCTCGCGCTCCATGCGTTAACATAATCAACAATTCATCAATGCGCAGTTTCAGATTCTCCAGGAATCATTACTTTTCCTCGGGAGGGGGGGGGGGTAGCAAGAAAATAACACGAGGGAATGAACTTCATGTTCGTTTTATCCCACCTCATGTATGTATGACAACCGCGTATTCTTGTTCCACATATTATTAAATATCAACACTTGTTGACATTTTCTAGCCTTGACCTCGTCAAGGGATTATGATTTCATTACTCATTTAGAGTACGTCATCGCTCTTCTAGAGCTCTTTAGACTATATATTTTTCTGCTCGAGCATATGCTTTCTCTTCTAGAGTTTGCATAGATCATATAGTCATAACCTCTTCTGAGGAATTTCATTTATTAAGCCAATTGGTCTTTAACGCTTATAGCGTCATTTTCATTACTTGATATGTATCATATTCTGTCCTTCTTGAACTTTCCCTTTTGGGACAAACATTGTCCTCCCAGGATAAACCTTTTAGCGACATTTATTCCAACTAGAGCATTTGCAGCTGCTCACTCTCTCAGAGTAATTAAATGCATCTGGTGTGCGTTAATATAATGTTTTTTCCACGAGATTTATAAACTCCAAGTTTACTTTTCTCCCCCTAATCTCGGAAAAATATTTCATCTCAAGTCATATTTACTTAAGTTTGCAATAACCCTTTGTGCAATTCAACATTTCGATGTGATATCCCTATGTGGGATTCTACATTTCAATGTGTATCCATTTATATGGGTATCAATAAACATTCTGAGATATTTACTCAATTAGGAAGGAGTATATTATCTCTTCTAGAGATTTCTATCTTTTCAATCCTTTCGATGTCTCATTCGAGTATCCACGCCATGGGATACCAACATAATCTAGTATGTATTTAAGACATTGAAAATGATAAACCAATTTTATCATATATGCATCATCTTTGAGATGACTGTAACATATAGTATGACTTTGCCTTTACTATAAATTGAAACTTCTTAAAGTTTAACCAGATATTTTGCGATACTCCAAATACGCGACAGTGGTCTTCCAATGCCACATCATGAAAATCAATTCGCCGTATGCCAAGTACGTGATTAGTGGTATTTGAATACCACAGTATTAAAATCGATTTTCATTATTCATCTGGAATTTAGTTTCATTTTTGTTCCACTTCTGGTGGACAATTATTCCCCTCCAAGGAGACAAATGTTATGATATCCCTCAGGGATAAATTAACCATGATTTTTGTCCATGAATTTGGAAAATCATTTTCTTTCATATGAACTCCAAGTTCATATTCATTCTTGTGAATTTCAGATTCACTTTTATGAGCATCCAAGTGCTTCTGACGAACTCTCTGTCCAACAATATATATTAGAAGAAACGACCATCTTCAGGTGGTTTGATCTTTCGATCCAATTTGTCTACCGATCAAATGATCATTTATGTATGCTGGTTTGCATACCGATGTATCATTTTCACAATGGCGTCATCAACTCACTCCTAGTGAGATTTATTATGACAAATTTAAAATCACAGTCTCATATATGTCACGTTCACTCCAAGGAACTGACTGATGTGATTCGATACAACTTTAAATATCGGTATATCTAGATTATGTCACATTCACTTTAGGAAACTGACTTGTGTATCTCAACACATCTAGAATTTTAACTGTCCAGGTTCATTTTTAGCGGACACGTCATAAATATTGTGTTTAGTCGCATCCATTTTTAGGGATTGACATGTATAATCCGATATATCTCATATATTTCATTTGGTCACATTCACTTTTGAGAATGGACGTGTGTCAATCAACACTTCTTAATTATACAGTTCAGTCACGTTCACTCCCAGGAACGGACCTATATAATTTGATGTATTTTACACCAACAAAAGGAAACTACTGTATTACCAGGAAAATAAAATTACAAAATTACGAGAAAAGCATAAAAATAAATTTAAAATTTCTCTTGATCATTTGATCCTCCATAGATCATCAAAAGACTATCCATATCAAAATTCATTATATCAGCATCATCATCTTCAGAATGATCATGACATACAAGATTCGTCTCACAATTTTCAGTATGTTTTCAAAGATGCTTGATAGATATGGACAAAGTGATCTGCCGCACGACAATCTCGGGCTCAATGATCTTCCATTTCATAACGGAACCATTTTTTTCGTCGTGAGCTTTATTTTCATTATGTTTCTTATGGTCTGCCTTCTCGGGACCATTTTATTCCTTGCCATTATTTACATTTTTGTAATATGACATATATCATCCACGACTGCATCCTCGACAACGGCCTCGTCTATGGCCTATTCCACGGCCACGACAATGTCCACGACCACGATCAAAATTTGAAGACCGATCCACATTCACTTCAGGGAATGGGCTAGCACCAGTCGGTCGGGAGTGATGATTTTTCAACAAAAACTTATTGTTTTGTTCAACTACCAAGAGGTTGATATAAGTTCAGAATATCTTCTGAATCATTTTTATCGATACTACTGGTTCTGGAGCATGTTCGAGATATGAAATGTGAAAAATGTCTTTTCCAACATGTCATCAACATTTATTTTATCACCACATAATCATATTGATCACAATAAACGAATTGAATAAAATAGAATTTTACCTCGATACTTTACCTCACATATAGCATCAAATGAGATAGAAGGATCACCATCATAAATTATTGACTCCGTCGGTCAATAATAGATATTCATATATCGCATAAGATAGATCCATAGAATGTCCAGATGAATACCAATATAGAAATCCAAAATAATCGATTACCTTCTATAATATATAACCATTGATTGATGATTAAATAATAGAAATCCAGAATATCCGATATATCCGACACTCGAACTTACTACATATGCACATGTAGTACAGGTGGCTCACCTTAATAGTAGTACTGATGGCCAAAATTAATTTTCTCCACGTTTTGTGCTTAGCCTTCTTCCTTGTTGAAGAACTCGAATTGAAAATCTTTCTCGCCGGAACGATCGCCAGCCGGTCTTCCCGGCGAATCCACATCCGGACATACTACGCTCCACTTCATCTTTTTGATCGTGATTAGAAACCTGGAAATCGGATAAGGAATCATTGAGGATTTCTTGTATCCTTTTGTGAGCTTGAGAATCTCTAGCTGGTGTTTCGCAATTGGAATCCTCATGCTCTGAATAAATCCATGGTGTAATAACTTCTGTCGATCGTAACCAAGATTCAGGGTGTATATTATCTAATAGACATCCACACATTACGTGTTATATTTATAACACAAGTTATATAACACGTAATATTTATAACATTATTTTGTACATATTTTATTTACTAAAAACAAAATTAAAAAAATATTTAATAAAATTATACTTAAAAGGTTAAGCGTAGTCGTATGAAAAATAAAAATGTTTGTCCGCAACAAAATATGCACAACAAACTACCACAACAACCTTTTTCACCATTGAGTTTTTTGACGGAAAATGATATGTGGACTACACAAATGTGTAGTGCACAAACCGCTACCTCCTTAATATACATTGATTAAAGTGATTAATTGTTTATTGTGATGGGTCCCAACAAAATATGTAGTGTTGATTGTGTTGTGTAAGATGTTGTGATAGAAGAAGTGGTGGATGTATCCCTACTGATGTGATTCCGGTTGGAATCAGATCCGATGTTTTGCCCAGGAAGTAACTAAGGGGAACAATGACGAGCCAATGATCCTAGACATAGTAATCCAACTAAATCGTAGGCAGAGAACGCCCAACAAATGCTCACAATGCTGGTAAATCCTCAAAGGGTTGAACTTTCTACGACAAAGAAAATTCTCACTCGCAAGTGATTTTCAAGCCTTATGACTTGGTTGAGTAAAACTCAATAATTTGATTTCTCATAAAATAATTGTCTAAAGAATGAAAAGCTAATGTTTGCCTTATATAGGCTTACAATTAAAAGAACTAGAAGTAAGAAAGCAATGTGGGATAAAATCCCACTAAAAAAAACCTAGAAAATATGCGCCCCATATGTGGGCTTCCATAGCCTACCTAGGTCCAAGGACCTTTATTAAATAATAATCAAACCAAAAGCTGAATAGTCAAAATAGAATAAGTCTGATACTTAATCAATATCGAATATAATCTTCTTGGCGTCCAACAGCACTAAGGAGTGTCACTATTGGCGCCTCGGTGTTCTCCACGGCCTCTCCGAACTCCGAATAAGTCTCTATCACCAGGTTGTTCATAGCTTCTCTTAATCGCTTCCTTTGGAGCCTTGTTATTGGCCCATCTCGAACTACCAGATGATCCATGGGCTGCATAGGTGCCAATGGGTCGGGAATGTCATCATGGATCACATCATTCCCTCCCGGGTGCGAAGGATCTGTCCTCAGATCGTAGGGGTTTTCAAAAGGCATCAAATCAGAGACGTTGATGGTGCCAGAGACGCCCCACTCAGGTGGAATAGCAACCTTATAGGCATTGTCGTTGACGCGCTCGAGCACTTCAAAAGGACCATCACCACGAGGATGTAACTTAGATTTCCGGTGCTTGGGAAATCTATCTTTGCGAAAGTGCAGCCACACCCAATCCCCGGGTGCAAAGATAACTTTCTTGCGGCCCTTGTTCGCTTGCCTCACATATCGAGCCGTTGCATTCTCCACATGCCGCCGAGCATCTGCGTGCAACTCCTTGACCAAGTCCGCTTTTTGCTCACCATCTGCTAGCTCGCATACCGCAGCAAAGGAGCCAAGGAAAAAGGTGTTTCTGGGTTGAACCCATAGACGACCTCAAAGGGGGTAAAACGAGTAGCAGAATGTTTACAACGATTATAAGCAAATTCAACATATGGCAAACAATTTTCCCAATTTCTCAAATTTTTTTGGACCACTACACGAAGTAATTGACCCAAAACTCGATTTACCACCTCTGTTTGACCATCTGTTTGGGGATGATAAGCAGTAGAAAACAACAATTGAGTACCCAAACGTTGCCAAAGAACTCTCCAAAAATGACTTATAAATTTCACATCACGATCACTCACAATAGTACGTGGTATCCCATGCAAACGAACAATTTCCTTAAAGAACAAATCAGCAATATTAGATGCATCATTCGTTTTATTACATGCAATGAAGTGAGCCATCTTAGAAAAACGATCCACCACAACAAATACCGCATCCTTACCACTCGCCGAACGAGGCAAGCCCAACACGAAGTCCTTAGATAAATCAGTCCAAGGGGACGTGGGAATAGGGAGTGGTGTATACAAACCGTGGGGGGCGGACTTAGACTTAGCCGATTTGCACACAAGACAAGCATCACATATACGTGTAACATCAATTCTCATTTTAGGCCAAAAGAAATGTGACCTAAGCATGTCTAAGGTTTTAGTAACACCGAAATGACCCATAAGGCCGCCACCATGTGCCTCCCTAACCAGCAATTCACGCAAGGAACATTGGGGAATGCAAATAACACTTTTACGAAACAAAAAGCCCTCATTCCTATAAAAATGGCCATCGGCTACATGCTCAGTTTTTGCAAATATTTCACCAAAATCAGGATCTAAAGCATACAAATCCTTAATAAATTCAAAACCAAGAAATTTAGTTTGCATGGTAGTAATCAACGTATATCTACGAGATAATGCATCAGCTACCACGTTATCCTGGCCCTTTTTGTATTTAATCACATAAGGAAAAGATTCAATGAATTCCATCCAACGAACATGTCTCTTACTCAACTTACCCTGACCTTTAAGATACTTAAGGGACTCGTGATCAGTGTGAATAACAAATTCCCTAGGTCGAAGATAATGTTGCCAAGTTTGAAGACATCTAACCAAAGCAGACAACTCCTTATCATAAGTGGCATAATTCAAATGAGCACCTTTCAATTTCTCACTAAAGTATGCAATTGGTCTAGACTCTTGAATCAAAACACCACCTATACCCACACCCGATGCATCACATTCAAGTTCAAAAGGTTTATCAAAATCAGGCAAAGCAAGAATGGGGGCAGAAATTAAACGAGCTTTAAGAGATTCGAAAGCTTCCCTTTGCTTCGGACCCCACTGCCAAGGAACATTCTTCTTCACCAACTCATTTAGGGGTGCGGCCAAGGTGCTGAAATCCTTGACAAATCGCCTATAAAACCCCGCAAGGCCATGAAAACTACGAACCTCTGCACAATTGGTCGGCTCAGGCCATTCTTCCACCGCTTTGATCTTCTCTCTATCAACCTCAACACCCTGTGAACTCACAACAAAGCCAAGGAACACAACTCTATCCAAGCAAAACGAACACTTCTTAAGGTTAGCATACAATTTTACCTCCCTAAGAGTTTCCAAAACAGCCCGTAAGTGGCTCATATGTTGTTCCATATCTTGGCTGTAAATCAGGATGTCATCAAAATAAACGACCACAAACTTACCAATAAACTCTCGAAGCACCTCATTCATTAACCTCATGAGAGTACTAGGTGCATTAGTTAAACCAAAAGGCATGACAAGCCACTCATATAAACCAAATTTAGTTTTAAATGCAGTTTTCCACTCGTCACCCTCACGAATCCTCACTTGATGATAGCCACTTTTCAAATCAATTTTAGTAAAAATTTTAGCACCACACAATTCATCCAACATATCGTCGATGTTTTGCCCAGGAAGTAACTAAGGGGAACAATGACGAGCCAATGATCCTAGACATAGTAATCCAACTAAATCGTAGGCAGAGAACGCCCAACAAATGCTCACAATGCTGGTAAATCCTCAAAGGGTTGAACTTTCTACGACAAAGAAAATTCTCACTCGCAAGTGATTTTCAAGCCTTATGACTTGGTTGAGTAAAACTCAATAATTTGATTTCTCATAAAATAATTGTCTAAAGAATGAAAAGCTAATGTTTGCCTTATATAGGCTTACAATTAAAAGAACTAGAAGTAAGAAAGCAATGTGGGATAAAATCCCACTAAAAAAAACCTAGAAAATATGCGCCCCATATGTGGGCTTCCATAGCCTACCTAGGTCCAAGGACCTTTATTAAATAATAATCAAACCAAAAGCTGAATAGTCAAAATAGAATAAGTCTGATACTTAATCAATATCGAATATAATCTTCTTGGCGTCCAACAGCACTAAGGAGTGTCACTATTGGCGCCTCGGTGTTCTCCACGGCCTCTCCGAACTCCGAATAAGTCTCTATCACCAGGTTGTTCATAGCTTCTCTTAATCGCTTCCTTTGGAGCCTTGTTATTGGCCCATCTCGAACTACCAGATGATCCACGGGCTGCATAGGTGCCAATGGGTCGGGAATGTCATCATGGATCACATCACCTACTCTTTTTGGACACCCATTTGAATCAATATGTCACACACCATAAACATTTCTCTATTCATGAGTAGTGATAATGCCATAACAAAATGATCATAGAAACAAAGTGCATAACACATGATGCTGCCAGAAAATGGACCTACCTACACGGCACCTTTTCAGTGGCTCAACACTAAGTAGGGAGAGAGAAACGACGCCGAGTGACCCAGTCTGGCTAGTCACTCCATCCCTCCCGGATCAACCGTACCTAGCACCGACCTCCAATCCTCGAGACCAAGTCCGGATTCAGCCCCGACCTGTGCGGGTCGGCCAACACTTGTAATCTAACCTACCTTTGACCAACCTTACCGGTTGGGCTAAGTCCCTCTTGGACCTATTATTCTACACACAAGACTCTGAGATCGTGACAGCTTGGCTATTCACCCCGACCTCTGTAGGTCGGTTCAACCAGTCCGGCTTGGGCCACTTAAGTCGGCCAGAGTCGGTCCCTAATCGTATTCCCCACGTTTACGATAATCAGATAAATATGGGAAGAATCCCTCGTATTTACTACTCTAATCCTGACATTCAAATATCTTCGTAATTATCCCCAACAATTAAGGGGATTAAATCATAGTTATCTTTTCCTTAGGGAACACGAAATCCAAGCCCAACAAGGACAAGGCCCACGCCGCCAAAGGGCATAACTCTTCTCTATATAAACTATCCCTAAGGAACTACGAAGACTTGATTCCAATACACCATTGGATACGTAGGCAACTTGAGAAACAACATCTCAAGTGTAGTCTAAAACATCCCAAATCTCCCCCTCTCTTTCATCGTTCTTTGTGTTTCTGGAGCACCCTTAGGTTATCACCAATGGAAGAACCCTAGGAGTTTACCCCGAAGATTTTTGGATCATCAATTGGTGCTAGAAGAAGGGTTCTTTGCTTGATAATCCCAAGAAAAGCTCCAGAATCCAACAGAAAAAACGCAGGCAGATCTACGGCTAATTTCCAGATATTGAGCCATTAAAATATGATTTCCACCGTTCAGATTGAAGAAGAAGGTGTGGGGAACAAGTTCTCCAAATATCATGACGATCGGAGCCCGTTTCAATCCCCGATCGTTGCCATAAAGTTGATGCTGCTGCTGAATCACCAAAACACGCTGCAGTCTCGTCGGAGGCTAATTTCTAGACGTTTAATAATGATTACACCGTTCACATTGAAGAAGAAAGGGATACAAACAATCCCTCCAAATTTTAAGACGATCGGAGTCCGTTTCGATGCCCGATCGTCGCCAGAAAGCTGCTGCTGTGTCATCCAAAAAATGCAGCGGTCACATCGGCGGCTAATTTCCAAAGATTGAGCCGTTGGAAAAATATTTCTACCGTTCAGATTGAACAAGGAAGAGGGGTGAATAAGCCCTCCAAATTTCATGCCGATCGGAGTCAGTTTCGGTGCCAGATCAACGCCGCAAAGCTGCTGTTGTACCACCAAAACGCAGCAGTCAGATCTAATGTTAATTCCCAGAGATTGAGCCGTCAAAACAAAATTTCCAACGTTCATATTGAAGAATAAGGAGGTACAAACAATCCCTTAAAATTTTGTGTCGATCGGATTCCATTTAGATGCCCGATCGTCGTCTGAGAGTTGCTGCTGTAACACCAAAATAAGCTGCGGGTTTTCTTCCTCAACTCTCCAAGGTCTGAGCCGACCTCCCGAGCTCTCCAACGTCCGAGCCGACCTCCCGAACTCCTCAACTCTCCAAGGTCCGAGCCGACCTCCCAAGCTCTCCCAATCTGAGCTCTCAAAATACAAGCTCTTAACAGGTTTTCTACAACTTAAATGATCGAACTATCTTATTCTTGGAACTCTCCCGACCTAAAGAGTCGGGACGACTTTCTTATATTTGGAACTCGCCTTCGAGCGAGCCTTCTATAAGTCCGATTGGGTTCGGCATCATATTTGGAACTCGCCTTCGGGGGAGCCTTCTACTTTGGGGGAGCCTTTTATAAGTCCGATTGGGTTCGGCATCTGACGATGCTGGATTTTGTCATGTATAATTTCGGGTCAATTTAATCTAGGGGATGATAGAATCAAGGATGATTTTGGGGGTGATTTTAGACTGAGCCTGAGAGTCTCTCTCAGGTTGCCTACGTATCCTGTTGTGTTCCAGGAATCAAGTCACACGTAGTTCCTGGAAGTGTATATTTATAGGGAGTTCATTCCCTTAACCCTAAACCATGTCGGTTTGGGTAAAATACAGTATTAGCCCTTTGGGCTTTTACTAGCTTATATGGGCTTTACCCACTTATGCAAGTAACCACATGGATAATGGGCATGCGTGTCTAGAGTGGACTTTGTCCGCACCCCGAACTTTCCGACTTCCGGTATCAAGATGGGCCCTATCGTCTCGGTTCTCTGATCACGTCGGTTGCTGATGCCTCAAATCGTAATTCGACCCTTGAGCTATCACTTATTCTTGTTTCATGAGGACTCTCTCGTGACACCACGTGGAGGTGCGATATTCGGTATCGTTATAAGCCCCCCAGATCTGTCTGAGCTATTGAGGCCAGGTCTGATCTGTCAAAGGTGTATCTCGGCCACTGTCGTCCAATGATCGGAATTGAAACCTGCCCTGCGGACTTACTTCCCGTGGAGTCCGACATACGGATTTTCCATGTCTGCTTTGCAGACTTTTTGCCTTAGCATTTTCTGTCCCTAGGACTTATAATGTGTGGCTAAGTTGACATCGACTTTGATGCCGTAGCTGTCGAAGGAATGATGAGATGACCAACTTGGGACTGTCTCGGATGAAGTTGACTTCTCTGAAGAATCTGATTTAATCCTTCTTTTCTTTTCTCTTTGATATAGACTATCTTTCTTTATTGCGGCCTTTGGCCTTATTCGCACATCGACTTCTCCCATGTCGATGTACATATGTCGATTTCTGCTCCCCAAGTATCATGAGAACCTTAGGTTTGGATCATATTTGTATTTTATTGGGCACGTTGTCCGACCTGCGGACTCTCGCTATCTCGCGATCACCGAGACACTGCCGGTGGATTTCGAGAGGATGCAGATGGAGCTCAATTCCTCTCTGGCTGAAGTTAAGCAGACTCGGAAGGAGAGGGATGCGTTGCAGGTCAAGCTTGATCTAGTTCCCTCACAGGTCGAGGCGGCCAGAAAAGATGCGGTCATCGGGTTCCGCAAGTCGACTGAGCTCGATGATGATCTGACTGTGATGATGCGTATGGCGATGATGGGTGGTTACATTATGGCGGTGAATCATGCTTTGAATGTCTATCTAGGGTTTGATGTAAGTAAACTTGCTGCGCCACCATTCTATGAGCCCGAGGCGGAGAATCTATACGACCAATATAACGAGGAGTTCAACCGAGGGGAATCTTTGGCTCTGAAATATGGTCCCTCGACTTCTGCACAAGCCGCCGATACCACACCGCCCGCTGTCATCACCGAGCCGACTCCTGATGCTACTTCCTAGCCGTTGTTCTTTTGATTTTATATTCGACCTTCTGAACTTTGCCTTGTTATGGCTGGTCTTCGTGACTAGGTTTTTGCTATTTGTCGCATGTCGATTCCCATTTCTTTGCTCTCTTTTTAATGAGTATTCAATGTCGACTCGTTGTTATAAGCCCCCCGAAGTATAATACAGATTCATCATCTTCGTTATACTCGTTGTTTTATCCTCTTTTCCACATCGATGCGTTTCAGCTTTTGAGCCTTGGCTCTGTTTTGCTTTTGCTTTATTTTTCACGTGTCGATGTCTATGTTGCCCCCAAGTGTATTATGAACCTTTGGTTCTTATTGCACTTGTGTGTTTTAGCTGAGATCGACCCGTTTGCCTTGGCATTTTTTGTCCTTTGGACTTTTTTTGCTATAGGCGGGTTGACGCGCAGGATGTTTTGGCCCGACTTTGCGAACCGTGCCTTTGCCTTGGCCTTTTTTGCCTCATGAGCTCGTTTGGCCTTTGGCTGAGCGTTTTAGTCCGACTATGCGAACTGTCCCTTTGCTTTGGCCTTTTTTGCCCCACAGGCTCGTTTGGCTCTTGACTGGGACGTTTGGCCCGACTATGCGAACCGTCCTTTGTCTCGGCCTTTTTCCCCTCTTAGGCTCGTTCGGCTTTCGACTGGGACATTTGGCCCGACTATGCGAACCGTCCTTTGTCTCGGCCTTTTTCGCCTCTTAGGCTCGTTCGGCTTTCGACTGGTACATTTGGCCCGACTATGCGAACCGTCTTTTTGCCTTTGCATTTTTTTCCCACTAGGCTTATTTTGCTTTTGGCTGTACTGAGGGATCCGACTTGCGGACTTTTGAATTTTGAATTCTGAATTCTGACCCTTCCTTTGAATGTTGTTTGTGTTGTTGAATATTTGCCTAGGGTGTAGTCCTTTGGACTTAAATCCCTTAAGCCCCTCGAAGTGTAGTATGAGTGCATGACTCATAGTACACTTGAATATGAGTCGACCTAGCGTTGTACTGCCTCATGGGCTTGACTTGGCTATTTGGTCGGAGCTCAATTCGACTGTCGTGCCTCGTCAGGCTTATGAACTGGTCGAATTAAATAACTCCTTATTCGACTGTCGCACTTCATGGTGCTTATGAACTGGTCGAATAAGGTATCCATCGTGGGATCTTCCAACTGCCTCGCATCGTGGCTTATTGGCTGTTTGGGAGTGATATAAGAACTGTCATTGACTTGGCTTTATTCACTATTTTATTCTAACTCCATCATGTCGAGGATTAGTTGTTGTGGTTGACTTTTGCCTCTTTTATCTTTTAATCACATGGACTTGTAAGCAAGGCATAATCTGAAAAGAAAACCACTCAAATGAAATGCATCAAAACCAATTGTCGTGTCGACTTGTTACAAATAACTATGAATGTAAAAACTGCAAATAAGATAGGTCGATCCCGGCGTAGGGAGAGTTCCCGAAATAAAAAGGCTCGTTTCGCCAAGCTCGGCTAGGAGATTTCCAAAATAAGATAGCTCGACCCGCCAGTTCGGTAGGGTGAGTTCCAAAATATGATAGCTCGAAGATAAGATGCCGAGTCGAACTCGGACTTATTAAAGATTTGCCCATCAGTGAGCTCCAAATATGATGCCGATTTGAGCTCGGACTTATTGAATATGACGCCGAGCCGAGCTCGGTCTTATAGAATATGATGCCGAGCCAAGCTCGGTCTTATTAAAGATTTGCTCGAGAGAGCTCCAAATATGATGCCGAGTCGAGCTCGGACTTGTTAAAGATTTGCTCGAGAGAGCTCCAAATATTATGCCTAGTCGAGCTCGGACTTATAGAATATGACGCCGAGCCGAGCTCGTTCTTATAGAATATGAAGCCGAGCCGAGCTCTGTCTTAGGGCAGGACGAGTCCGTTGAGCTCGAATGCCGGTGCTCGATATCTCGAGTCTTTGTGGTGCAATGTGATTGTGATAAAAAAAAACATTGCATATATAATAAAGGCTTACAAAGTGTATATGAATTTCAAATAACGATTTTAAGAACCTGGAGAGCTAACAAGCTCAGCTCGATCCTTGGAGCTTGAGAACTCGCTTCGTTGATAGCTA
The DNA here is from genome assembly GCA_026214975.1 of Gentiana macrophylla. Taxonomy (NCBI): domain Eukaryota; kingdom Viridiplantae; phylum Streptophyta; class Magnoliopsida; order Gentianales; family Gentianaceae; genus Gentiana; species Gentiana macrophylla. Next base: position 71,388,502 of record CM047814.1, read on the forward strand.
GATACGGTAGATGATTCGCAGCTTTCTTGGGCGCCATAGCAGTGTCTTTCCGGTGGCAATCAGACTTCTAAACGGACTCCAATCGGCACGAAATTTGGAGGGATCGTTCTTCCCTCACTTTTCTTCGATGTGACTGGTGGAATTGTTTTTTCGACGGCTCAACCTCCGGGAATAAGCCGCCCGATCTGGCGGCCTGTCCGAGAATCCTGCTTTTTTTTTCTTGCCTGCAGCAACTTCCTTGTCACGATCGGGAAATTAAAAGAACTCCGATCGGCCTAAAATTTTGAGGACTTGTTCGGTCCTAATAATTATTGAATCTGACCGGTGGAAATCTTGTTCCAACGGTTCAAGTGTCGGGAATATTCAGCCGACTTGGAACCTGCAGATTTGGGTTCTGCTGCGTTTCTATAATACAGCAGCAATTTCTTTGCGACGATCGGGCACTCAAAACATCTCCGATCGGCATGAAATTCGGAGGGCTTGTTCGTCCCTCCTAATCCTTGGATCTGAACGGTGGAAATCTTGTTCCACCGGTTGAAACTACAGAAATACTCCGTCGATCTGACTACGTTTTTTGTGGCTGCTGCGTTTTGGTGATACAGCAGATACTTTCCGGCTTCGATCGGACATCTAAACGGTCTCCGATCGTCACGAAATTTGGAGGGCTTGTTCGTCCCTGCTTATCCTTGAATATGAACGGTGGAAATCTTGTTTCAACGGTTCAATTTCCGAAAATCAACCACTGATCAGACTGCGTTTTTGGCATTAAATTGATCACGAACCACCACTCATTGATCCATCATCGATTGAAGGCCCTCCTTTTAGCGCCAATGACGATGCTGGATTTTGTCATGTATAATTTCGGGTCAATTTAATCTAGGGGATGATAGAATCAAGGATGATTTTGGGGGTGATTTTAGACTGAGCCTGAGAGTCTCTCTCAGGTTGCCTACGTATCATGTTTTGTTCCAGGAATCAAATCACACGTAGTTCCTGGAAGTGTATATTTATAGGGAGTTCATTCCCCTAACCGTAAACCATGTCGGTTTGGGTAAAATACAGTATTAGCCCTTTGGGCTTTTACTAGCTTGCTTTACCCACTTATGCAAGTAACCACATGGATAATGGGCCTGTGTGTCTAGAGTGGACTTTGTCCGCACCCCGAACTTTCTGACTTCCGGTATCGAGATGGGCCCTATCGTCTTGGTTCTCTGATCACGTCGGTCGCCGATGCCTCAAATCGTAATTCGACCCTTGGGCTATCACTTATTCTTGTTTCAGGAGGACTATCTCGTGACGCCACGTGGAAGTGCGATATTCGGTATCGTCAGCATCATATTTGGAACTCGCCTTCGGACGAGCCTTCATTAAGTCCGATTCAGTTTGGCATCATGTTTGGAACTCGCCGGCGAGCGAGCCTTCTATAAGACCGACTTCAGTTCGGCACTGACAGATTACACCAATAAGCGAACGGTACGTTAATTTACTATTATTTTTCTCTCTAGTATGCATAGCCTTTAATGAAATTACAGGACAAACACACGCTCGACAAAGTCCGGAAAGTTCGGCGACGCTTGCCCCTAAAACGAAGTCGGCCACGACCCGCTCGCTGGTCCCAATACTTTCACGCGAGACGTCGGCGACTAGCTTTGGCCCCGCGCTGCGTGTTTTTTTAAACGAAAGTCAACACTAGCCTGGCCCTGCTCGTCCAATAATTTCATGCGAGAAGTCAGTCTGAACTGGCCGAGCTCGCCTAACAACTCCACATCGGTACAGTCAACACCTGTGATGCCCCATCTGGTTCTCCTTAACTCTATTTTAATGTCATATTGACTCATTCTATTGTGCATTTTATTATTAAATTCTAGAGAATAGACACGCATATATGAAGTTTGCAAAACTTCAAACTCACTAAAGTAGACAGAAATACTTCTGACTCCCTTAAAGTATGATACCAGAGCTCTTCCAAGTCGGGCTCAGCAAAAAACACGCGAGGTCTGACAAATCCGACCCAACCTGTAAATATTTAACACGAGAGGACACTTAAACTTCTAACTCAACTCGCCAAAACATACATCCACGCCACCTGCGCGGATCAAACGAACCTTCATGCTAAACTGTCTGCAGGGCGGACTTCACTCAAAACGCTAAGGCTGACACTTGAGCTCCGCATGTCGGACTCAACATGTTCAGGAAAGACCAAACTAATTAAGTCTACAGGCTAGACTCGAAATCGAGCAACTTTCACCTGCTCGCTCTTACAACTTTACATTATCAACTAAGTTGGTATTAAAGGCGATCGGACTTAGTCCCGCTCACCGTAGCGATAAAGCTAATCTGACTAGAGATTCCAACAAAAAGATTCCCGAGCCCACGAATAGAGCTCGGTCCTACATACAAAAATAAGCGTGCAAACTTCAAAGTTGCATACTGAATAACTAATTTAGGCCTGAGCGAGCCGAACCCACACGACAAGCCCGGCAACACAGAATCAAAACAAGTATGCCATTCAAAAGCTAAAACTAATGAATAGCATACTAGGGGGCATACCATACATCCCCAACAATACAACAAAACTCATCAACATAATTATCAACAACTCAAAACAAGTAGAACAACTTCTCTACGCCAATCAAAAACAAAATAGCAAAGCCCTTAAGCTAAACCTTGAGGGTCAGATTCTATGGCTCTGAAGAAGGAGCCGAGGAAGCAACAACAGTCACAATGTCCACTCTTGCCTTAGTCTCTCATCCTCTTGCCGTAGATCCGGCTCGTCGGGATAAAGATACCTCACCAGCTCAGACAACTTTGTTTAGAGCTCAGACACGGCCTGCTCCATACCCTTTGTCTCCGCATCCAACTGGACCGACACGGACCTCAGCTCCGCCTCTTTGACCAAACGTTGATCCTGGAAATACTGTATCTCCTTATCTTCGAGCTCGAAGGCACCCCCGAGCTCCCCTAAGTTTTTCCTCGACTCAGCAATCTTCTTCTTGTTGACATTAGAATCCTTGGAGGCTTCCGCCAACCTCCGGGAAACGTTCTAACCAACTTCGTAGGACAAAATCAGCAAAGTTTGTCGGACAAACTCCTCAGGTCCCTAAGTCGGACTCAAACCAAAGTCCACGAGTCGGACTCAATTGAGCTCCGCAGATCGGACTCAATGAATTTGTTAACCAATCTCCTTCAGTCTGCGAATCGGACTTAACCGCATTCGATGTCTGTAGGACACACTCGAGTAAAAAATGACAAAACCTTTAGTATGCCATCCAAAAGTACAAGTTAATGCAAGACATATTGGGGGGAGGGGGGCAGGATACCTTTACCATTATCAAGTACTTAAAGAAGTGCTCGGAATAAAGTTAAGGCTGAGAACTTAACGAAATACTCATTCTATTATCAAATTGTATGGATTACAATTTCATTTGAAATAAAGTTTCAAAACAAAAACTACAAATTCACAAGCCTTCTGACCTAAGAACCGGGGGCTGGACTCTACAGTGGCTCGGAAGAAGCAAGAGCCGAAGTAAGAGCAGCCGCAGCACGGCAGAATTACTCGGACACAATGTCAACTTCCTCCGAGAAGTCCTTCAAACGGTTGTCGTAGACCGCACCGGACTTATAAATAGCCTTGCTAGGAAAATGTCCACGACAAAGTTGGCGACCTAACCCTTGGCATCATTCACGCCTGAAAAATATATCTGTTGCTCAGGACCGGCGTAAGCAGCAGCCTCAAAGTCTGAGTAAATTCCTCTGAAGCCTCATATTTTTTGATGGCCTCGGTAATCCAAGCTGGAATAGCAGCTTCCAGCTCGACCTTCCCAGTAAACTTCCCTTCTGACTTAAGCTTAACCTCTAGTGCCTGAAATCGCTTCTAGAGAGCTTTAATCTCCTTATCTTTGGACTCAACATAGCCTGGTCTGCCGCAGGTCGGCACCCCTCTGCCTTATCCACCCTCAAAGTGTGGACATGGTTAGGCCGACCTTGCCTCAGGTCGGCAATCTTCTTTAAATCTCCAGTCAACTTTCCCAGCCCGGGGAAAGCGTCCTGGCCGATCTAAGTTCCCTGTAGTAATAAACTCTATCAAAGTACAACACTCGTGTAAGAAAAGCAAGCTCACACATTCCATAACCTCGAAGCCATCATCATCTAGCTCCACGTAAGAGATCGGCTCCTGCTCCATAGTTCAAACTCAATAAAGTCTGTAGGACGCACAATCTGAGGTTTGCAGGTCCGGCTCAGCAAGCATATGTCAACTAAAAAGCACATCGAGTCCGCTTAATAGAGTGGCATCTTAGCCCGTCCGCTTAATAACACGAGAAGTCAGTCCGGCCTGGCCCGTCTCGCCGTGCTTTTAAACGAAAGTCGCGACTAGCTAGCCTGGCCTTGCTCGTCTTAAGCTTTCACGTGAGAAGTCGATCCGACTGGCCTCGATCGATTGATAAACTTAACGCTAAAGTCGATCCGATAAGCCCTCGAGCAAATCTTTTATCGCGACACGCATTTAAAGCTCGACCCGAGCGAATCTTCTCAAAATTGTGTCCTTAGGCTCTCAAGCCCGACACGCTTGAAACCGGTTGCTATCTAAGCGCACCACGGTGCACTACGCTATATGAGCCTTACGTTATCTCGGTAGATCGCTTTAGAACAAGTCACTTCGACCAACGGTGTATCAAGTCGTTACAACTTTGCACCATGTCTTTCACTCGGATCCGAACCTAGCTTTATCGTAAGCCCAAAAGCAAATCGCCCTCGGCCCGGTCGATCCGCCCATTAATAGGCGGACCAAGCCAAGCTGCGATCACGACCGCCTCGCACCATCACGATTCCCGTCATGAGCTAAGGTGACGGAAATAAAGCAACAAGCAACTAGTCTGATGCCAAGCACTGGGGGCTCGACCCGCTCGCCCCTCCAGTTCGCCATTCTTCTAATGCTAACAGAGCCAACGCAATTAGGAAAAAAAGTTCATAAACGACGATCTCAAGCCTCAAAGCTCTCAGCTCGCCAAGGGCTCTCTTTTCGCTAGCTCTTCAGCTCGGCAGTCCAAGACCGATCGCAGTTCGGCAGCTTTCCAGCTGCCCACTCTTCCAATAGCCAACTCGCGGCCCTATCAATAACCGGGCACCCTCGACAAAAGGGGGATCTCATCTTCGAAGAACTACGCAAATTGGGCTTGATCCCTTACAAGTTAAGGGTACGTAGGCGGCTATACACGGCTCAGCTCATAATCACAAACACAACATTTTATTCATCCTTGTTCTTGAGCGCCGCCACGCAACCACCATAGTGGGCAGCGATGCCTCGATTCCTGGTACGGCTGAGATGACGTCCCAGCTGGCTTTTCCACCTGGAAACCTCAAATCAACTTCAAAATCCACAAGTTAAACATCCGTGTCGAGCCACCACTTCGATAGATCCGAACCGACCAAGGTCGGCGGATCTGAGGGCTTATGATCTTTGCCGGAAAAAATTGACCTACCTACGTGGCACCTTTTCGGTGGCTCAACACTAAGTAGGGAGAAAAGCGGCGCCGAGTGACCCGGTCGGCTAGTCACTCCATCCTCTCCCGGATCAACCGTACTTTAGCACCGACCTCCAATCCTCGAGACCAAGTCGGATTCACCCGACACATGCGGTCGGCCAACACTTGTAATCTAACCTACCTTTGTCCAACCTTATCAGTTGGGCTAAGTTCCTCTCGGACCTATTATTCTACACACAAGACTCCGAGATCATTACAGCTCGGCTATTCACCCCGACCTCTGTAGGTCGGTTCAACCAGTCCGGCTCAGGCCACCTAAGTCGGCCAGAGTCGGTCCCTAATCGTATTCCCCACGTTTACGATAATCAGATAAATATGGGAAGAATCCCTCGTATTTACTACTCTAATCCTGACATTCAAATATCTTCGTAATTATCCCCAACAATTAAGGGGATTAAATCATAGTTATCCTTTCCTTAGGGAACACGAAATCCAAGCCCAACAAGGACAAGGCCCACGCCGCCTTAGGGCATTACTCTTCTCTATATAAACTATCCATAAGGAACTACGAAGACTTGATTCCAATACACCATTGGATACGTAGGCAGCTTGAGAAACAACATCTCAAGTGCAGTCTAAAACATCCCAAATCTCCCCTCTCTTTCATCGTTCTTTGTGTTTCTGGAGCACCCTTAGGTTACACCAAAGGAAGAACCCTAGGAGTTTACCCCGACGATTTTTGGATCGTCAACACACTTTTGGAACATTGATATGATGTGTGACATATTTATTCAAATAGGTCCAAAAGATAAATGTTATGTCACAACAAAATGTGCATACAATGTACCGTAACAACCTTTTTCACTATTGATTTTTGGGGATCCATTTGAATCGATAGTTATTTCTTTTGTTGTTATACATTTTGTTGTGTCATTATGACTGCTTCCTATTTAATTGGAAAATAAGTGATCTGGCATTTCGGCAACAATCAATTTGAAACCCAGCGAAATGGAGGGAAGAAGATCGCCGTCGAGCTCCCAGCAGTCAGACTTTTTACTGAGAAAAATCCGAGGTAAAGCGTAATTAAATATGGACGAACAACAAAATTAAAATGCTCAAATCTGATTTGCATTGATTTTGTTCTGCAGAATTCACTTTATCGATCGTTACAAGTATCTGCAACGGACAATCGCCGGTGGTTTATATTGATCGATTCAGAAATTACTGCTCCGACTCCTCCGGACACTGGTTTGAGTTTTGACTTGATAGTGTTACATTCGAGTTAGCTTCTTCTTAAACGCATTTCTAAGTATATTGTCTGTTGATTCGTAAGCTTTATGAATTAGCTGTTCATTCGTAAGTTGATTTATCTCTTGAATTTGAATTATGATATGAAATTCTGTCGGTTTTGTTTTGCGATTTTTTGTTCTACAATTTTTCGTTGCATCTACTGACAATATACTTAGAAAGCTGATTATCTTAAGCAGTGCGTTTTTATGCTTAAGATACATTTGGCATGATAAATCTAAGTAAATACTTGTAGGTCGCAACCGATAATCTGTTGCTAGCTTAATCTCCAGTCGAATATGTTACATCCATTGTTTACTTTCCTTACTTTTGTGAAGTCTACTTGATTCAGTACTGGTTGATTTTGTATTTACAATTTACAACTAGTAGGATATATTACTCGACGCATGCTCCTGGATTTGAATTTCTTTTTCTTTTTTTGTGACCTTGCAGCTGTTGTGGATATGGTAACTCTATAGGAAAAGAAGTACTCACTTTACACAGGGAAAGCCACACTCGTAGATTGGGTAAGCCATGCTCTTTGTACTACTAATAATTGCAGCTATGATCATTAGCATCTAATGCAGTTTCTCTGTTTAACAATTATCAGGTGTCTTACTGAAAGTGCTGCTTATAGTTCAAAAACTTCTGCAAGAAAACAAGCATGGTTCAAAGAGAGACATATATTATATGCATCCTGCTCTTTTCAAAGGTTTGAAAACATTTTTTCTATGTACTTGCAAAGTTTTTCTGCTATGCAACAAGGACAACATTCTTTCATTCTTTTCCTTTTGTTGTGGGTGGAGGGGTGGCGCTAGGGCGGGGTAGTAATCATCCCTTGCTATTATTTTTAATCAATGAAATTGTTTAATTCATTTTAACAACAAGGAAATTGAACTGGTTAAGTTTGCTAACTTACTAGTGAGTCACACTGTACTGGTAAAGTCTGCTTTTGTGAGAGGCATGTGATTACCATAGAACTCCATCTTGCAGACCAGTCTATTGTTGATCGAGCCGTTAATGACATTTGCATTCTACTTGAGTGCAGTCGGCACAACTTGAATGTGGTAAGCGACTCAAACTCTGCTCTTTTGATAGGGCTTGATAGTGAAAATAGCGATTACATACATATTTTGCTGGGTTCAAAAAAAAAAAAAAAAAAAAAAAAATTATCACTTATAAGACTACTCTTTTTTTTATTGGCAATAAGAGAACATTATTGACAAGATTATTGTCCATGTCCTTTTGCAGGTCTCTGTTGGAAAAGGGTGGGTATCTTATTCAATACATAAAGGATCCGGTGAATTTAAGATAAATATCTTTGAACACTCGTACTTAGATTCAAGACCTACAAACTGCCCATTTTCACATGATGTTACAAAATGTAATCTGTGTCATTGTTTTGTCGTAAGATAGATTTGGTCAGCTATTATGATAAAGCATATCTTCACTTGGTATAAGTCACACCTTCAAGATTCTTTACTTTCACATGAATCTGCTGCGTCACATATCTTTGTGTGTGAATGATGAACTTCCAGTTTTCATTTCAAGCTTGTTGTTGGTGATAAAAAAACTACTTGTGTTTTCATTCCTGAAAACTTGCTTGTTCACTTTCTTTAAGCTACTTCATGTTGCTAACAAAAAATTTGCTCAAGTAATTCTAAGATCTGAAATGCATGAGGATTGTTTGTTTGATTTTCGTTGGAGGCTATGACGTTTAATTTCATTGGTTCAGGATGTTTTTTTGGTTGGATGGCTTCAAGCTTGATTGCTTTTTTTCTTTTTGGTAATGCAGATTGGTCATGGGCTGGCTGAGGTTTAAAGATGGCGAAAGGCAATTTGATTGCATCAACAGTCCTAACACTGTAAGATTCACAGCTTGAGGATGCTATTATCAAATTACAATTGGCAGCTCATGCCTGCATTTTGTTGTCCACAGGCTTATTCTGTGCCGGTGCACGTGGAAGACGTTGAAGGTCCAGCTTTTTTCCTTTTTAAAAAATTACTTACAGTTAACAAAACAATTATGAGGGAGCCAAACTCTCTTTTCCAACATCATAATCTTCACGGCATATATTTTTCCCTTAGAATAAGTTTTGATTATGTTGATGTTTCTCTATTTCACTGTACACATACATGCTGAGGACATACTTAAATTTGACTGGATATTTTCTAGCAGACGTGGTCAGCCTTGCAGAGTACATAATTGTTGTGGAAAAAGAATCAGGTTGTTTTACCTAAAGGCCCATTGTTTTGCTTGAGCATTGTCCTTTTATGTCTATAAGTTTGTTATCTTGCCATCTGCAGTGTTCCAGAGACTTGCCAATGATCAGTTTTGCAAAAAGAACCGGTGTATTGTAATCACAGTAAGTTTTATTGTTGGTTTTAATTTGTTCAACATCAACCTAAGCTCTATGTATTCTTCAGGGAAGAGGATATCCTGATGTTCCGACAAGAAGGTACTGAACCCACTTATACAGTCTGCATTTTCTTTGCTTTTGCATCGAAGCTTTCCTTTTTGGTAGATCGATCACTGAAAAGTAGATAGTTTGACTACTGCTCTGCTCATTCCATTTTGTTGTCTTTGCAAATCAGATTTTTGCATCTGCTCATAGAAAAGCTACATCTGCCAGTCTATTGTTTGGTAGATTGTGATCCTTATGGGTTTGATATTTTGACAACGTACAAGTTTGGTTCCATGGTGAGATAATATATAAAAATTATTCGTCCATAAGCAACACTTATGCTGTTGTTAAGAATATCTCTAAGGCTCTTGTTATTTCAACTGTCTTTGAAGCAAATGGCTTATGATGCAAAACATTTACGAGTTCCAGAGATTCGGTGGCTCGGTGTTTTTCCTTCAGAAAGCGAGAAATATTGTCTGCCGAAACAGTGTCTTCTCCCTTTAACTGGAGAAGGTGTGTGTGTTGTATTCGTTGGACCGACTTAAAGTTAATGTAATCCCGACTTTTACATAACAATGTGTTTTTATTTTTTGTCAGACAAGATCAAAGTAGAAGCGATGTCCCGTAGGTGTTACCTGCAGCAAGAAGCACCAGAATGGAGGTTGAATTGTGCAGTTTAAATTTTTTTCCTTTTTCATATGGTCAAATTTACCCAATTCTGCATCAACTGAAAAGTGCATATATTATTACTTTATGTGGTGGTTGTAGGTTTGAATTGGAGATGCTACTCCAAAGAGGAATTAAATTTGAGATTGAAGCATTGTCTGCAAACAGCCTTACATTCTTGTCTGATGAATATCTACCTTCTAAGATAAAATGTGGAGCTTATATCTAGACTAGAATATTGTGAAATCAAATGCATTTTATGTGCAAGTTTGATATTATGCCAATTGTGAACTGCAATCACATGTATTGTTAACCATTAATCTTCACATCTAATGTTAATGGTTAACATAGAATAGTATCAAATTCCTTGCATATGAGGCATTCGGTATCGTGTTCCTAGCCATTAATTTTCAAAATGATTTATGTCTAATGATCAATAACATATATGTCTACAAATGTTGGACACCTCACCTCCCGAAATAGAAAGTAGATAGACGGTTCCCTCGGTTGTTGATTCTGGAACTGTTCGGTTGTGCACACCTTTAATATGACCAAATGGTTATCGGTCACTAGCGGGTTAATGGTAGTTTGAGGATAAGAAGTTATGGAAATTTTTTACGAACGATGATTTGTTCTGCATACGAATTGTCTATGGAGGGTTATCTATCGGTGACTACTACGAGCAAGTGGAGTAAGATGTTCTATATCCCGGAAAAGTGCAGTCTCGGCTCTATGATGATACGACGCCAAGATTAATGAGGCGGGTGATTCGACTAAAGAGTTCGATCGGTCATTTGGATCATTGAAGATTTTGGATATAGGCACATGGTCCTCGACTTGTCCTCGTAATCATAAGACCTCACCAATCTACGGGAAAAATTTAGGGATTTACATATGAGACCGTGAAATCAACATTTACTTTACCCAATTGCCACCGATCATCTTCATCATCTTCTTCACACATTTCACTTCATCAAATTAGATTTTTGCTAAGGAAAAACTAAGAAATTTCGTGTATCATCGAAAAAGACGAACCTTACTTGTCAAAAAGAATGAGCAAGTCATTGAAATATGCACAAAATGTTTTATACTTTTATGCTTATGTATGTTTTTTTTTTCATTTATTGGACCTTTATATGATATTTATTTTTGTAAATATATGTACATGGCATATTATCCGGTTAATTGTGTATGTTCTCTAGAATTTTGGTTCAAGTTGATAATATAATTAGTAGAAATTGGAAAATCAGGTTGTGTTAGATCTGTGACTTGTAAATCATGTCATGTCTTTTTTGACATTGAAAATAAGGTAAACGTAAACGTAAGGAACCTATGTCTAAACGTAGGGAAATTCAAACGTAGTACAGGTATATGGCAATTAAGGTTGGAAGTGATAGATGGCAATTAAGGTTATTATACAGGTACTTGTTCAATATACACCACATGAACGAGCCATTTCGCTCATTCCTTCATCGTCTTTCAAGTTAATCTCAATTTTCTAACCACTTCTTCATCTTTCAAGTCCATTTTTTCATCATTCAAGTGCTCAAATGAGTAAGTTTTTGCTATGTAATTTGTCTTAATTCAAGTTCTCAATGCGATTATGTTATTTATATTATAGTAATGATATGTATTTAACCGAAATGTGTGTTTTAAGTAGGTTGTTTATGTAATGTTTATACATCTAAGTAGTGTGTTTAAGTGTTTTCATAGTGTTATTCTGTGAGGCTTAGTGTAAGTATGTTTTGTTTCTATTTGTGATAAATTTGTTTATGTAGGGTTTTGAATTACTATATTGAATGTCTATAATGCATTTTAAGTTGTTATCTAAGTTGATAGTTAATGAGTTAGTAATTACTTGAATTTGTTCTTTTTTTTAAAACAGATAATCGCAACTCTATGATTGTTGTCTCGTTCAACGGAAAATTTACGTCTGATCATTTGAAGTAGTGCCCGAAAGACAATTTATGTATTAGAATTAATAAATGACAGATTTATTCTCATCTTATTACTTGCTTCGTGCTTGTAAGTAATACATTATTGAAAACCCCAAGTCGTATCATCTGTAGCCATATAACTTAGTGTGTATCACACATGAGGATTAAGTTTATGGTGATACACGAAAAGTTAGTCCGAGGTGAAGTTAATCAAAGTATGGGGTCTATTGATTAAAACACTATTAATGCGCCCAGAACACTTTATGGTGTGACTGTCTTATCCGGACCGTCGACATTGGTTGTCTAAGTGGGGCATTTATATATGATGAGAGTCATATAGGACTGGACCAATTTAATCTGAGTTTCTCATATAATTCCGTGATTGAGAAATCTTATTAAATCACAAGATGATCATATATGGATTAACCTTAATCCTGAAGTGATTACAGACTCCTACTTGTTTCAGGATAGGGTTTGATGTGTTCGTTAAGGATCACTAAGAGGTTCGGTTTGAATCACTTTCACGTTGGCACTATTTTGGAATGAGTGAGAAGTGCGTGTCTCACAGATATGGAATCCATTCCTTCCTGCGGGAAGTAGAAAGACAATCATCTTATTTGTTGATCCTATAAACTGATCGATCCCGGTAGTTCGTATTAGTTATGAACTAATTGATCACTAGTGGGTTGATGGTAAATAATGATAAGTTGTAGTGAAGAAGGTTTACGGAAATAATCCGGCTTCATGACGGATAGTCTATGGAGGGTTAGTTTATATGTAATGATTATATCAATGGACACTTATCGACTCGACTCGGCGTTTTGAGAATAAGTTATATCTATAATCGATAGAGTTCAGTTTCGGATTTATGGTGGAGCAATTCCGGAATTAATAAGTTGAGTAGAAATATTCTGTTCGATGAATATTTTATTCAATTTATTGTAGCTCTTGGTTATAGGTCCATGGTCCCGGGTTGGCTCTAACACACGCGAGTGTTTTCTCATTTTATGGAACCTCGAGAATAAATTAAATAGTTGGTCTATTTAATGAATATGCAAATATTATTTATTTGGTAAATAATATGTAATATAGAAAAGAAATTTTCTAGTAAAAATTATGACATATGTGGCGCCCCAATTTAGTGATAAATTCGGAAAAGAATTTTTTCTAGATTATGTCACATGTGTAATTAATTAATTATATATTTGTTGGATAATTAATGGAAAAGAGATAAAGAGATTGATTTTTTGGGAATTATCTCTTATCTTTTGGCAAATATATTTTCCTTATGGGAATAGGTAATTGTTGTGTGAAAAGGACAACTCTCTCTTGACTAGTTATTTTCCTATATAAAGATAGTTCATCCTAACACAATTTTCATTCACAAATTGGCGCCACTATTCACTAAAAAGGAAGAAAAATTAGTTTTCTGCCTTAGTCATTAAGAGGAGAAAAACCTAGGATTTTTCTTGTGCATATTCGAGGAGGTTCTACGGCGAGGATCGACGTCCACCAGTCGTCGATAGGAGATACAATCCGGAAGATTGTGGCTTCTCCCTTTTGTCGATTTATCGTCTCTCTCCGGTTTGGGTAAATCTACTAACTTTCTTGTAGTTATTAATTATATATGCGAATCGAATCATGGTAAAATCGCATGTAAATTTATTCCTAGCTTCCGCTGTGCTAGATCGAGTGTCTCGATCGGTGCTGTGAATAAGATCTGACGATCCAATTATGGATCGGATCCGGATTCAGGTTTCTGTACTTCCAGCATGTGGTATCGGAGCCAGGTTAAAGCGATTTTGCGATCTTGATTACATAACTAATTAATAAGGAGTGGAATAGAATAAAATTGCATCTTTTAATTTAATTTATGCGATTGAATGTTTGGTTGTGAGATGGATTGGGGTTGATACGATTTACCCGTTAGATCTATTTGTAAACCCGTTTTTTTTTCGGGTATAGGAATTTGTTGTATTTAATTTTAAAATTATTAGATTCAAATTGTTTAGATATAAGAAGATATATTAGCATATATATTAGAATATATTAGAAATAAAGCGATATTAAATTGATTGTATTTCCTTATTGATTGTAAATCATCGACATTCATTACTAAGCGTAACCGTAGGAGTAATAATCTGTGGAGCCAATTGCTCCTTGTATTCATATATACCTTGTGTAATCTTCACAATTGACAATACAGTTAATTTCCAAATCTATTATGGTATCGGAGCCCTAATTTTCCTCTGCATTGCAAACTCTCCATCCGGCAACCACCGATCGCCGCCCCCCCTCTCCCCCCTTTTTAGTTCCCTTTCTTCTCCAACCGTTATCATCTCCTTCTTCATGACTCTCCGTCGTAGACTCTCTTCTTCTCTTCATATCAATGATGAATTTACCCTACCGTATTCAACTCGCCACCCAAACACCCATAAAATTGGATGGCACCAACTACTGATATTTGGGTTCTACAAATTGAATCCTGTTAATCGGCTATGGTCTAATGGGGTATGTCGGCGGCACCACCGCCGCCCCACCCAAAATGGTTCGAGAAGAAGGTCGACCTTTACAACCACAAAAAATAATCCCGATTACGAAAAATGGATACGTCAAGATCGTTTAATTTTGCACATGATTATAGCTTCCTGTACACCACAGGTTGTTGTCTTTCTTGGTGCCACCACTTTGCAAATGAGGCACAGGAAATCTTGAAGAACACCTATGCCAAGGCCTCTCGTGGAAGAATTAGTACCGTTCGTCAAAACCTGAAATCCATCAAAAGAGGAGGCCAATCGATTACCGAATTTATGCACGCCATCAAAAATAAAGCTGATGAATTGGCTTTACTGGACAAACCTCTGGACAATGATGAACTCATTGAATTAATTTTTGACAATATAGGCGACGAATTCAAGCCTCTGGCCACTGCAATCCAAGCCCAGCCTCAATCGATTACATTCGAAGAACTCCACGAGAAATTGTTGAACTTCAAGCCATCGTCTTCCTCAGCCCTCCTCTTCGGCCCTGCTGCTGCACACGCCGCCAATTACCCATGCAATTCCGGCAACTGGCGTCCCTCCCACAACCGCAACAATTCCTTTGGCCCCTCGGCACAACCATGAGAACCCACCTCTCACAGCTCCTTCCACCAACCACGCCATCAACGACCCACCACCTCCTATAATTCACAACGACCATCTCTCCGATGTCCCCTATCCAGCCCCCATACCATACCGGCCGCGATGTTTAATCCCTACAACCCCAATCGCCCCCATCCCGCCTTATGGGGCAAATGCCAAGATCTTGCCAAACCTTTGGCCATTCAGCCAAATTTTGCCCAACACTTCAAGGCCTCTTAGGACAAATCCCACCCTCAGCCCGTCCACCTCATAATTCCCGAACCCAAGCCCATGTGGCAAATTTATCTGACTCGGCACCCTCTGGTTCAGCTGCTTCACCGCACCCGTGGCTCATGGATAGTGGTGCCAACACCCACATCACCAATGATTTAGAGAATCTCTCCCTTTACAGTCCTTACTTGGTCACCGATGATGTCATGGTCGGGGATGGTAATGGCCTAAATATCACGCATACTGGTTCAACTTCTATCCCTTTATCTCCGTCGAAATCTCTTAATTTAAATTATGTGTTATGTGTTCCTAATATGTCTCGTAATTTACTTTCTATTTCTCAGCTTTGCAAAGCCCATAATTTGTCTGTTGAATTCTTACCCGATCACTTTCTTGTGAAGGATATCCCGACGAAGACCACTCTTCTCCGTGGTCCAGTAAAGAATGGCCTGTATGAGTGGCCGTCCCAACCTCTCCTTGCTTTTGCATCCAATAAAGCCAGCACGTCCGTCTGGCATTATCGCCTGGGTCACCCAGCTTCCATTATTTATAATAAAATTATTAGTCAGTATGGTTTGGAGACATCTCCCTTTACTTTTTCCCACTGTGCTGCTTGTTTAGAAAATAAAAGCCATAAACTACCTTATACTGTTTCTGCTTTATCCTCTTCCCGTCCACTTGAAGTATTGTATACTGATCTTTGGACCTCCCCTGTTATATCAACTGATGGCTACAAGTATTATTTTATTTTAGTTGATCATTTCACTCGTTATATCTGGTTTTATCCACTAATTCGTAAATCCGATGTGTCTGGCACTTTCACTCGTTTTCATGCCAATGTTGAAAAATTCTTTGGCCACCCGATTAAAATTCTCTATTCCGATAATGGTGGTGAATTTACTGGTATGCGTGATTATTTGGCCACGAATGGCATCTCATTTTACACCACTCCCCCTCACACCCCTGAGCACAATGGAATCTCAGAACGCCGTCATATGCACATCGTTGAAACATGCCTTGCTCTTATTACAAATGCCTCTCTGCCTGACACTTTCTGGCCTTATGCGTTTGCCACTGCGGTTTATCTGATCAATCGTATGCCCACACCTATCCTTCACATGAGTTCCGCTTATGAATCCATCTTTCACACGACTCTAACTACTATCGAAAACTACGTGTCTTTGGCTATCTTTGCTATCCACTGGCCGCCCTACCACGACTCACAAACTACAATCCCGGTCTAAAACATGTCTCTTCCTAGGGTATGCACTCAACCAACATGCTTACCTCTGTTTTGATCCAGTTGACTCTCGACTTTATGTCTCTCGCCACGTCAAGTTCGTTGAGTCCGTCTTCCCTTCCCTCTCAAACTCCACCACCACCTCCACCTACACGCCCCCGTTATCTCAGACTGGCTCCCTACTCCACCCTCCATACCCACGGCTTCTCCCCCACCTCCAGACACACCTCCTCCATCACCTCCGACCGTCAATTCTCTTTCTCAACCTTCGGCATCCCCCTCTCCACCACCTCCTCCCCCCACCTCCTCATCCTATGCGTATTAGGTCTCAAAATCACATCCATAAACCCATCCAAAAGCTGAATCTTCATGCCCAACTTTCCTCTTCAGCTGACTCTGAACCCACCTCTGTTGCTCAAGCCTTAAAAGTGCCTCAATGGAGAAATGCAATGCAAGAGGAATATGATGCTTTGATGCGCAATAAAACCTGGGATCTCGTTCCTTATGACTCTACTCTCAACATTATTGGAACTAAATGGATTTTTCGACTGAAACACAAACCTGATGGTTCTATTGATCGTCATAAAGCCCGTCTAGTTGCCAAGGGCTTTGCTCAACGTCCGGGAATTGATTATTATGAAACTTTCAGCCCGGTTGTTAAACCGGCCACCATCCGGCTTGTTCTTACACTTGCTTTAACGCAGGGGTGGTCTCTCCGCCAATTGGATATTAATAATGCCTTTTTGCGAGGGTCACTTAAAGGCGATCTATTTGGCACAACTGCTTTGGTTTTGTTGATTCTTCTGTCCTACTCATGTTTGTAGGCTCAATAAGGCTATCTATGGCCTCAGCGAGGCTCCTCGGGCTTGGTATGAGGAACATAAGCAATTCATTTGCACGCAAATTCAAAAATTCACAAGGCGATCGTCTCTGTTTGTCTATCATCATAATGGCTTGCTCATTTATGTCTTGGTGTATGCTGATGATCTAATTATCACTGGAAATGACTCGGCTACTTTGGAAACATTTATCTCTCGGCTCGGCTCGAGGTTTGCGTTAAAAGATCTTGGCCAGTTATCATACTTTCTTGGGATTGAGGTTACACACAATGCCACCGGTTTGGTTCTGTCTCAGACAAGGTATATTACTGACCTTCTCCAAAAGTTGAATTTCCAGGATGCGAATTCCACGGCAACCCCACTTCCCGCGGACATCTCTGGCTTAAAGGCCAACGCTGGAACTCCATTAGAAGATCCTTCCACTTATCGTATGGTCATTGGAAGTCTCCAGTACCTCACCTACATTCGTCCGGACATCGCCTTTGCGGTCAACAAGTTGTCACAGTTCATGCATTCGCCTACGGATGTTCATTGGGCTCATGTCAAGCGGTTGCTTCGTTACCTTACTGGCACGACTACATATGGCCTTCAGTTCTATCGTCATTCTCCCCCTATTTTACATGCTTTCTCCGATCTTGGATCAGGGTGGATAAGGGCGACTATGCTTCCACAGTGCGCCGCGTACTTTACTTTGGTAAAAATGCTATTTCTTGGAGTTCTAAAAGCGATCGACTATTAAGCGCTCCACCACCGAGGCTGAATATCGGGCGGTTCTTTGCGACCTGGTGAGCTCACTTGGATTTCTTTTCTCCTTCAAGACTTACATGTTCCGTCCTCCGGCCCACTGTTGTTTATTGTGACAATCTTGCACTACTCATTTCTGCTTAAACCGGTTTTCACTCTCGCATGAAGCATGTTGCTATTGATTATCACTTTATTAGAGATAAAATTGAGTGGAGCTCTCCATATTACTCATGTCAATGCCGGGATCAATTAGTGACATCTCACGAAGTCTCTGTCTAAGTCCGATTTTCTACATCAGCGTGACAAGTTGGGTCTCATACCGCGCCCAACTTGAGGGGTGGTATTAGCATATATATTAGAATATATTAGAAATAGACAGTATTAAATTGATTGTATTTCCTTATTGATTGAAAATCATCGACATTCATTACTAGCGTAACTGTAGGAGTAATCTGTGGAGCCAATTGCTCCTTGTATTCATATATACCTTGTGTAATCTTCACAATTGACAGTACAGTTAATTTCCAAATCTATTAAGATATAATTTTTTTTGTGGATGTTTGTACCTGGATGTTCGTACCTGGTGCAATATGCAAATTTGGATGTTCTACATGAAAAGAGACGCTGCTGAATGGTAAATTAAGTGCTGATGTCATGCTGACATCAGCATTGAGAAAAAAAAGACACTGCATACGTGAAAAGAGGAAGAAAAAGAAAAGGTCTTTTGTCCAAGATCAAGATGGTGCAACAAAGATAAATACCTTTTATTTATTATTGTTTTTTTCCCCTAATTTGTAGATTAGATCACGAGTGCAAGCGGTCCATCTCCGATGGTTTCTTTTACGCGTTTATTTTCATGTTTGATTATTTATGTGAGATAACCAGTATGCGTAGCGTCATCGTATTCATGAATTTCTACTTCTGGCGTATAAATACATGTAGATAATTAATAGTGATATTAATTAGAGTGCGTATAAGGCATAATTAATTTAGATTAATTTAGGTAATTAATTAAAGCGAGCGGAATTTTATCGGGATATAAAATTCACATGATAAACTTAATTTGGGATAATAAATCCTACGGGGTTAGGCTATGTAGTGTCTACAAAAATTTTGAATTTTGATAATCAAAAATTGGAAAATCCGGAAAAGTTGGACACCAACTAAGGAAAAGGTTCGAAAATTGGTTGAGGCGGTCAGCGGGGCTTGGCTTGACTCGACTTGTCCGTCCAAGTGCGGCGTTAGCGTTGGGGGTCCGCAAGGTCAAGCTATCCGGCGGCGAGGCTCAATGGGGCAACCTTAGCGATTCATCCAATGATGCATATGAACCAAAGAAGAGACGGTCGGCTTAGCCAATCCCGACACCGTTTGGTGAACTCGGTTAAAGCTCGACACTGGGTTTAATACCGATAAGTTGGTGATTGCTTTTCAAGATTTATTGTTTTCAAATTATTGAGATAAAATTCTAAGATCCTAAATTTTTAATCATGACAAAATTAGGATTATAAAATTCTTGGGAATTTTAATAGTGTAGTGTCTACATGAAAGATTTTAAATAATTGATAAATTGGAAAATCATGAATATATTGTCACTAGTTAAGCGGTATTTGGAACCGATAAACTAGTGGGAGCTTTAAATTTTATGATTTATTGTTTTGAATTAATAGAAAATTCATAAAGTCCTAATGAATTGGGATTATAAAATTCTTAGTGAATTTTAATTGTGTAAGCGTCTACACAAGGAAGTCTAATAAATCAATAAAATTGAAAATCGTGAATAAGTGACACTAGTTATAGGCGGTATTTGGGCCGATGAACTAGTGGGAGGATTAATTTAAATATTCATAATTTATTGTTTTTTCGGATGATTAAGAAATTCGAAAATCTAATAAGACTACCTATTTTTAAAATAACAGTGGGAGCGGGGAAGGTGACAAGCGACCCACGGCCTCTTGTTGACACAAGCACATGAGATAATGGTGGCGCCTCGTGCGCTTTGATTTTGGCCCCAGGATGGCCTTCACCGCTATCAAAATGCATGGCTTGGTCTCCGAAAGGATGGGATTTTGGATACTCGTCGAGTCACTGACCGACCCTAAGGTGGCATACTCGGGGCGTACTTTGAGATCTGAAACAGTAGGTCACACTCTAATGGGTATTTTTGGAAATATCTTGGCTGAAGAAGGAAGGTAATCAACAATTAAATAGAGATGTCCGATTCTCAGTTAATTGTTGAGAGAGATTGTCTCAATTTAATCATCACCTATTTGACCGACCCTAAGGCGGCACTGTAGGTGTGATATTAAATCCTTGGAATGGTAGGATAAACTGCATGCATGACATCACGTTTATTATTCCTAAAATTATTATATGTTGTAGTGTATGATTTGATTTATATTTCTGTCATTATTTATTTTCTACAACTGCATATTATCTCATAGCATCTAAACTGCTAAACATGATACAATGAATCCGTAGTAGACGGGAATGACGGATTGAATGGGCATCCCTATCAATATAAAATCAATATATAATTAATTCTGAGACCGATGATGACTTACGTAAAAGTGGAAAAGTAACAAGAGCGTTGAACTCATGTCGAGAATGAAAATTAATCTTTCGGAAGAGGATATTCCTCTTGAGTCTACGAACTTAAGTGACATTGATAAGTATGTCACTGCTTTGTCACTTGTGTTGAGCAGAGACAAACCAAAATTAGTTCAAAGATGACGAGAATGATTTGGTATCAATCTCACTAAGACATCCCACAGTTCACGAGTAGTGGCTACTCAAATGAACTGCTAGTTCACGGTCATTTCCTTTATAGAAAGCCAAGAATGGGAAAGTTAATGTCTAAAAGTGTAAGTCGTCAAAACTAAACAAGTTTAAGGCTAAACCAAAATATTAATAAAAGAAAGCAAAGGATAAGGAAAGTGATTTCGGATCACTAACCTATGAATCCTTAGAGACTTTCTTAACCGAGTTTTTTGACTCAGAAGCTAAGTTCTTTTGTAAGAACAAGGTAGCTAGGCATTAATGATTAAAGAGTAAACAACGGGTAGTTATTTCAGCTGAGATAGTGGGAGTGATATAAGGAAAGAAATTTGAATTTTAATCCTTGAATATCAAAGAAATATCATTTCTGTTTTCAGATTCGTTGGAACAAATGGATTCACTTTCACATCGATAATATAGTTGCCTTAAAGAAAGTGAATATGACATTTGTATACGATTACGAGACTCGGACTTTTATCGATAAAGTCGAAACCACTAAGTAATCTTTGAAAAGGTATATGTAACACGTCATAAACTATTAAGACAAATGGTTTCCGTGTTTAGATAAGCGATTCTTGACATCTATTTATTAGTGCATATATCACAGAGATAAGATCGAAGGCGGCTAAGGGTGATTCGGTCTAAGAACACTATCTCAAGGAAAAATGACTAAGTAAGCTTTCAATCGGGAAAGGTTAATAGAGCTAAAGAAGTATCATAGCTTGTTCATATTGACCTTGAGGTCTTATGAAGGATACAAGCTAGTGGGAGCTTCGAGTAATAGACCTTCTTTGTCTAATGATTACTCAAAGCGCCGATTAGTTTATCTAAATATTTGGAGGAATCTCGATGTCACCAAAGAAGAGAGTATTCCATGCTCGGATATAGGCTATAGCATAGTATTTGGAATCGATGCTCGGCCTACCTCCGAGTGAAATGATTTCACCGAAAGGATAAGCCATAGATTGTCTTGTATAGTTATTGATGTGCTACTGATACCTTTGCTTAACTCAATTAAGATATTGGTTGAAAAATAACGGTTTACATTATTATGTAATACCGAGAAGTCTACCTAGAAGATGCTTATGAATTTGTGGATAAAGAGTGAAGTGCATTTACTCCACTTCCATAAATAGAGTCATTTAGCACTAGTGCTTGAAGGTAGGGCCCGGAGATTTTACATACACGCGTTCGGATGGTGACTGTTAGTGAAATATCTTAATGCAATGAGTAAAGGTTGGTTATAAGATTCTTAAGATCGGATCGTGAAGGTTACCTTTGTTACATCCTTTCTAAAAGAATGTTTAAATAACAACCTTAGACCTTGAAATCTGATTACTCAAGGAGTTACTATCTCGATTTAATCGGACCACATCTGAAGGATGCGAGTTCTTAGATCTAAGCGAATTAGATCTACGCAAATGGATGGATCACGACTTATATATCACAATACATAATTAAAGGACTTAAACTACTACAAGGGGTTAAGATCAAGTTACCAATAGTAGGAAGAGAAGCCAAGATCTTCCGATGTGTTCTCCAAACGGCGGTTGGTGGACACCGCTTCTTGATATGAGAACCTCCTGATATGCTTCCAAAAAAAACTCAAGTTTTTCTCCAGCCGAGTGGAGCTAAGGATCGAACTCCTTAGCCTTTTTTATCTATGAATTTCGTGGCTTTTTCATCACCTAGGGCTCAGGGGAACTCTCTTTTTATAGGAAAAATCAGTAGAGAGAACCTATACTTAATCGGTTTAACAAAATAAAAGAGATAATTCTAATTATTATTATCCAATAAAAATAAGAGATAATTACAATCTTATAATAAGAAAATATAATTATCCTTATAGTTAAGAGATAAATAATAAATAAATTATTTTCTTTTATTTATCCAATTAATTATTTAACAAATAAATAACTAATTACACAATATGTCATTATCGGGAAAATTAATTTCTTGGAAAATCCAAGACATATTGGCGCCACACAACTAACCACTGGAGCCCCATGAGAAAATGTAACTTTTCACAGTATTATATTATTTAGCGCAACTAAATAATATTCATGCATATCAATTAATTAGCCACCCAATTAATTATCATTGAGGCCCAAATAACAAGATTATTAGTCCGATTACGAAGCCACATCGGGGACCATGGACCTATAACCGGTAGCTCCAATAATTAATTATTCATCGAGCGAAATAAGTACATTAATTATTAATTACGGGATTACATACCCATAAACCCAAAGCCGAACTCTACCGATTATAGATGTATACTTATACTCAACCATAGAGTGAATAAGCGTCCATTGATATAATCACTACATACGGATTAACCCTCCATAGACCGCCCATTACGGTGGGAAGTCTCCGTGAACCAGACTTCGAATATCTTATCCTTATTTACCATTAACCCACGATGATCAATTAGTTCACATATCGACTAGTGATCAATTAGTCTAATATGAACTCGGCCGATCGATCACTTTCTTAGGGCTATCAAATAAGGGGATTCTCTCTCTACTTCCCTTGAGGAAGAATGGATTCCATGTCTGTGAAAATCGAACTACTCACTCATCGTGAGGCAGTGCCAATGAGAAGTGGCTTGGAACACATATCTAAGTGAACCGTAACTAACACATCAAACACTACCCGAGACAAGCGGCACCCTGTGATCACCTCCGGGATTAAGGTTGATCCATGTATGATCATCTAATGATTTAATAAGATTCCTCGATTACGGAATTATACCGAGAAATACTGATTAAATCGGTCCATCTATCTGAATGCCATCATATATAAATGCCCACGTAGGTACCCTCTGCCGGCAGTCCGGATAAGACTATCACACCCTAAGGTGTTAGGCGCGTTATTGGTGTTTTAATCAAGAGACCACTAAACTCGATTAAGTTCACCATAGACTAACGATTTAAGTATATCACCACTAACTCAATCCTCACGTGTAATCCATTCAGAGTTAAGCGATTATCTTGATATACTTAGGGTTTGCTGACGATGTATTACTTTACAAGCACAAAGCAAGTAATAAGGTGAGATAAATTTTGTCATCCATTATTAAAAACAATTACACAAAGCTGTCTTTCGGACACTTACACCTAACAATCTCCCACTTGCACGAAATGACAAGCAGCGATTGTTTTAGAGCACACCCATTCTCATCTTGTTCACAACACTCTCACTTGCTCTAAAAGCATATGAGATATATCCTCAATGCCGTACCCTCCAAGTACTTGACTTGGTACAGCGATCGATTAGGTTGTCGGCTCGAGGCGACTTTTAGGATCGAAGCGTCGCGGTCCATCTAATCAGCCGGTACTCTCTCTCAATATGCTTTTGACCTCTGGTGATTGAGAAGATCCTTCTAAGCTATCTCTTCATTGTTTTCACAATGAAGTGATATCGGCTCACTAGACCTGGAATTACTCCCGGTCGGGAAAGAAATTCCTAAGCACTATCGCCACTTAATTTGCCCGAAGGCTGCTACGTATCCGATTAATTAAAGTCGAATTGGCGGTCTTTGGATTTCTCGGACTATAGCTCTATCACAATGAGTAAACAGGCCGAGATCGTCCCAGCGATCATCCTTAATCGACTATAAGTCGAGAATCGGTGTAGTCAACCATATTCAAGTTTGCAGCGAATATACAAGCACATTATTCCTCGTTCTTCAAAGATACTTGAGGGCGTACTAAAACCTCTATTCAATGCTCAAATCCGATATTCGATTACTATTGACTTGTGATAAACGACTTGCCATTATCCAAGAGAGACTACATCCCATTTTCTCTTTATCCGAAGATTTAGAGAATCATTCACGAGAGGTAGGGTAGGACTACTCTCGATGATGAATGTTGCATACGTATATGCATAATCATCTTATTCAATAAGATAGGTGGGATAGCCAATGACTCATTCTCATGAATCGACCGAATCGATTCTTAGAATATAGTCAATTCTCTCATCCAGAGAATCTTGGCTTGTCGATTTCCGACTTGGATAGCACACACATGTTGTTTCCAACCGTTTGATGTTATCATTCATGAACACTAATACTACTACTTTACCAATATTGATATCCAGTCTACGAAAGACTTATCAATATTACGGTCAAATCCATATATTTTAAAACATGTGACTTTAAATGACCGAGAGGTTCTCTTAAATCCACAAAGGATATAAGCCCGGCGAGTCATCACGCCATTTTTTCTAACCAAGACCATACATTTCCGAATGAATCAGGACTCCGTTTTTCGGCAAGAAAGTCTCGAGGAATCACCCCTATTTTATGCTTTTTAACGAAATCTCGCAAAGAGTGAGTGGTGAGAGAGTTCAAGGTCCAGTTAACTCTCTGCTTGTCGAGGAATCACCCCTAGACCACTCGACTTTCTTATTGAAAATTTAAACTTTCCTATTCATTTGACTCTTTTCCGTGTAGATCCAATTGCTCCCCATGGGCTGAGACACTCAGGTGGTTCTACAAGAAGTGAAACAGTGAGTACCAAAACTCCATTCACGAGGGTTAAGGCTTTCAAACCAACCTCATGATCGAGAATCTATCACGACCACTAAGAGCCATAGGTTATCAATCACCCAGCCAGACTATAAAGTCCACAAAACCACAATGGGTCAGCGGTTAAACCATACTCTCACTTTGTGTTTTGGGTGGATTGATATTACGATCTAGTAGTATTTATCGATGTAATCGCCAACAAGCGATGTTGGGCGTGATACGATTAAATCGAGATAGTAACTACCTTTGGGTAACCGTTCTCCAAGGCTTAAGGTACATTACTTATAGATTCTATCGGAAAGGTTTATGCGATTCAACCGTCACTTTACGATCTCAAGAACCTTATAACCAACCTTCACTCGTCGCATTAAGATATTTCACGAATAGTTACAATCTGAATGTGGCGCCAAAATCTCGATCCTACCTTCAAGCATTAAGTGCTAAATGCTTATATTTACGGAAGTGGAGTAAACCGAATTCATTCCTTTCCATAAATTCACGAGCATCTTCTAGGTAGACTTCTCGGTTTACATAATAATGTTAACCGTTATTTTTGCAACCAATTATATTAATCGAGTTTAGCGTTGTATTGTAGCACATCATTAACTATATAGGGCAAGTCTATGGTTTCTTCCTCGGTGAGAATCATTCCACTAGGAGGCGGGCCGAGCATCAGTCCCAAGACTATCGATAGCCTATTTACGAGCATGGAATACTCTATTCTCTGTTAAAATCGAGAGACTCCTCCTCGTATTCTTTGATAAACTAAATTGTGTTTGAGTAGTTATCGGAAAAAAATGTCACCACTCAAAAGCTCCCGTTAGCTTGTATCTTTCACTAGACCCGAAGGTCATTGTGAACAAGCTACGTTACTTCTTGAGATCTATTACCCTTTCTAATAGAAAGGAAGCTTAGTCATTGTTCCTTTGAGGCAGGTGTTCGAGGCGGGAGATAGGAATCACCCTTAGCGATCGTTAGGTCTTATCTACAGGATATATGCACTAATTAATAGATTATGAAGAATCGTTTATCTTAATCGAAACCATTTGCCTATAATAGTTTAAGGCGTGTTACATATACATTTCAAGCATTCCTTAGTGGTTGACTTTATCAAACAAAAGTCCGAGTCTCGGATTAAATACTACAAATGTCAAATTCACTTTACATGAGGCAACAATATATCGAGTTGAAAGTGAATCCATTTGTTCAACGAATCTGAAAGCGAGAAAAATAATTTTTCCGTGATATTCAAGGATCGAATCAAAAATTCATTTCCTCATACCACTCCCACTATTCTAGGTGAAATTCGCCCGTTGTTACTCTATTAATCGTTAATGCAAATCTTCCTTGTTCTTCCAAAGCCGAGCTACGAGTCAAGTTACTCAGGTTAAGAAAGTCGCTAAGGATTCATTGGTTAGTGATCCGAAATCACTTTCCTTATCCTATAATTTCTTTATTTAATGTTTGGTTTAGCCTCAAAACTTAGTTTAGATGATTAACACTTGCAGACATTCTTTCCCATTCTTGACTTTCCTTAAAAGGAAATAGTCTTGAACTAGCGATTCGTTTGAGTAGACACTTACTCGTGAGCGTGGGATGTCTAATGAAAGCGTCACCCATTGGGACTAATTTTCTAATAAATTAGAAAACCATAAGATAAAAGCCCCCACTAGTTTATCGGTTCCAAATAACGTCTAACTAAGCGACACTTTAGTTGATGATTCTCCAATTTTCTATTAGAAAATTTCTCGTGTAGACACTACACAATTAAAATTCACTAGAAGAATTTTATCGTCCCAATCATCTTTCAAACTAACTATGGTTGTCTCTCGTTCAACACGAGTGGCAATGATGACATACTTATTTACGCCACTTAGGTCTTGAAGGCTCAAGAGAAATATCTCTTCCGAAAAATTAATCGCATGTAAGATCAATAAGTACAACGTTCTAGTTACGTACCACTTTTTAACGAAGTCATTACTAGTCAATTTTACCTTAGCGATCCTAGCACCTAGAGAGATATATAAATAGTTGTAAATAAAATTGACGAGAAAATAAATCCAAATCATACACTACTAATTTTTAGGAACCATAAACTAAGTATTTATAGTCTATCCTACCGTTCCAAGGATTTAATCTAATGCCTCAGTGCCGCCTTAGGGTAGGTCAAAGAGGTTTCGATTAATATTGAAGATCAAATTGAGAATCAAACATCTCGTTTGTGATCGTCAATCACCTTTCCTTTTTCGATTGAGTACTTACCAAAAATACCCTTTATGAGTGTGACCCATCATCTCATTTTTAGGTGGACCCAGAGTGTGCCGCCTTAGGGTCGGTCGGTGACCCGACAGTACCCAAAATCCTATCCTTTCGGAGACCAAGCCTTGAATTTTGATAGCGGTGAAGGCCTTCCCAGGAGGGCGGTCCCGGCTGACACGAGGCGTCACCATTCTCTCACGTTGCTTGTGTCAGCACTTGATGAGGCCGTGGGGTGGTTGTCGCCTCTCCGCTCCCACTCAATATTTTGAAAAAGTGGTGGGTTTCTTGATCACGTTTTGGACTTGATGTTACATTAAGGAACAATAAATCATAGGCCCGAATGTTTGTCGATTCGTGGGCTAGCCCACCCGACCTATTCGTTGGAACATATGTGGCCGTCGGACGGGTCAAAACTAGGGAGCTCCGTTGAGCCGTGGTAGCTCTTTGGATGGCTCGGCCTTGCCGGACCCGATGCAAACGCCACCACGTGGAGGGTGAAGTCGATCGAGCCGCGACTCTGTTTGACCACCCAACCGTGGTTAAACCACTTTCGAACCATGTATGCCCATGATAATCCAATCCTTAAACATCAAACTTTCACGTAGACACTACGGAACAAAAGCGTAATCTCGTCTGGTAAGGTGGAATTCACGAGAATCCAACACTTTAACCCACGAGGTTTGAGATTTTACTCATTATGCTTTATGAGAGTGGGATTCACCGAGAATCCATCACCCAACCTCGGCGATTGAAAAAACCCGTGTTCCTCAGTTTTTACCTAATTAGTTTCTAATTAATATCAAACAATTAATTAAAACTAATTGTGTGTTTTATACATGCCTAACTAATTCCTCGAATTAATTTCTACATGTATGCATATGGAGTGGAATTCATGATATGATGCATGTCATGGCAATTTTAGGTTCTACACATACAATCTAAACATGTATTCTAGTGCGGAAAATAAACACCGAGATGGACCGTTGGCACCTCATTATCTAATCTATTAGAAAATAAATAACCAAAACCCTAATTAGGGTTTACTATTTTCTAACAAAATCTGCAGATTGTTCAAACTCTTCGATGATCAGAAACCAAGCGAACTCGGATCGCAAGCGAAACTTTCCATATCTATTATTCACTCCTCGGGCTTGAATATGGATGGTTGGATCGGATTTTTGACTTGTCAATTTTCTCCAGTGAGCCGCCCAACTTGCAGCTGAATCTGTCTCTTGCAGCAGCACATCAGTGACTTCCGAGGCGATCGCGAATCGAGTTGAAACCCGATCAACCTGAAATTTTTATACCTCGTCAATGAGTGTACGTTTATCAATCTGACCGGTCGGTTTACGTTTCAACGGTCTAAACTCTTGCAGAAATTCGAGGAAGTCACAGCTAGGGTTTCTGTGAATCCTGCGTTTTTCTGTTACAGCAGCCACTTCATTGCAACGAAAGGATATTGAGACGGACTCGATCGACCCCAAATTTGGATGGCTTGTTATTCAACTTTTAATCTTGATTCTTACCGGAGGGATCGTCATTTCAGCGGCTCGATCAGCGGGAAAAACGAAAAAACTAAACAGCTATAAACAGGTCTACTTTCAGGAAATTAAAATTGCAACAACAAATAAATTACATAATTTACTATCTTCGTATGAACGAATTTTCTTCGTTTATATGAGTTCTAATAGATCTAACAGTGCTTGATGTCAACCCCAATCCATCTCTTCATCCATAGCAATTAATCATTATCAATGCATAAAACAATAAATAAAATTTACTACATGCAATTCCACTCATTTAAATTGTTTAATTATGATTAAGACTATATAAATCATTGGAACCTTTCTCACGATACCACATGAAGGATGCGGGTTCTTAGATCTAAGCAATTAGATCTACTGCGGCGAGATGAATCACGACTTATATATCACAATACATAATTAAAGGACTTAAACTACTACAAGGGTTAAGATCAAGTTACCAATAGTAGGAAGAGAAGCCAAGATCTTCCGATGTGTTCTCCAAACGCAGGTTGGTGGACACCCTTCTTGATATGAGAACCTCCTTGATATGCTTCAAGAAAAACTCCAAGTTTTTCTCCAATCGAGTGGAGCTAAGGATCGAACTCCTTAGCCTTTTTATCTATGAATTTCGTGGCTTTTTCATCACGCAGGGAATTGGGAGAACTCTCTTTTTATAAACCAAAATCAGAGAAAAAACTATATCGTCGGTTTAACAAAATAAAAGAGATAATTCTAATTATTATTATCCAATAAAAATAAGAGATAATTACAATCTTATAATAAGAAAATATAATTATCCTTATAGCTAAGAGATAAATAATAAATAAATTATTTTCTTTTATTTATCAAATTAATTATTTAACAAATAAATAACTAATTACACAATATGTCATTATCCAGGAAAACTAATTTCTTAGAAAATTCAAGACATATTGGCGCCATTACTAAGCCCACCAGGCCTACAGAAAATGTTTTTACATGTGTTATATTATTTAAATTCCATTAAATAATATTAATAAATATCAATTAATTGGCCGAACGATTAATTATTTACGAGCCAAATAACAAGAATATCATTCCAATTATAGAAGCCACGTGGGGACCAATGGACCTATAACCAGTAGCTCCAATAATTAATTATTCATCGAGCGAATAAGTACATTAATTATTAATTGCAGGATTACGCCACCATAAACCAAAGAACTCTACCGATTATAGATGTATACTTATACTCAACCCATAGAGTGAATAAGCGTCCCATTGATATAATCACTACATACGGATTAACCCTCATGAAATTGTCCATTCTGGTGGGAAGTCTCCGTGAACCCGACTCGAAATATCTTATCCTTATTTACCATTAACCCACGATGATCAATTAGTTCACATATCGACTAGTGATCAATTAGTCTAATATGAACTCGGCCGATTGATCACTTTCTTAGGGCTAACAAATAAGAAGTTGTCTCTACTTCCCAGCGAGGAAGGAATGGATTCCATGTCTGTGAAAATCGGAACTACTCACTCATCGGAGAGCAGTGCCAATGAGATGTGGCTTGGAACACATATCTAAGTGAACCGTAACTAACACATCAAACACTACCCGAGACAAGCGGCACCACATGATCACCTCGGGATTAAGGTTGATCCATATATGATCATCTAATGATTTAATAAGATTCCTCGATTCACGGAATTATACCGAGAAATACATATTAAATCGGTCGATCTATCGAATGCCATCATATATAAATGCCCCACGTAGGTACCTACTGCCGACAGATCCGGATAAGACTATCACACCCTAAGGTGTTCAGGCGCATTATTGGTGTTTTAATCAAGAGACCTAAACTCGATTAAGTTCACCATGGACTAACGATTTAAGTATATCACCACTAACTCAATCCTCACGTGTAATCCATTCACCGAGTTAGCGATTACATCTTGATATACTTAGGGTTTGCAAAGACGGTGTATTACTTTACAAGCACAAAGCAAGTAATAAGGTGAGATAAATTACATCATCCATTATTAAAAACAATTACACAAAAGCTGTCTTTCGGGCTTTACACTAACACATCCAACATTGGTTGTTGGGGATTATCTTGATTAATACTTCTGAACTAGATCAGAATATCAATCCACCCAATGCAGTGGGAGTATGGTTTAACCATTGACCCACTGTGATTATGTAGACTTTACAGATCTCTGGGGTGATTGATCACTGTGGTCTTTTAGGGAAAGCAGATAGGATTACGATAAAAGGAGGTTGGTTTAAAGCCATAAACACAGAATGGAGTTTTAGTACTCCAGTACATTAACAATCTTGTAGAACCACCTAAGTGTCTCGGGCCCAGTGGGAGTAATTGGATCTACGTGATGAGAATGAATAGAAAGTTTATCTTTCAAGGCAAAGCCAAGTGGTCTAGGGGTAATTCCCTGAGAAGTAGATAGTTCAATGAGGGTGATGCCCTAAAAATTTCTCACCACTCAGCCTTGCTTAACTCCATGAAAAGCTGAAAGACTAACATGGGTGATGCCCTGAAACTTTCTTGCCATACAAAGGAGCTCGAATTCATTCAGAACAGAAGGGTTTTAGCTTAAATCCAATGGC
This sequence comes from Gentiana macrophylla, assembly GCA_026214975.1. Lineage (NCBI taxonomy): Eukaryota > Viridiplantae > Streptophyta > Magnoliopsida > Gentianales > Gentianaceae > Gentiana > Gentiana macrophylla. The sequence goes on from CM047814.1 coordinate 71,420,164, forward strand.
AGATTGACTGCCTATGCTTATATCCATTGGTGGATTAAAGCAAACCTCTAGGTCATTAAAAGTCACATGCTTGAAATGTGTGGGCTTGACGAGAATATTGATGAGTCTTTTGTAGACTAGAGAATCAATATTGGTAAAGTAGTAAATGTTAGTGTTTATAAAAGATGACCTTCACAATGATTGAGAACAACATGTAGTGTGTTATCAAAAGTCCAAAGCTGACGAGCCAAAGCTTCTCCGAATCGAGAGAAGTGGACTATATTCTTAGAATTTGATTCGATCAATTCATGAGAACAAGTTGTGGCAACGTCCCATACATCTTTTTGTTAAGATGATAATGCATTTTCAGTATGCAATATTCAACGAGAGGTTTCTACCCAACCCCTCATGGAGAATAATTCTCTCAATCTTTGGATTTAGAAAATGGGATAAATTCTCTTTTGGATAGAAAGTTAGAATATAAAGTCAAATTAAAGTCGAATCATGGATTGAACATTGAGTATCGATTCGAGTGCATCCTCAAGTATCTTTGAAACGAGGAATCATATGCTTGTATATTCGGTGCGAACACGAGTATCGTTGAGTACTGCGATTACGATTTTTGTCGGATTAAGGATGATCATGAATCGATCTCGGACTCAATGTTTACTCATTGTGATGGAGCTACTGATGCGGAGCAATCCGGCCGCCAATTTGACTTTGTTAGTCGAATACATAGCAGCTTTCGGAGTAGCTAACGAAGCAGTATGGCTTGAGAAGTTCTTTGTTGGATCGGGAAGTGATTCCAGGTCTCGATGAGCCGATACCATTTCTTGTAAAGCAGGTTGAGAGGTAGCTCATGCAAATGATCTTCACAATCACAAGAGGTCAAAATCATATTGAGAGAAAGTACCACCTATTCGGACAGTTAAATTGCAAAGGCGGCGTAACGGTCCTTAAGATCGCCTCGAGCCGACAACCTAGCTGATCAGATTACGAAGTCATGTGGTATTTAATGTCACTGATAAGATCTTGGCGGGTATGTAATTGGGAGATATGTCTCATCGATTTTTAGCAAGTAGGAGAATGTTGTGGATAGAAAGAATAAGGGTATGGTGCTCTAAAAACAATCATTGCTTGTCTTTACGGAAAGTAGGAGATTGTTAGATATAGTGTGCCCGATAGACAATTGTTGCTTTTCCTTATGGGCAAGTGGGAGATTGTTGGAAGTAGCGCCGAAGAAAATTTATGTAATTGTTTTTAGAATTAATAAATGATGATTTATTCTCATCTTATTACTTGCTTCGTGCTTGTAAGTAATACACTACCTTGAAAACCCCAAGTCATATCATATGTAGCCATAGAAGTTAGTGTGTGTCACACATGAGGATTAAGTTTAAGGTGATACACTTGAAAAGTAAGTCCGTGGTGAAGTTAATCAAAGTATGGGGTCTATTGATTAAACCACCATTAATGCGCCTAGAACACTTTATGGTGTATTTATCTTATCCGGACCGTCAACATTGGTTGTCTAAGTGGGCATTTATATATGATGAGAGTCATATAGGCTGGACCGATTTAATATGAGTTTCTCATGTAATTCCGTGATTGACCAATCTTATTAAATCACAAGATGATCATATATGGATTAACCTTAATCTTGAAGTGATTCACGGACTCTACTTGTTTGAGGATAGGGTTTGATGTGTTCGTTGGGACCGCTAAGAGTGCGATCACGAATCACTTTCACGTTGGCACTATTCGGAATGAGTGAGAAGTGTGTGTCTCACGGATATGGAATCCATTCCTTCTGCAGGAAAGTAGAAAGACAATCCTTTATTTGTTGATCCTAGAAGCGATCGATCCGGGAGTTCGTATTGGTTATGAACTAATTGATCACTAGTGGGTTGATGGTAAATAAGGATAAGTTGTAGTGAAGAAGGTTTGACGGAAATAATCCTGCTTCACTACGGATAGTCTATGGAGGTTGTTTATATGTAATGATTATATCAATGGACACTTATCGACTCGACTTTCGGCGTTTCGGTTTATGGTGGCGTAATTCGGAATTAATGAGTTGAGTAGAAATATTACTGTTCGATGAATATTTTATTCAATTTATTGTAACCTCTTGGTTATAGGTCCATGGTTCCGGGGTTGGCTCTAACACATGGCGTTTTCTTGTTTTATGGAACCTCGAGAATAAATTAAATAGTTGAGTCTATTTAATGAATATGCAAAATATTATTTATTTGGTAAATAATATGTAATATAGAAAGACCTTTTCTATTAAAAATTATGACATATGTGGCCCTACTTAGTGATAAATTAGGAAAAGAAATTTTTCTAGATTATGTCACATGTGTAATTAATTAATTATCCATTTGTTGGATAATTAATGGAAAAGAGATAAAGATTGATTTTTTTGGGAATTATCTCTTATCTTTTGGCAAATATCTTTTCTCTATGGGAATAGGTAATTGTTGTGTGAAAAGGATAACTCTCTCTTGACTTGTTATTTTCTATATAAAGAGAGTTCCTCTAACACAATTTTCATTCACAAATTGGCGCCACTATTCACTAAAAAGGAAGAAAAATTAGTTTATTGCCTTAGTCATTGAGAGGAGAAAAACCTAGGGTTTTCTTGTGCATATTCGAGGAGGTTCTTGGCGAGGATCGGCGTCCACTATCGTCGTAGGAGATACAATCGGAAGATTGTGGCTTCTCCCTTTTAGTCGATTTATCGTCTCTTTCCGGTTTGGATAAATCTACTAACCTTCTTGTAGTTATTAATTATTTATGCGAATCAAATCGTGGTAAAATCACATGCAAATTTATTAAGTAGCTTCCGGCTGTGCTTAGATCGAGTGTCTCGATCGGTGTCGTGAATCGAATCGGCGATCCAATTATGGATCGGATCCGGTCTGGTTTCATAATTCTTGCTTGTCCTTACGGGCAAGTGGGAGATTGTTGGAAGTGTTGGAAAGGTGTCCTAAAACCCAATCGGGTTGGACCGGATCCGATCGGGTCGGGTCATTTCTATCTATTTAGTTCATGTAATAACTTTATTATGATTAATAAAAGCACTTATGTTATTATATATTGTTTATCTTCATATTATTTGTTGTATATATATAGTAACATCCTGAGTGTCAATCTGTGATAGAGAAACCATGATAGTGATTATGGTTGATGAGATCTCTAATCACTATAACATGCTAGGTTGGTACTTAAATGTCTGCAGTCTTACATATTTTCAAATGGGACATTGATAGTATAATCGGACTAGCACGTATTGGATGTCTTCTATCTTTTAGAAGATAGGGATAGATCTCGTCTATCGAGTGTAGGGACACTTGGGTATGCGTGGGCGTGTATTAGAGAATCGTGCGTTAGGTAACCGCACCACATTAAGTGTCACACTATGTGGCGGTTCTGTAATTATCCTTTTGACCGGAGTCTTCATGGCATCACGGTGTGGATTGTCATGCTTTGACACTATTGAGATTTCTCTAACCAAAGGGCGATCATGCGGTAGTGATTGGGTATGATATTGAAGCATGCACGAGTATACATGATTGGTGAGTCCGGGAATCGCGTATCCTATGAATCGAATATCCGAAATGGCCTTCTTATAAGGAATGTCTAGCTCTCGAGAATCTTTGCAAAGTGGGAGTAAATGTTTTATCTCGAGAGAGCATGATATCTCAGATTATAAGATCACGATCGTTAATGTATTGACACTTTCGAGATACAATCGTATGGATATTATTACGGCGATAGGATTGTAAGTTACACAGTGGCGCTTCACATGAAAGGTAGTAGTCATTGCTTTTGACTCTTCCGATGATTGGGGATCACGGTGTGTTGCGACGCGCATCCCGTGATCGTTGAGGGCATGAATGGCATTTTAGTAATTTGCACTTTGTGTCTACGGCCAACATATTCGGAAGCCTATCGGGTCACACATATGAACATCGAGTCGGATTAAAATGCGGTTATAGTTGATAACCAAATAAGGAAAGTTTATCTCTGAGACTATAAATGTTATAGTGGTAAATTAATATGTTGGTATTTATTTATTATGAATAAATAAAATACAAGATATTAATTATATACAAATTATATTAATTAAAGAATATTCCGAAGTCAATTAGTTGGCTAGTAGTAAACATTTACATTGATGTGTATAAGATACACTTGGTTAATGTGACTTTAATTAATAAGATTGCCATAATATTAATATATAGATATTAATTGATTTTGGAAAATAGATTTATGGTAATAAGATAATTATATTCAATATAAGATATTGGCAAAATTAATTATCATTAAAGAGATAAATCAATATAAGAAGATTTTCCTTATTTTATTGGGAAAATGTTTTCTTCTCTTCCACACCATAGAGGCCATTTATCACTATAAATAAGAAAGTGGGTGTCAAGAAGATTTTTGTACATCACAATTGCAAAAGCTCATGTTCTTTGTGTAAAATAGAGAGCAACCTATAGTGAGTTTGTGAGAGGAAAAAGACCGGTCTAGCAACCGAGTTTTCAATAGCAATCAGGAGGATTCGGCAAGGGTTCGTGTGGATTAGCGATAGAGGTCCGAATGGCGGACGGCTTTGCACACCGACTACTCTCCTGTTGGCGGTTGCGACGATCTTATAGATCATCAGGTATAACAAATCAAACTACTTAACGTGTTTATTGCATTAAGCTAAGGAATGATCTAGTAAAAATCAAATTTTAAATTCCACTCGTTAAACTAGTGATTTCTAACAGAATGCCTGATGAAAGACAATTTATGTAATTGTTTTTTAGAATTAATAAATGAATAGATTTATATCTCTATCTTATTACTTGCCGTGATAGTATAGTAAGACATACAAAACCTAAAGTCGTATCATGTAGCAGCCATATAAATTGGTATGTGTCACCCCGAGGGATTATGTTTATGGTGATACACACTGAACTAGTAGTCCATGGTGAACTTAATAAAAGTATGGGATCTACCAGTGATTAAACCACATTAATCGCCCCGAGAACACTTTATGGTGTGATAGTCTTATCCAGGACCCGTCGACATTGGTTGTCTAAGTGGGGCATTTATATATGATGTAGTCATATAATACTCATATAATTCCGTGATTGAGAAATCATATTAAATCACAAGATGATTATATATGGATTAACCTTAATCCCGATGTGATTGTATACTCCTACTGGTTTGAGATAGGGTTTGATGTGTTCGTTAAGGATCGCTAGAGGCGCGGTCGAATCACTTTCATGTTGGCCTTATGCGGAATGAGTGAGAAGTGAGTGTCTCTGAGATATGGAATCCATTCATTCTGCGGGAAGTATAAAGACAATCCCTTATTTGTTGATCTGGAAGCGTCAATCCCGGGAGTTCGTGTTGGTTATGAACTAATTGATCACTTGTGGTTTAATGGTAAATAAGGATAAGATGTAGTGAAGAAGGTTCTGAAATAATCATACTTGATGCGGATAGTCTATGGAGGTTAGTTTATATGAAATGATTATATCAATGGACACTTATCGGCTCGACTCGACATTTTGAGAATAAGTTATATCATAATCGATAGAGTTGATTTGGATTTATGGTGGCGTAGTTGCGGAATTATTGAATTAAGTAGAAATATTTTGTTCGATGAATATTTTATTTAATTTATTGTAGCTCGATTATAGTCCATGTTCCCGGGTTGGATCTAACTGCGCTAGTGTTTTCGTTTATGGAACCTCGAGAATAAATTAAATAGTTGGTCTATTTAATGAATATGCAATATTATTTATTTGGTAAATAATACGTAAAATAGAAAAAGCGTTTTCTATTAAAAAATGATTAAAAAAGTGGCGCCACATTGTAATTAATTTAGGAGAAGAAATTTTCTAGATTATGTCACATGTGTAATTAGTTAATTATCTATTTGTTGGATAAATAATGGAAAATTAAGAGATTGATTTTTGGGAATTATCTCTTATTTTGTGGGAAAAATATATTTTCTTATAGGAATAGGTTTTGTAATGTGAAAGGATAACTCTCTTAACTAGTTATTTTCTATAAAAGATAGTTCCTCAACACAATAAACACTTTATATTTTGGCCACTTTCACAAATAAAGAAGAAAGAATTAATTTCTTGTTAGTCATTAAGAGAGAAGAAAAACCTGATTTTCTTGTGCATATTAGAGGTTCTTGGCGAGATCGCGTCCTGATCGATCGCTAGGAGATACAATCACGAAGAATAAGGCATTTCTTTTTGGCGATTCTCATCTCTCTCCGGTTTGGGTAAATCTACTAACCTTCCGTAGGATTAATTAGTTATGTCTCATATAATAAGCATTTTCTAGCGATAAAGTGAATAGACACATTATTATATAATACCGAAGTCTACCAGAAAATGCTTATGAATTTGTGGATAAAGTGAATAAAATTTACTTTGTCTCTGATAAAGTGAATAACTATAAGACAATCTAGGGTTTATCCTTTCGGTGAAATCATTTCACTCGGAGGAGTAGGCGGCATAAGTTCAAATACTATGCTATAGCATATATACAGTATGGAATACTCTCTTCTCTGGTGACATCGAAGATTCTCCAAATATTTAGATAA